>JBBBDQ010000374.1:1635000-2027500 GCA_037127315.1 Ascarosepion bandense
TAAAGCTTAGCGTTGACATCGGGAGACGCATGGGAATAAGGAAAGATGACTTGCATATATCAAGCAAATAGATTTCGCAAACACTACACTGTCTTGTGGGTAATGAAATATTCTGCTCCTATAAACCCTTTTCCTAATGACGAACTGTTGTGGAAATATCTTGAAGAGCTTTATGTTCATCAACTCAAAGTCTCGGAGTTATGACACGCCACAATGTCTACATTAAGGAGAACCACAGTATTTCTATTTGTAGCCAATTAGAAGAAAGTTAATCTGGGATAGTTTCTTCCCACGAATTGCTACATTGCGCAACCGACTTTCAAGATAATGATTTCCAGAAAACTAAAAAGCTTATCATCCAGAAGTCTTGGCTTGACTATTATCTTCTTTAGATATACCCACGTTAAAACCTGAGTGAGGGAGTTGTTTTGGGTGGCATATGACTAGATCTGACCAGCTATGAAAAGCTCTGACCAGATAAGACAACTTTGGTACCAGTTACCGCGTAAGCGAGGGCTGGATGATTTTTGACCAATGGCCTGATCGTTCGCATTTAGGTTTAAAACCTGACCTTGTATCACATCTAACTCCAGTGGTGGAGTAGGGTAAATATTATCTTCTTCAGATCTATCATTGTCATTTGTCTATCTTGTTGATTACTGTTACCTCTCAGGCAACAACTTCCTTCCGTAATACACTACCTTGTGTAGCTTTTGAGTGTGAAAATGAGTAAACGAAAATGATTAGAAATAAAATCATTTCATTGGAATAAAAAGATAAAAGTGCTGAACTGTTTTATGTCATGTCTCGCTTCCAAAGAATAACGACTTACACGCATAAAACTGCGATCTTTCTTCAGAAGCAAACAAGGCTCATTGACAGTTAACATTTATCCATGGGAATAAAATAAAGATCTAACTTTCGGGTACCAATTAAAGTTTTTTTTTTAGCGATTGCAATAGCTTTACTATTGACACGCACTCTAACCGGCTGTTACGTAATAACATAAGCACAAAAAATGGATATACATTGCCTTTTATGTAAATCAGTCGTACCTTTTTAATAACATTTATATTTTTGCAATCGTACGGTTCCTGTTGGCTTGTACCTTGTGATAAAGCTACCGTCCCCTTCTGGTATCATTACGTCATGTCCTCCTAATTTATTGTCGATTTTCCATCATTGAAATAGAGATGTTGTCCGGTAAAACCCATTCATTTCCCCTCAGAAACAAATCTTCTTCTTCTATGTGCCTTGTCCTTTCAAGACGTAGGCAATCATGGCCTTCCACGTCTCCCTATCTCTGGTAACTCTTAGCAAACTTTTTCCTGTAACATCTCGCAGCCCCCATTCTGTCATCCATATGCTCAGGCCCTTCAAATATGTTATCCACTGCTTTCCTCTGTCTCTTTTTCCATCTATCTGGCCTGTTAGTATCAGTTTCTACAAGCCCTCCATCCTCATTGCATAGCCCAGAAACTTCATTTGTCTCTTCCTGATGCTCAGTATTAATTTCTTTTTCGTTTTCCATTCTTTCCAAGACCTCGTCATTGCTCACATGCTCTGTCCACGACATCCGCAGCATCCTTCTCTAAAACCACATTTCAGTTGCTTCAAGTTTTCCTTTCATCTTTGTTGATATTATCCAGCATTCACTGCCATATTGAAGAACTGACATCACATAGCAATCCAGAACTCTCTTCTTTGTTTCGAGTAAAATTTTCCTGTCTCTTAATACTTTACTCCGTTTCTGGAACGTATCCTTCGCAATGCCAATTCGAAGAACCTAAATTTTAAGTTATAAAAACTACTTCCCGCAGGCTTTGAAATTAACCTCCGTCTTTCAAATCGTTAAATCGTATATTTTCTAATCCTTAAAAGAAAATTAACTATCATTATTAAGTATACAATCATGGCCTTCCATATTTTCCTCACCTTTGTAGTTCTTGATAAGTTTTGTCTTTTTGTAATTTTTCACAAATCATGACTTTCCATTCATTTACTCAAGAACTTCAAGTATGTTACACGCTGCTTACTGGTGTCTTTCTTTCTCTCAATCAACCATGTGAGTATCATGTTTTCGAAGCTGTCTTTTCTCACTAGGTGTCAGAATATTTCAACGGCATTTTTTTCTGTTTTCTCTGAAACATCGGCGTTGTTCCTATGTTCGGCCTATGGTATCTTCAGCATCTTTCAGTAGAACCCCATTTCTGTTGCTTTAAGTATCTTCCCCCTATTTGACGAGATTGTCCAACAGTCGCTGTCATACAGCGGAGACAGGTAACAGTTCGGTATTCTTTTCTTTGTTTCTAATAAAAATTTCTATGACACTTAAAACTTTGCATAACGTTTGGGATGCATCTTTAGCCATGCCATTATGTTATCAGATCTCTGTCTCGCACTTTCTGTCCTCTTTAGAACTCTTCCCGTGATTTCAGTTGCTGTACTTATGTGATTTTTGTATCCTTGACCTATTGCTTGTGTCTCAGGCTCGTAGTTTTGATGATAACCATGAATCCAGTCTTCTGGCAAGCAGTATATCTTTATACTTAGTTCATTTAACCCGAGGAAAATGTTATACAGAAATCGGATGACGCATTGGAATAAGGACAAGAAATCAAGGAAATAAACTTCAAAAAATGTATACACTGTTTTTTAAGTACTGAATCATTCACCTGCACATAAGCCATGCATTCCCATTGACGAAACGTTGCAAACTTCTCATTATTTTTAGTAAAAATATTATGACGAGCCTTTTTTCTTAGATCTACAAACACGAGATTTATTATACTTTACACTGTCTACATTTAGGACAACCACTGTTTTTCCATTTTAACCCATTAGTAAAAACCAGCTCAAGAACGGCTACTCCGAAAGTGATGCCTTCCAGACCACTAAAAAGATTACTCTCCTACAATCTTGCTTTGGCCATTATCAGCTTCAGATATTATTGACCTGAGGTCAAAATTGTCTGTGAGAATTTCCTGTCTTAGAGTACCAAACATTTGGGACAGGCAGGCAAATGATAAAAATTACTTAGTTCTCTCCCACTCATCAGTGATGAACATGGAAACTCAGCCGAGATGAAAAATTAAATTAGCGTATATCTGGGGCCCTTGGTTTGAATGAGACGGTCGAACTGAAACCGGACTGCTGATCGAGACGACTGAGTAAACCCCGACTCCGAGATTATTGTTAGTGAATTTATTATTGAAATATCAGCCAACTGTAGAGTGTCACCAGCATTGACTTACTTATAATTGTGTATATAATCGATATATATAAAAGTACACTCGTGGCGTTGCAGTGTTCTGATTATATTCGTTTTCTAACTATTACCCACCGCCGATCTCGGTCTTAAATATATACTCGACCTTTCTGGGCTAATCTAGCCAGGTGATAACGGGCACACTTGCTTTGACCGGTTCGAAATCAAACAAACAAAACAAGGACGGACTCAATAAGAGCCAGGAAGAATTGGCCAAGCTATGCCTGGAGATCGTTTAACAAGAGATTGCAGCATTTTTCCCAGATGAAAAGGCAACTTGAAGCAATGGACATATGGAGCTGCAGCAGAATACGGACAACTCTAAGGACAACAAAGAAACAATGTAAAGGTTTAAAGAAAAATGTGAAAAAAAAAGAGGACAAATCATGCATATGGGGTAGGAAGTTGAACAGAGTCATGATCGCACTGAATGTGTCGGCACATGAAAGTAACTTGATACACGTAACGTTGACAATTAATATAATTTTTGTTTGACGAGTATTTATTGATTCTAATTTTATTTCTTTTTTATTAGTCTTAATTCTATTTGTTTTTATTACTTTCGTGTGACGCGTTATATTCTTTAAGACTTCATCAGAATAAAGATTTTTTAAGTCTTAAAGAATGAAACATAACACGTGAAAATCCTTTTCCACTCTTCTTATATTTTTCCCCCATTATGTTTTTAAAATAAAGGTTTATCTTTTTATCTTATATATATATATATATATATATATATATATATATATATGTGTGTGTGTGTGTGTGTGTGTGTGTGTGTGTGTATATATATAAGACACATACAAGCGTGTTTCGTTGTATCACAGCTCATCAGTGGGATAGACATCCACTTGTTTCCAGCAGCGATCGAAACTCGAAGGATTTGGTGTCAGTCAGTGTCGATCCCTGAGATATACGGCGCGTGGCTGAGAGAGATGGAATTTTTTAGCGTGTTATACGCGGTGTATACACACGCCAGCAGATGAGAGAATTATATATATATATAAATATTATTGTTACAAGCGTCACTCGCCCAGGGAGATTTTGTTCTCATCTAATGAGAAGAAAGCACATTTTATCGTTCAGATTTTATGGAACTATCTGTCAATTTAGTTATAACTGAAATGAAGGCAACTAATAGCTATTTTATCTGACATTATATCTCTAAAACATCTATGTTGTACTCTTCCGCCTATTATAGGATTTATAGGAGAGGAGGCCTTAGAAGGACAATAGAACTGATTGAACGCTGGACAACCGATACAACCACTAGTTACTGTTAAATATGCATTTTTCTGTGACACATTATTTGTTCTTTCTTAAACCATTCATTTGGTCACAACAATATCCTACACACACACACACACACACACACACACACACACACACACACACACACACACACACACATATCTATCTATATATATATATATATATTATAAATTATATTTTAGAACATGTACGAATATTTTATATATATATCCACTGTATTTTGTTACGACATTAGACTTCCAATGTCTCATCAGGTGGTGTGGAATGGAATAGAAGACATCTTTTCTTATATTTGCGAGTTGTGTGTGGGAATTTTGGCGGGGGTTAGCGATAAGGGAATAAGTCTCGTAAATTGTCTTTTAGAATTTTAAAGAAAATGTGGTAGGTAAGGGATATAGTTGACATGAAAGTGTGTTTTATGAACGCCTGGCTAGCCTTTATTCTTTGGTTTTATTAGAGAGAGATAATAAGGAGGTGTAAAGAGTGGGAAGGAATGGGATTGCACATATCTTTAAAGTTCATTTGTATAACTATAGAATATTTTGTATTTAAGCACAGTTCTTTAATTAATCTAATTTTGCATATTTAACCTTTAATTTTGAATTTAGGAATTTCTTTTTCTATAAAATTTTAAATTAGACTTGATTATAGTTTTGGTGTGTAATAGGTAAAAATAGATATAAGAGAGTTGTTAGTACTATAAAACTTTATCGTCTCTAGGGGTGGTTCTAGTTTTTGGCTTGTGCAGTATTTTTCAGCAAGATTGCAAGGTTAGTTTTTTAATGTGTTTACAGTTTACTGTGGTTTCATGCCTCTGGTTTAAAAGCTTGTCGCTATTTATATATTTAATGATTTTAATTTTTTCTTGAAGACAAAGGAAACATGGTTCCTTTATTGATTTAGCTCTTCTTGCTTGTTTGAGCATTTTCCAATAACTTGAAGTATTTTATTTTTGTTTTTTAAATTCCAAAAGTGTTTCGAAAGAGACGTCATGTTTTTTTTATCTTTGTTATTGAAGGATGAGAGGTGATTGTAAAACTGCTTTTTAATAACGTTCATGGTGTTTTCGATATACATTTATTCATCTTTGGTATTCTCCATGGATGAAACCGAACACATATATATTAGGGATTTCGTTAAACATTTATTAGGAATGGGGCATTGGTTTGGGTTTCTACAGTTTTTTATTATGTTGCAGACTGGTAATAGTGTTGGAGTTATTTTTGTTGTGTGCTTTCAATATTTTACTGTTATGTAATTTAATTATTTTTTTCTAGATTGTTGAAGCAGCTATAGCTTAGTTTTAGTGCATTTCTATTGAATATTTTGCTTAATAGGTTATTTTTGGGAAAATGCTTCTCTATTTAAGAAATTTATGTCCCAATTTAAAGATAACTAACTGATTAATAGAAGGGTTTTACCATATGATTTTCCTGTTTCTATTTGTTTCTTTTTGAGCTCTTGAATTTTTCGACAAAGTTAATATTGGTTGATTGATATCCGCTGTCTTTGATAATTTTATCGTAAATTTGTGTTTATCAAATAGTTTTTTATTTGAGGAGTGTGTGTTAATGAGGCGATAATTCTAATCACCCACCATCCATTATCAAGCATATCCCATCATCAGTCGAACGCTCTGTTTTAATTTAATGTTTTGGACTTTGTAAATTTTTATTCGTATTTTATTCACACGGATAAATATATATATATATATATATATATATATATATATATATATATATATATATATATAATTCTAGTTGATAAGACAAAACTTCCAGTTGATAACAAATTAATATTCAATCACATAATCGTTGTCCTCTTACGATTAGATTACACAGCTGAGCATGCCACATGGCTGCTTAAAAAGGTTACACTTCTACGAGAATCCTCACACAGTGAAAAAATACGATGTATTACAACACGAGGAAAATAAATTTACTGAATACAATTTTGGGAATGGCGAAGGAACTGGCCGAAAGCGTTCAAAACAATGAAAATTATTTACTTTTTTTATATTCTTTAACTCCTAAGAAAAAAAAAATGAAAGTATAGAATAGAAATCATGGAAGACTCAAAAAAGATGGATTAAATCCATTTTTATTTGTATTCATTGAAAGAGGATTAAATGATAGATTACTGCAACCTATCAAGGCAAAAATCTTGGTAAAATCTGTCACATGGCGAAAATATGATTTTCTTTTTGTCTTCATTATATATATATATATAGAGAGAGAGAGGGATGCGCGTGTGTGGGAGGTGCATGTGTGTGTGTGTAACCAATGATTTATTTGGAAGCTTATGAGCAAGTTTTTCTTTTTTATACTATCTTGGGGCGTTTATTATTATTTTATTATTTTAGTATATTTTTTAAATATTAATACATTTTTAAAAATTGTGTTCAAGCGTTTCCCTTCCTCATTTCTTAGCTATTTGGGATAAAACTGTTTTCTTGTCTTGTTTAATTTTATCGATGATTTCCTTCTGATGAATTGTTGGCAGGAAAGTATTCCTTAAGAAAAAAAATGACAATCTGTCTTTTTAAATCGAGTTACATATGTGTGTGTGTGTTCTACTGTGTGTTTGTGTGTGTCATATTTATTTTATTCTAATTTTTAAAGGTACTAAGTTTTAATCCTTCTTATATTACGTATTAGTGGCAGGAAATATCTACGTACAGATATATGACGCTGTTTGAATTTGAAATAAAAATTTATTCAACAGCTATTTTTTTCATTTATTACTTCATATATCATTCGTTTTTTTCATTTATTACTTCATATATCATTCGTTTTTTAATCTGAGGATTCAATGACACCCCAATATTGATAGAATGATGTAAATCATCTCATACTCTTAAAAGAACAAATCTCTCCTTTCGGCAGTGCGTTTTATTCTGAATTTGTTGTGATCTAACAAAAAAGATAATGTAGCCAAATAATAATGCGTTAGATAATTTAGCCATTCTCATAACGGATTTGAGCGCCATGATTGGCAGGTTTTTACTTTGTTTACCAACATGATTGCGTCGGGCGACGACATGCATATGACACGTATTTTCATGATGATCTACAGAAGGAGAAGCTGGACAAAGAAATATTAGGAAGAGATGTATAAACAATCTTTTACAATGCTATCTTTGAGTCACCATTCTCAAAGTTATATCGTGAAAATAATAGAAATATTAATCAACAAAGCAGGCTTTTTCGTAGGAAATCTAGACTAAACTGAATTTTAGAACATAAAAGGAGAAATATTACATAGAAGAAAGTCATCGACAAAAATATAAAAAATTATTTTATTCTGTTCTAAAAAAGAAATTCTTCCAAAACAACTTTTCTAATATCAGTCAACCATTGACCAGATTTTCAAGTCTGGTGTGCAAAGAAGAAAGTTTTTCTGATGTAAGAAAGAAAGTTACAGGGAAAGAAAGCGATGTACAAATAAAAATCAATCGTTTTGTTTTACTGTAAAAGGAAATTCTGCCAAATATTCTTGCCAATATCTCTAAGCCAAAGAACAAATTTGTAAACCTGGTGTAACATGAGCGATGTTAACTGTTAGTTTCACATGAAGAAAACATATTTACTGCTGAAATTTGGACAGAATATCCATGCGAGAAAATGGCGGCGATGCAGGGTAACAAGTTAAATAGATCTCTGTTGAGAATAGCTACAGAGGATGCATAGGTACCCTTTTTTTTCGGAGATTGCTAAAATTCACTAAAGCCTAGCAGATAAGGACAACGGAAACCCTAAGAAAGCGACTGAGAAGGTGAGCCTGTGGATTTGGCATGTTAAATTGATTCGCTACAAAAATGATCTCTGAAGGAATACAAAACAGACGACTAAAGCATTCGAACCATGTGATGGGCGCCTATGTATAGTAAAAGTCACAGAAAGGCATTCTTGAAACAGAGCGCATTCTCCCCTGATGAGCCTGTCTTGTATAGCAGAATTAAGAGATAAACAGAGAAATGTAGATAAACTACTGTTAATAAACAGAGTGGTACAACCAAGATGAATCTAAACTTATTTATAAATGGAACTTTGTCTCTGTGTGTTTCTGTGTGTGTGTGTCCGTTACCTATAGACACCTAAACGGCTGAACTGATTTTCTTGACAACTTGCACAATCTTACTACATGCGTCTTCGAGTGTCCTTAGCTAGGTTTTGTGTTGAGGTACCCCCGATAAATATCGAAAATCGATTTATAGAAGGAGTGGTGCAATTTTAATCAAATTTGATACACTCATAGACAAAGACATAAGAAACGATATTCAGAAGTTCCAAGGTTGCAGTTCTATCTTTGGATGACTTATTTGACTCCGATATTGGAAATCGATACCCCGATATCTTACGGGATCTGATCAAAATCAGTTTTTCAGCCCTTTTATTTTATTTTTTGCTTCGGGTTTGGCTCTAAGTAGGTATAATTGTAGTTCTCAGTCTCAGCCATGATACCATTTACTCAGAGAACATATTTAACCTTCAAAATTCAGTTTACGACGAAAAAACTTATTTGTTATCGATACCAGGAAGTCAAAATTTGAATTACATCCATTGATTTTTTCTTTTAGTCTACGGTTTCGCTTTAACTGGAAACAAATATTGCTTTTTAGTATTTCGTGCCAACGTCCAAAGAGTCTGGATTAGTTTTAAAGTTTTCATTACAGCTTTCATTAAAGCTTTCGTTACACACGAGCAACGCCGGGTTATACTGCTAGTACAAAATAGTACAGTCTCTCGCAGTAGTAGGTGTTAATTCCCAAAGTCCATGATAATGACAAAGCTCGTGCTAAGCGCACATTGTCTTTTATTCATACGGGCGACTGGATGTCACATGGTACGAGCCTCGGCACAACAGCCCAGAAACATCTTTCTCTGCTACACAAGAAACAATCGTATGGCAGCACTTTTAATAGCAAGTTCATCTCAAATTCTTATGAAGGAAAAACTTGACAAAAAGATACACTGAAGCAAATCCTAAGTTATATATATATATATATATATAAGGGAAATGAGTGGGAAATAGATTAAATTAAGAAACTAAAAAAGTAACAACAGAAAACATAAAAAAGAAATTCCTTTCCATCCCTGAAAAACTAAGATGGAAAAATTGTCAGAACTGAGAACTGAGTTTGATCAGATAGCGAAATATATGCGAAGTGATAAAATAACCCAATTAAACCAACGTTAAGACTAATATCGTTAATCTAATTGCAAATATACAGACAAAGAACACCAGGAACCGACATGGGAATTGGGAATAGTGTGAAAAGTAACAATTACGGCCGCGCTTTGTTCGTCTAATGAAACTAGTACGAGAGCTAAAAAAAGAGAACTAAGTGATTCAATGTAGAATTCAGACTGTGCAGATTCATTGGTACTGTTGTAGTCGCCAAAGAATCTGTGAAAAGTGGCTAGGTGTTTTTTAGATTACTTCAATGGCGAAATAACTGGCATCTCTTTCTAACACACAGATGCCTGAATAATAATTACAATAATAATAATTACAATAATAACAAAAACAACAACAATATCATTAATAATAATAATAATAATAATAATAATAATAATAATAATAATAATAATAATAATGATAATAACGATAATAATAATACTAATAATAGCTAATCTCCCAGACAACTTGATCAAAGACCACATAAGCAGAATGTGCCTTCTTATAGACATGGCATTCGCTTCAGACACATGTATCTTTGGAAATTTTCAATAAAATATCAAATAAAAGTACCTTGAAATGGAAATCCCAAAAAAGGCGGCCCATGAAGACGTATACAATTCCAGTTGTTATTAGAGCACTCTGTTCGATTGGAAAAGGTTCTGATAGTTTCATTAAAGGCATTCCTCGAACCTCATATTCTAAAGAATTAAAAAAACAATGTAGTCACAAGTCCAACTCACACATTACAAATAACTGAAATTACATCAAATGTGTGTGATTTTATATTTTGTATTTTCATTTTTTACAAAAACTAGTAGTATAGCCCGGCGTTGCTCGGATGTAATGAAAGCTTTAAAACTACCCCATGGTCCTGGAGCTCAGACTAAAGAATATTTGTGTGAAGTTTGGTGAGAATCGGTTAAAAATTGTGCATTTGTATAAAGGTCATACAGGCAGATAAACAGACACACACACAAACACCTTGCCTATATATATATATATATATATATATATATATATATATATATATATATATATATATATATTATCGATTTTGTGCACTATTGTAAGAACTGCAACCTTGAAACTTCTGAATATCATTTCTTATGTCTTTTTCTATGAGTGTATCAAATTTGATTAAAACAAACCATTCCTTCTATAACACGATTTTTTCGATTATCGATTTTTGATATTTATCGGGGGTACCTCGACAGAAAACCTAGCTAAGAACACTCGCAGATGATTATAGTACAACTGTGTAAATTTTCAAGAAAATCGGTTCAGCCGTTTCGGACTCTATAGGTAACGGATACACGCACACACACAGACACACACACACAGAGACAAAGTTCCATTTATAAATAAGTTTAGATAGATGATCGGTTGACTATGTTATGAGGCCATTTCTAACTTTAAGTGTTTGGTTGTGACACGGAAAAATGTGTATACAACATAAATCGTCTGCGAGTGTTCTTGGCTAGGTTTTGTGTCGAGGTACCCCTGATAAATATCGAAAATCGATAATCGAGAAAATCGTGTTTTAGAAGGAGAGGTCCAATTTTAATCAAATTTGATACACTCATAGACAAGGGCATAAGAAACGATATTCAGAAGTTCCAAAGTTTCAGTTCTTACAATAGTGCAGAAAATCAATAATATATATATATATATATATATATATATATATATATATATATATATATAAGCTTTCATTACACCCGAGCAACGCCGGGCTATACTGCTAGTTTCTTATAACTGATCCACACGGTGGAGAATATGAAATCTTCGGTATTTACTAATTTCATTTCCTGCATTTTTAGGATTGATCAGTGTTAGTACCTTAAAAACATTTATTTGAATTCCGGTTTTTCTTTTAGAAATGTTGATCTCAAGTTACATTTCTTGGAACATTTGATAAAGGAATTTGATCTTTTGTTCAATATCATTTATCTATACTCCTGAGATTCTGAAGTATTTACATTATGTACATTGTTCAGATTCTTGTCCTCATCTTTATTGCCATGTTTACGACGTTTCGGCCGTTGTAATCTCTGACCTTTTTTAAGTGCTTGAAAATTGCGAATCGGACTCATAATTTTGAAATGATGAGAACAAAAGTCCGAACAATGTCAATAATATCATTCTTATGTTGTGGATTCCGAGTGATGAACTGCACAAAATAATGAACAACAAAACAGATATTTGAGATAGAAAAATAGGTTATATTAAACGTAAAGATACAACTGGAACGCAGGTTAGAAATCCATGAATACGATTAGTACTGAACATAATCATACAAGTCTTTGAATTGAAGCCGTGCTGGAATTAGTATATCCGTATAATACTATTCTGATTGAGTGGAGCGCAGAGCTACTATGACTACTAACGCAATATTCTCTGTGTAACGTCAGTATCACTCGGTATCTTACAGACCTCTTACAGTACTCGTACTGTAAGTCCCAGGACTATATGTATACTCAAGTAGAGTCCATTATCATAAAAATGGGGTGATCTCACAACACCTATGAATACGTACTTCAACGGCATAGCCGCTATCATAATAAGTACATTGAACTTGTGATGGAAAGCAGGAACGTTGTATGCTATCTGTAAATTCGTTTGAGATGTAATATGGGGTGCTTAAATGGTCACGGCTCATCTCGCTTCTATGTTTTTAAATTCACAGGGCGTAGTCTCGGAAGAAATTTCATAGAATCATTCTGAAGTCGTAATACTTTGGAAGAAAAAGAAGATACCTTATCTGACTGTATGACCTTTATACAAATGCACAATACCTTATCATTGGTGCACTTGATACGGTGACTTACAGCAAGGAGACCAGAATAAAGAAAATTGACATTGATTGCACTGTCGGTACATTACAAAAAAAGAAATCCTATTAAGAATGACAGGTATAATCAGGAAGTGATGTACACGTCAGATGAAAATTGTATCATAAGTAAGGCTGGGTTTTGTGACCCGCTATCCACGCGTTAATTACAGGATATTTTGATCTTAGACTATGCTAAAAATAATAAGTTAAACATATTGATTAATTTTGTTAATTATCGCCAAAATATTTAAACTTTCGCACTAGCCGACCTTTTTCAGGTTTTGATTGTCATTGTCACTGTGATTCTTTTAGTTCAATGCTGAATCCAGTAAATGCAGTTTTGTTTCGTGTTAAGACGTCTTCGGGATTTATTTTGTGTGCATATATACTGTCATAGACACTATGAAATTTTGCACTACTCGACAAGTAATGCGAGTCGTGTAACCATTCTACTTCTGTAATGAACATGGTGTCCCATATTGTCGAAATAAAGGGGCGACAATGATGTTAATGGTCCATGTATCATCTGAACTTGACTATGTGTTTTTTTTCAAAATTTGTAATGTAATTCGCCAATGAAATATTTTATTTTTCGACAAAATCACCACAAATAATGTAATAATAATAATAATAATAAACCACAAGTTATAATAATAATAATAATAATAATAATAATAATAATAATTATTATTATTATTATTATTATTATTAGAGTTTTGATTTTAATAAAGCGTAACGAATCTCGGGCAATTTTCGCAGACTTAAAACATTATTACAGTGTAATTACTCTTTCGCATCATTTAACCTGAAATGCAGACCCTTTCCGCAGATCAGAGATAATAAAAAATAAAAACATTCCCTCTCCATAAATATTAATAAGGATAATATTTTAATGAATGCACAAAGAATCTTCCGATTGCTATCAGCAGGAAAAATCACCATTGATCTTTTTAGCGGCATTTGTTTGCCTTTTGCTTTTTTCAGTATTCGTCTGTTAACACATCGCGTCTCTTGCCCTCGTTTTCGAAATTTTTTGCCGTTTCTCGTTCTGCTTCTTTGTCAGTGTTCCGGCAGTTTTCATGTGTTTCTTCTTTCTTTCCACTGCACTTCACTTCAAGAGTCACATGTTCCTTTATTCTTTTCTTCAATTGCAATACAATCTCATTTCCACTATGTTTCCTTAACATAATCTCTTTCGTTATTCTTTTTCACATCAGCATCATTTTTGCATTTTACCAATTTTCTAACATTTTATTAGAATTTTCTTTTATTTTGTACCATAAATCTTCCGTTCTGTTATCGTCTTCCTCATCATTAAATGTGGCAATGTTTTCCTACTAATATTCAAATCATTTTCTTCTTTGGATTCTTTGAATTTCATATTTTCCTTTCTTTTCTTCTTTTTCTTCTTTCGCTTTGCTCATTCGAGCCAATTCTTTTATATAATAATTTTTACGTATTACAAATTGTTTTCTTGCAGTGTTTTTCTTTCATACTCGTCATTCATCGTAACATTGTGTTCTTACCTCATTGTTCAGCTTTTCTTAAATTTTTTTAAATTATATTTTTCAATACAACATATTTGTATAATCATCTTTCATTCATAACTCACTATACGCTTGGAAATACTCGCTTCGATCGACAGCTTTTTTCGTCTGTCGTCAATATTCTCATCGCATCACCATAAATATCATTATGATTGTTGTTGTTATTATTCACAATCATGTTCTTTTTCTTCTCTTTCTTTCTTTTTTTTAGCTTACGGCCATATCCCGTTGAATACACCGGTTCTCGCTCGATCACCGAAGTTAAGCAACGTTGAATCTGGTCAGTACTTAGATAGGTGACCGCTTGGGAATACCGGGTGCTGTAAGCGTATAGTGACGGATGTGAGTTGTGTTGCAGTGGATATCGGCTCGGAAAGAGAAATCGGTGAGACGAGTTCGAATTCCAGTTGAATACACTGCATTCACTTAAGCACTGGTACCCTTGGGAAATGTATTAATCCGGCTCTTATGGGTTAAATAACAGGTTAGGACTTAGGGACCCTGCCCTTAAAAACAAATCCCAATGAATCTTGACACTCGAAAAGAAAGAAAGTATTAATATACACAAAACTTATATAAAAAAAGCAATAATAATATTGTTAAAAGAAAAAGGTATTATCAGCAATAAATAAATAAAACCTTAGTTGGCAATAAATGACTCGCCGAGGTTGATATATCATAAAAACAAAACAACCAAACGAAAACATTCTTTTTTAAGATTTATTTTTAATTTACATTATTATATGCAAGATTATACACAAGAGATATTCGGTCAGTTTTTTCCTTAATCTTTTTCTACATTTTTTTCATTTTTCTTCTTATTTTTCTCCTTTTCCTGTCACTTCTTTATTTTTTTCTTTGTTTTCTAAAAGTATATTTCTTCATTTATATCATTATATGTTAGAATATTCAAGAAGTTATTGACCGGAACTTTTCTTCTTCCTCTTCTTCTTCTTCTTCTTCCATTGCTTTTATTATTATTATTATTATTATTATTATTATTATTATTATTATTATTATTATTATTATTATTTTCTTCTTCTCCCTTTCTTTGTTTGTTTGTTTTTTTAAAAAACATTTTCTTCTTTTTCTTCTCCTCTTTCTCTTCCTTTTTCTACTTGCTTTTATTTTCTTCCTTTTAATGATATATTTTCCGTTAACTTAAAATATTCAAGATGATGTCGAAAATCTATCTACCATCTAACTTCTATTTTTCTTTATGTTCATCGCTATTATTATTCGTCTTCTTCTTTCCTTTCTGTTTCGTTTCTTTCTTTCTATCTTTATTTTTCTTTCTTATCTCAGAAATTACATCTTTCATTGATATACAAGATGATGATGAAATATCATCGGCTGACACACTTCCTAAAATATAACCAAAAGTCCAAAAATCAATTCTTTTAATCTGTTCATGGTCGGTACGAGAACTATCATCAACTCTCTTCTTATATATCATTAACATCTCCTGCATCATCATTATCATCATCATGTCTTACTTTCACTTTTTCCATTTTTTCTTCTTTACGATCTTACTTAGTAGAATTAGTAAATACTAAATAATGTATGAATCAGTTACAACAAATTTAGTACAAGAGATAATAAAATTGGTCATAGAACAGGCCACAACCTAAATTGCTAGAAAACAAAACATTCGACATAAACTCTCAAATCATTTTCTTAAATATCTTAGTTTGACTGAGACATTCACAAGAATACCATGCATACCAAGAATATTTTTTTTAATCATATCACCCCGAGCAAGGCGATAACGCCACTGATGCGCAGGGGGCTACGTAAGAGTAAAAGGACTGGAAAAGAGAAAGCCGGAAACCACATCTTAAACAGGGAACAAGGGATGAGCCTCTTCACCTGTTTAATAGATGTGGGTGGAGTGTGAACCGGGCGATAGTTTAGTCTATCTACTCCAATTGTAAAAAAAAAGAAAGAAAAGAGTGAAAAGATTGGAAAAGACAAAACCGGAAACCGCATCCTAAACAGAAAACAAGAGATGAGCCTCTTCACCTATTTCGGAAATATCTAAACTGTCAAATGTATACACTCACCTTCTTAGACCAATAATAATTAAAAATGGCTCCGAGCTAATGAAGCTTGACGGACTTAGTGAAAACATCTTTACTCAGACCTTATAAACCGGCACTACCGAATCACAATTAAAGGCCTTCACGGCATAAAACTTACCGTATCATTTGAAGACTGCCATCTCCAGCAACAATTGAAATAGTTTGCCCGTGTGAATCAAATAGAAAACAATAGCAAAACTAAGATATTGACATTCCACACAACTTCAAAGGAAATTTTAAGAAAGAACCCGCCATCAATACTCAAAAGACGGTCCTGGGTATGACGGTAAACTGCATCTAGTAGCAAAGCCTCTGGTTGGAGAGTCGTGAGTAGCATGGAACCACCTCTTAATTGCTGTTGTTGCCAGGTTTACTCTGACCAGGAGTGGTAGCACCTGTTAGGGTTCCAGCTATGAGAAAATAATTATCCCCAAAGTGGGGTCAAAACATTATAATATTATAAAAATAGACTTTTATAGAAAAATATACATATTTTGAAGAAAAAATATTACCAACAATACATTTTTAAAGGAAAAAAAAAGACGATTACCAGCAAAATATTTTTTAATACAAATATAGAAGACCTCTTCAGTTTTCTAAAATAAAAAAAAATTTCATCAAAATCTGACTAAATCAACTTTCTCATTATAACCGAAGATTTAAAAAATACCTTAAAACTCTACATTTTTGGAATTAAATAAACCACAGTGATTGAGATGCCGTTAAACAAAACTCAAATATTTTATAGGTTGCAACAATGAATACCATTAAATTTACCCTTGTATTATTTTAGTTGGCAATTAACACATATACTGATTCTAGTACACTATCACTCCCCTAATATATTAGAATGTCCGTTAAACATCGCATAGTCAAAAATGTCTACAGTTAGACGATTCGACTTTCCAAATAAATATTCTGAATGTACATTCGAAGAAATTAACTTAACATGAACTGAAACTTATGGCTGTTTGAAAGCTTTTTCAGGGGTATGGGAATATGAAAACTCAGGTACAACGAGTAGATACTCAGACTTATAAAGTTAAATCTTAAAAAAAGAACAGAAGACAAAAGAGAAAGAACGCAGGAAAAATTGAATAATCGTTTCATTCATTTCTTACTCATAATAAATCTGATCAATAAAACTTTTCAACAGAAGAGATAAGAGCTGATAAAAAAATTATTTTTTTTTTTTAAATCGGCGCACAGATACGTATACAATTTTTTTGGTGGGTAATGTATATAAGTATGTATTCTCTTGCAAATGAGGCGGGCTGTTAGCAACTCAGTTAGATGAAAAATGAAACATAATAAAGAGTAAAAGTCGTGATGAGTCATCGGCCAGCTAACTAGAGGTGGTCTCTTAATAATCCGTCGTGGAGAAGGCAACAGAAAATCACGCCTCTATTAAAATATAAAATGGAAATAACCACTCAGAAGATAAAACCTGAGAACATGAAAGTGTTAAGTCTATAAGAATTAAATCCTCGGCCGGTAAGAAACGACGACATGGGCAACAGGCGTCACCCGACCGTCCGTCATGAACGACATAATGGTAATACAATTCCTCAGAACTGATTCCTCTACCGGTAAGAAACGACATGATCCACAGTTATCAGAGACTGTTAGCATTAAAAAAATAAAAATAAAATAAAAACAATCGCAACATAAAACCTTAAAACGTTGACCAACGTCATTTAGAAAATGTAAAACTGGAGATGTGGAGATTAAACTTTAACATTTTAGGCATATGCGATACGAAATGTTTAAACAACGGAGATTTCGTGAAATGACGACCACAGGATTATATATGAAGGCGGAGAGGAAAGTTAAAATCACGTGCTTTGACGCTGGATTAAGACATGAAGAAATGCGCTCTGAGATTCTGACCGTTATCTGAAACAATTTTTGTTAAACTGAGAGGAAAGTATATAAAAAAATATTTATTATAATCGCGGATGCACTGACAACACAAAGTACAGAAGTCGAAATCAAATCTTTGTTCCCGTTGTAAACTACTCAAAGGCTCAACGTAAATCAAAAGAAATTGTAAATATCATTAGAGACCAGAATGCTAAAGTAAATAAGGAGAGGGAAAAGAGATATAGCAGGCAAATTCGGATCAGGAACCTGCAAAGAATGCAGAGAAAAATGGGTCCAATTTTGCACGAAGAATGACCAGGTTATAGCCAAAGCCTAGTTCCAAGAACATCCAAGATGATTATGGACATAGAGAAACCCAGCAAGAGAAACTAAAAAATATTCGAATTCGTAACTAGCAACAAGATATTTAGGAATGCAGTTGTACACTGCAAATCTTATCCGAGTGCCTACTCCCGTTATATGTAAATTAAGACTGAAATTACGAAGAAGCCAAACGCAGTAGCCGATACAATACAACAACCTCCTGAGCGACTCGAACCTGATGAAAAAATATATGGACAATGTGAAAATAAGATACGACGGACAAAATTGAAACGGAAACTCGAAATGGGACACAGTAAGAGAAGTTTTACTGACATCAGCAAACGACATCATTCAAATGAAAAAATAAGCGTAGAAGGAAAAACAAATGGATGACAAATGAGAATCTCGACATGATGCAGAAGAGACAGAAGCAATGACAAGACGTTGCACAGAATACAGAAAACTAGACAAGGAAATAAGACACAAATTCAGAAAGGCTAAAGAAAAATGGAACGAAAAATGGAACGGAAAATGTGCTAAAACATAGATTGAGTATCAAAGATAAAGAAGATATGCATAAAAATAACTAACAGGAAAAGACAGGCACATCAAAGGATGCATAAAATGCAAGGACAGAATGCTGATATTAGAGAAAGAAAATGTTCTTCTACAATGGAACAAATACACCGGAAACATCTTCCACAACCGGAAATGCACAGTAATACCGACGGGCCGGAAATATTGTGAACCGAATTGAAATCTGAAATAGCTAAACTGAAGAAAAGGGGACATGACCAGACGGAATTGTAATAGAGTTGCTGATAGTCTTAGCCTGATAGTCTTTCGGAAAAGATACAATTTTTCAGAGCACAATGTAAGAAACCAGACAGAAAAGAATGTGATATCCACCAAACAATCAGCCTAATGAGCCACATAAGAAAACTCATCATCCAAATTCTAATGAATTGACCACGCAACAGAATCAAACCAGAGGTAGGAGAAGAACAGTGCGGGTTCGTCAAACACACCGCAAGGAACGTGATAATTATGCTCAGAATATTATCAGAACGAGCAATGCAAATGCCGAAGTACGTGTACCTACGTTTAATAGATAACGCAAAGACGTTAGTTAAATTTCATCACAAAGACCTGAAAAGGGTGTTCGGCAACCTGGATATATTCGGAAGTGATATTGGAAAAATAAAGAATCTATACTGCGAACAAACGTCCAGCATACGGGGAGGAAATCAGTTCAATAGATAAATAAAATAGAAAAGTTTATAAGACAAGTATGTAACTTCTCACCGGATTTATTCAACCTATAGAGCGAGGCAATTCTGAAAGAAGTAGAAGTCCTACAAAGATTCGTCATTGGCGACCATAAATCTGAAAATATAAGATACACAGATGATACAGAGTTAATAGCAAAGACGGAAAGCAAACTACAATACATCACATAGAATGTAGGAAAGGAAAGCAAGAAGAAAGGACTAAATATACATTTCAAGAAGGCTGAATCCATGGTCCTCATCAAAAAACAAAAAAACAAAAAAAAACAAAAAACAAAAAACTGAAAAAACAAATGCAAATTACAGGAAATTGCATTTCTCGGATAACAAAATTGAGCAGGTGTAAACATTTAAATATCTGGGAAGTGTTCTAACTGAGAAAAGTACGACACAAGAACTGAAGACATTGGGATAACCAAAGAGGCATTCAAAAGCTAATCAGAGTATTGAGAAACACAAAAATTTTGTTAGAAAAAAAGGAAAGATAAACTAAGTTTTTACGCGAAGAAAGCTTTTCTGTATGACTGTGGATACTGGACAAATTCCGCAAAGATAAAGAATGGTCATGAAGCAAAAAAAAAATGACTCTATGAAAGGATGCTGAAGATATCAGGAGCCGAAATTATGATCCGCGATGACGTTTTGGAAAGAACGGAGACAAAAAATGAAAATTTACACTTAACATCAAGATGAAGCAGTTGAAATCTCCGGGACACATAATAAGGAAGGGCGACGTAGAAAATCGGATACTCACAATGCAGATAGAGAGAAAAATGAACAAAGAGAACAACACATATCATTCTAGGGTCTTGAACTAATGGATGGTACAATACGGTTTGGGAGAAACAAAAAGGCAAAATTATTAAGAGTTGCAATAGACATGAAACTGTAGAGCATCCTGAAGGCTCAATAAAAGAACTAATCTGTCAATGAATGCAAATTTTAATAAGTAAATGCTTAATATTACAATTACCGTTACCGTTATAAGCACATCAACATTGTTTTATTTTACGCCTAAAGTATTTGAGATCATGTCTTCCTAATATTTCATATAAACGATTTTAATTTTCTTCAACGATATGACCAGTTGCGTCACATCTTAGTATAAAGCTACGTTAAAAAAGATCTTACTGTTAAAAAGATCTTAAAATAAGGATCAATGCTATTGTCTCAGTTTGGTCAAAACCATATTTAATCTTCTTTCCCTAAAAAGCACGTTATCTGTTTGCTCAATGAAAAGAAGAGTTACTCATAGACTAACACAACACACAGACACAAACACAGGCGTATATATATATATATATATATATATATATATATATATATATATATATATATATTCATTTTTACTTTGTACCTCGACGGCCTTTTCTACGAAATTGGTAACTAGTTGACACCGTTTATGTTGAAATATGGACAAGAGTAATTAAAAGTTTCGTTTTCTGACCTGACACCCTAGTTCAAATCGCATCACGCATTATTTTCCAGGAAGGTAACTTCTTGAGACCCTCAGTATGGTTACAGGGATCCCAGTTTGAGGCACCTTTATAAACTATTTGAAAACAATACAATGACTTGACCCAACATTTGTAAGAACAATTCTGAATACGGAAACCTTGGAAGTTATCGATGGTTGTGCTAGCATGAGAACTTAAGTCATTGTGACCGAGGGTGTTAGTGTGCTGGTATTGTTCAGACTGCTGATCACGCTAAACTACCTGAAACAGTAACTAATGTTGCAGTATAAAACACAGGTGATTTCTGTAGGTGCTGAACGAACAGAAATATGCCTAAACAGTGAAGTACATAGGTGTAAAGTACATAGGTTCCCTCAACGTCAATTGTCATCTTCTTGAAGCCTGCCTTATATTCCTGAGTAAAGTCTTGTCGCATACTTCTTGCCCTTTGCTTGTAGTAAATTAGTATATATATATATATATATATATATATATATATATATATATATCCGAGTGGGTACAGAACGAAGAATTCTTTCAACGTCCAAAATATTAATTTAAAAACAGTACTCGATATATAATATACTGTGTAGAGGTGTGAATATTTATGAGAAATTACACTTTGGACCATGTCCATAATTTCTCTATATATAATCGCGACGACGGCACGTTGGTTTCAGAATTGGGTCTTTTAATTATGACTTTTAATTATATATATATATATATATATAAGTCATATTTTATGGTTTGAGTAGAGATTGTTTTAATTTCTAAATCGTAAAATAGATATGCATCACCTCGATATCGAAATCATTATTAAGGAAAAATGCGTTTCTTAAAAGGAACTTATAATTTTCTGCACTAAATTGATAAAACACTTAATCTACGCGTTTTTTCCCCATTAAGCAGCGAAAAACCATTACAACAAATCCCGCCTTAGTTAGAAAGGCTTTTCTCTGTTAGGGACCTTGCAAAATATGTCTCTAATAACTTTAGATTCATTTATGCTTTCCAGCCAACCATGAACTGCGAAAATTTAAATGTAATTTCAACTGCTAACTACGATTCTCCTGATTAATCTTTCCACTTGCCGCTCAATATTAATATTTCTGTTCCCAATTCTTCCAAAAACTGTAATCCCTGGTGTTTTAGTGGCTTTACTGATTTGCTTGGGGTCATGGCGATAAACGAAAATGTAGAAATTGTAAACTATTTTTAAGCAATTAATGGACGTTTTATTTCTATATTATTTCATTCCTACCCTGAAACATGACTTTCAGAATAATAAGAAATAACGTCGGATTTAAAGTCCATTAATTACTTATACACACATACAAGATCACACACATTTACACAAGCACAGACGTAAATTCATACATACATACCCACACTTAATTGCTCAGATATATATATATATATATATATATATATATATATATATATATATATATATATATAAATCCAGGTGAAGATGACCCAGGGTTTTACGATTTGAGTTCTCTAGCATTTACTCTCTCTCTCTCTCTCTCTCTCTCTCTCTATATATATATATATATATATATATATATATGCGTGTGTGAGTGAAAGAGAGAAAAAGAGAGAGAGAGAGAGATGATGTACAGTGCGATTTATAGATGTGGATAGTTTAATAATTTTACTGTGCATTAATAATTACGTCATATTACGATAAGGGCATTAGTAAGAAAAAGATTTTATATATATATACCCCAGTCAGAATAGCTATTCATAATACTCAAGTTGGTAATAATTTTTTTATCATCGTTGGGTTTTAGTAAATGGGTGTGTAATATATATATACATATATATATATATATATATATATATATATATATATATATATATATATAAGTTGTAGTGTTTATTTGTATAAATATATGCTACAACCCATTTATATATATATATATATATATATATATATATATACAAACCATTTATATATATATTTATATAGATAATAGAATCCATATATATATATATATATATATATATATATATATAAAACAATCTGTTAATCTGTGTGCGACTGTAATTTATGCATGCCTTCATTTTTTAAGCTACGCCATTCAAATTTCCTAGGGGCACATATGTACAGGGAAGCCAGGTCGACACATGTTTTTTTAGTTTAAGTTCAGCAATTTTCTCTTTCGCACTTTTTTTGCTAATGGATACGATTTTCTACATTTGCTTTGTAAAACATATAACATCTAATATGGTTTCTAGATTACGTCACAGAAATCAAATCACACTTGTCAAACGCGTCTAAAAATAATTAATTTTTGTTCTGACCTTTTCAAAATTTATTTGGTCAACAAAAATTGTGAATATGTTTCCCATAATTTTGAAAAAATATGTTTTTTTAACAAGTGTTTTATCAAACAAAAACAAAATATTTAAAAAAAATTGCAAATGGTTAATTTCATTATTTAAGTCTTTTTTTGTCATTTTTAACATTTCATACATCAGAAAAAAATAAGGCTGTTTTTTCGCTAGATATTTCATGCAGGAAACCAACTGTCTGTAATTCGGGTGGCATTAATGTAACGTTTTCTTCTAAAGTTAAATGTCTGCATTTTTAAATATTCATCGAAAATTTCTAAAATTCATTTAGTCAACAAAAATGTAAATATTTCTACCCGTAATTTTGAAACAATTTAATTATTTAAGTCTTTTTTTCAGATTTAATATTTCATACTTCAGAAAATCAAATTAAAAAATAGTTTATTTTTCGCTAAATATTTAATGCAGGAAATCGAATGTGTGTAATTCGTGTGGCATTAATGTAACTTTTTACTCTAAAATTAAATATCTACATTTTTAAATATCCTTCGAAAATTTCTGAAATTCATTTAGTCAACAAAAAATGTAAATATTTTCCCCCGTAATTTTGAAACAAAACAAAAGCAATGTTGTTTACAATGTCACACAAAACATCAACTCGCCTTTACCCAAAAGAAAAGAAAATAGATTTTTAATGGAATTCTTGAACAATTTTTAAACAACGATTATTTATATAATTATTTTTTATATTCAAATGAGGGGGCGACTACAAGCGCTACGAAATTGCAACACGCTGCATTAATCATCTAATTAAAAATGATCTGAGTTGCAAGGGCAAAGCCGGGCTGTGATGCTACTATATATATATATATATATATATATATATATATATATATATATATACATGAGTGTGTGTGTGTGTGTGTGTGTGTGTGTGTGTGTGTGTGTGTGTGTGTGTGTGTGTGTGTGTGTGTGTGTGTGTGTAACAGTATTCAGTACTCAGGTATTACCGATCTTTGTAACAGTTATTGTCTTTCATCTCCCGAGGAATGTAAAACAACCTCATGTGACATCACTATCTTGATGTCTACAATAATCTTAAATCGTGAAAAGACAGCAATATCTGGTGGGAAGTGTTATTGAACATCGCCAAGAAAACACCGTCGACTGAGTCCCGCGACAACTCAACACACAAACAAAAAAAATTAAGACCAAATGAAAGAAATTAATTTACAATTAAACGAAAATTGAGAATATGTTTTCTTAAAATAAGGCATTTAAAAAGAAAAGAGGTAAAATATGAAAAAGTTATTTAGTTATAATAAATCAATTTTTCAGCAGTTTTAGTGATAAAATTTGGCCACCAGGTTTTATTTTTTCTATCGCTGGAAATCTGGGTGGAAATAGAGCCTTGATAGTTTTAGTGCAACGAATTTATCTCTTTTACTGAGCAGGTTCATGCCGACTTCGAAGTTTAGTGAGCGCAACGTTCTAATGTCTTCAATCGTTAGGGCCGGGTTTTCCTGCTTATATAGGCATTTTTTATATACAGTAGCGGCCATAATATAAGGAACGGAAAGAAGAAAGAGATAAATATATGTATTGCTTAAAAAATAATGTATCATTAGCAATGACGTTTTTACGGAATAAAGATTAGGGTGTAATTCATAAATATACACAGTTACAAAAATTTACATAAATACTCTTTTAAATTAATGTTTCGAACGTAACAATTATTTTCTTCCTTCATTATTCTTCTGGATATTCATATATATATATATATATATATATATATATATATATATATATATATATATTCCAACTAAGCTGAAACGCTTACTCTCTGATAACTGCAATTAAGTGATGTCGAGCATAGGTGTGCAACTGGTATAATGAACACAAAATCAGAGAGTCGAGGTCGAAATTTACTTACGTCCATTTTTACCCACGATATCTTTGACAGACAGGACCCTATAGCTATTGTTGGCCAACAGCCTAGAAGAAAACTTCTAAATTCTAATTTGCCTGGAGAAGGGTAGCAAATTTTGGATAACGTTTTGAAAAGAGCTAACGGTCAGCAGCAGGTAAAATAATCCTTTCGTTTGTTACATTGACTGACATGTAGCTGTAATACAGGATATGATGGATAGATTGTGCATTGACCTAACAGCATAAGCAACAGACCTCTTCAAAATATTCAATTGTGCTGGTTGTTTAAAAAAAATCTAAGAATTTCCTGAACTTTCATTCGTCGTTCTCATCCGCGTACATATAGATAGGTCAGTTCGCTGAGTCGGGTCAGACAATTTATTCCGAAAGTATCTATTTTGAACGATTATAAATCTATGATTCGTTCATTCATGGAATATTGCTACCGCATTTAGTTTGGCGCTCTTTCTAAATGTCTCATGGTTTGATGTAAATATTGAAAGTTACAAATTCTGAGATATCATCTCGGTTTCTGTTACTTTACATCCAATGATTTCATTGCGTCTGTCTTTAAGTATTTTCATGGAAATTGTTATAATAATATTTCCAATTTGGCATTTCGAATTAAGCATACTACTAGCTAATATTTCTCATTTTACTGTTGAAATAACTAGATGTATCTGTAAATTCAGTCACGAAATGAATAATTTTTTCTCACTACATCCTTTGTGGAAATCACGCTCGGCTTCTTACCATATTTCTGAAGTACGATCTTCAAATATTTAAATGCAACATCAAGCACCAGGTTCGCCTTTCGCAATTTTGTTATTTCTCTTCGCTAAGTTTTCTCATTTTCTCATTTTCTTTCACTTTCCTTAAGCCATTAGTGACGTGTATATATATATTTCATTTGTTAACGAGTTATTACTTGACCTAGAATCGGTAACAGTATTCTGAGTCATATTCAAAAAGCGTTTTATTTTGGATCGCGGCGACAATTCGATCGGAACCAAAAACGGGAGTAGTTCTAATTCCAGTAACTCTGTAACCGACACTGCTGGTGTCCACACCTTTAATTTTTTCAATCGCTCAATCCCTCACGCAAGTGGTGGACATCCCCACGCGTTTCTCAAATAGCCCTAACGGAAAGGACTCGCTACTAGACCTCTGCTTCACTTCCACCCCAAATTCTTGCACCGCCATACAGCTCTGCCCTCTCGGGAATTCTGACCACGCCGTAGTTTCTGTCAACATCTCGTTCCACTCCACCCCTACCCAAGAAACCCAAACCAGCAGAAACCCAGACCAGCAGAATATCCTACTGCTATTGATCCTACTGGGATTCGTTCCGTGACTTCCTCTGCGACGTCTCTTGGTACAATGTTTTTAGTCTTCCCGTCGAAGACTGTGCATCAGAGGTTTCCTCCTGGTTTAAGGCTAGCATTAATGCTTTCATCCCTGCCGGGAAATTTCAGCTTAAATCCCATTCGTCTCCCTGGTTCTCATCCGCTTGCTCGGCCGCCATTGCCCACCGGAATCACTTTTTCCGGCTTTACCGTAGCTACGCGTCGGACAAAAACAGGCGCCTTTTCACCTCAGCTCGTAATAAGTGTAAAAAGATACTTAACGAAGCTAAGATACTGTTTGCTGCCAGAATGAAGCAGCGCATAGCATCCTCCAAGTTCGGAGCCAAAGACTATTGGCGCCTCTGTAAAAGCGTGCTCCTCGGGCTTCGTGACAAAATACAGCGAAGAATCTGTAATGTGATTGATACCGACTTAGCTGACCGCCTGCAGTCACTCTCTCACCGGCGTGACGTGGCTTCCCTGTGCCTCATCTACAAATACTTTCATGGCTTCTGCTCTGATGAACTTAAATCACTGGTGCCCCCTAGGTGTGAGTTCGCACGAGATACTAGATTAGCAACTATGTCCCACCCTTTTACAGTGAAACCGATTAAATATAACCGCAATTTCTACTCCAACAGCTTCTTTTCTCGCACTTCCCGCCTGTGGAATTCCCTTCCGCATGCTTGCTTCCCCGACGGCTATAACCTCCAGGAGTTTAAATGTAAGGTCAATAGACACGGCCTAACACACTAACTCTGCCATTCTCCCCAACTCTCCCCCTATGTACATCCTAACTCGTCTATCGCCCTGTGTAACCCCCTGCGCTATAGTGGCAGTGGAATGCCTTGCTTGGGGTGACATGATTAAAAAAAAAACAAAAGTTGGATTAGTTGCATTCACTAGCTTTGGGAAAGGTATTAATCCGTTTATTCCCTTCAGCTATGGGTTAAGCAAAAAGACACGTTTAGCTATGTAGCCTTGTTTGTCAACCAGTGTACCTAAAAAATAATGGCAATGTACTTCTGGAAAATCTTCTGTATCACGTCTGGCACATCACTGACTGCCTGACTGACCACACGCGGACAAATATCTTCCAGAAATCATTACTCACAAAATCGTACAGACAAGCGCAGACGGTTGAATTCCCTTCATTTTAACATCTCATAACTTTGCGCTACACATGAAGAAATTCTAAAAACTAAAATTTTCTGTTAATCTTTTGAAATGATTTGTGAGCGTCTTTGTGGTTGACAACACTGTTTGTTTATAGATTCGTAATTTAGAATAAAGCTCATTTCGTCTTTTTGCCTTGATAAAGACCATCACAGGTCAAAACGCGTAGGTGATTTAAAATACATTTTTTCCTCTTGTCTTTATTTTATTTAACCATATATATATAGTCATCCACAGACAGTCCTGTTTCGCTGTATCACACCTCATAAGTACGGATTAAGAGAGAGAGAAAGAGAGAGAAATAGAGAGGGAGTGAGATTTACGTAGCAATTATCGTGTGTAAACATTTTATTCTTTTTGAAAGTTTTTAATATTAACACGGTACAATGGAAGCAAAGGTGAAACGAAAGTAACATAAAATAGTATAAAATCCCAATCGAATGAACTATTCTATTGTTATGCCAATGAATGCCATCTACAGAAATCGTCGTCTGCTTCCATGACAATAGAAAATTTCATTAGGAAGAAAGGGCGATTAAATAAAACGAAAATGTAACATTCTCTTTTTCATGAAAGACTGACTACTCTCGAAATATTAATCTGAGCAAATAAACATTCTTTTCGTTCAAGTTGCAACTTGTCTATGACTCTGCAATATCGGCATGACTAGAACAAAACTTTTAAATCAGCCAAGTAAAAGAAAAACAAAATAATAGACAATGAAATAAAGTAAGCTTTAAAAAAAATGAAAGAAAAATTGAAAGACACAGAGAGCGAGAGAAAGAGACAGAAAGAGAGAAAGGGGAGAAAAATAGAAAGTAGAAAGAAACTCTCTATATCCTTCTTAATTAGGTTTTTTTCTTTACCTCTATTTTCTTCTTTTTGTCTTCTTTTATTTTTTCTCTTTCGATTTATCTTGGTTTTAATTCTTTATTTAATTTATATAAAAATCTTTAAAAAAAATCATGAAAAAGTTCTGACTCACTTTCCAATATCTGACCAATTAACAGTACATCGTATTCTCTTATTATTATTATTTTTTTTTGTGGGGTGGGGTGGATCAAGACTTGACCGGTTCGAAAACATTTAAATCCCTCATCACATAAATGATTTTTACCATTCTTTTTCTTTTTAACTTCTCCCCACCCACATCATCATCATCATCATCATCATCATCATCATCGTCGTCATCATCACATCATCATCATCGTCGTCGTCGCCTTAATCGTGTTAATTTATTCCTCTTCTTCATCACAAGCGTCATGAGATCCTTTTTCTTCCTGCTAATTTTCTTGTTGTTTTGTTGATGTTCTTCTTGCTTAGATTTTCATATTATGCTCGATTTTATCCTAATATTTATTATTATTATTATTATTATTATTATTATTATTATTATTGATACTACTACTAATAATAATCACATTCATCTTTTTCTTCTCTTCATTATCTGCTTCATCGTTCTTTAATTTTTTTTTCTTCTATTTTTTGTTTAGTAAGTTCATCGCCCCGTCTACTTTTTCCTGCTTCTTTAGCCTGCCTTCCCGCTTGCTACCCCACACCAACTTGATACTTGTACGGCTTTTGCACAAGCTCCGTTATCATAGCCACACATTTTTTTACACTTTTCCTCTAGATTATCTGATCAATTATTCATTACAATTTGGACGGAAATTTTAATCTCAAATTTTATCACATGTTTTTTTTTCTTTTTTGTTGTTATTTCAAATGTCATTCCGTCGATCTCTGCAAATTTCATGGAAATTAGACGAGATGATTAGTTTGGTGTACTTGCGGATATAACTCAATGGGTATAATACAGTAAGTGATGGCAAAAATTTAACGCTCAAATCTTTGAGCAAACATTTCAGGATTCCTTGTAGCAAACTTTAACTCAGGATTAGAAAACTAACTTTAAGTTCAAAGAATGAAAAATCTAATGATTCTTGCGACATAATTAAACAATATAGAAAATCGGTTAGAAGCACTGCATCGGAAAAATTAATAAATACCATGATTCAAATCTATGAAATATAACTCGGGTCGGCAGTCATAGCACTTACGGTCGATCAAATTGCAGGTTTTTGGATTCTCATTGGGTACCTGATGATGATTTTATAATAGATCAAGCTTCAAAAAATAGTGGGTAGTGAAGAATCATTTATTGGTTGAGAAGATATAGATATATCACAAAGGATGTTGTTTTTGAATATTCGCTATTTTTTGTCCTTCTACCAGATTAAATGAAGAATTAATTGAATACATATAAAATTTAGGATTATTAATTTGTATAATTCAGTCAGTTGAATGCCATACGTGATTTACGATTCGCCGATCATGTCTCGAAAGCGATATGATCAACGGGACAGAAGATTTTCCTACAGTAGTTTGCCATTATTTCTGCGGTAGACTGATTAACAAACAAGGTTATAGAACCCAGCCTGCTACTTGACCCATAGCTGGCGGGAGAAAAGACGGTTTAATACCTTTCTCAAGGGTATTTACGGGTAAGTGAATGCAAATAATTCAACTGAAATTCGAACTCGGCTCTCCGATTTTTCGTTCCGATCCGATATCTACTGCACCACAACGTACCTGAAATGGGAAAGGTATTAACCCGTCTCTTCTCTTCAGCTATGGGTTAAATAACAGGACAGATTGGCTTCTAGAGCCTTGGCAACCAGTCTACCACAGTAATTAATGGTAATCTACTGCGGGAAAATCTTTTACCCAGTCAGTTATATCTCTTTGGCGACATAATTGCCCAAGCGTGTATCACGTATGACTCTTAACTTACTGAATTTGTATAAATAGTTTTTGTTGGGGCGATCTCCATCTTTCCACGGAAATGGACTATTCGAATCACTATATAAAATAATAGTGATTATACCTTGAGGAAGGAAGTCGAGTGAGCGAGTAGGTCGGGTATTTCCGGTATTGCACCGGAAGTGTTCTACTAGTCAATCTATCACGTCTCTACGACGATACTGTATACCAATTATCTTGTTTTGTATTCTACTAATCCTCACCTCTTGTAAATACTTCTCTTTCCTGTCAATACACCTACTTTTATACTATTACGTTGTTTTGTATTATTTCACATAATTCTATTACCCGACGTAACAGGTTTGCTTCATACGACGGTAGTTAATTTAAATTCAAGAACATGCAGACGCATATTTGAATGTAATTTTGGCTATTGCATATGTAATATTTATTTGACTAGAAAGACACACATAATGAGTTTTTTTTTCAAGCGACACAAACCTGCATCAAACAACGCGAAAACGTTTTGGAGGAGGTTTCATTTTAGTGCTTGTTGCCATGTGTCGAGGAAAACAATCAAAACTTTCTGCAAGTAGATTACCAAAAAAAAAAAAAAACAAACAAAAAAATAAAAAAACAAAACAAAAAAACAAACAAACAAACTGAAGATAATTGCTTCAAATTACTTCTTTTGTGTAAACAGTATCGTCAGGATTTGGACGATCACTAGGCTTCATAACATCCTATCATTTGTAGCTGTGAGAAATATGTTTACAATCACTATTTATACCAGTCATTGTGCTACCATCCATTTCACAAAAGTTTTAGAAAAGTTATTTCTGCACTTCACCAACTTCAAAATATTTAATACTTGTCAAAATCTCTAAGCTCTTTCTTCATAATGAGTCACAGATTATCCAAGTGACTCTAATTAGAATTGTTGTTTTTGTTCCAATATTCATTAAAACTTCCGCATTTAATCTGTCCCGGGTATCCCCAGCATTATTCTGTAAAAATGCATCTATGTCGCGTCAAGGATATTCTAGTTGTATCAGGGAAATTCACTACCATTAGGAGACTAATATTACATAGCATTTCAGCTCTTCTTTCTTTGTTTCTGAGAAAATGTTCCTGTTTTGCAATACTTTGCTTTTTGGTATGGATCTTTGGCTATTCAAATGTGACCTTGGATTTCTGATTCATTATTTTAGTCGCCATTTATAATGTCATCGTGGCTTCACCGACAAACTGAATGAACTCTTATACCTCCCATCACGAGAGAGAGAGAGAGAGACACACACACACTCTAACTAACCTGAGGAGAACGCACTCAGAGCGGCCCAAACGAAAAATGCTACCTTAACGAGCATTACGATTCCCAGTTCTAAGTCTGAGGGTCGAATCATAGTATTCCACACTAACTCACATTATCGTTCCTACTAACCAAGTTCCAAGTATTGTATTCTTTCTGAATTTAATATATATTATATATTGGTATTATCTTATTTGGTTGTTTGCGTTATTATTACCGGAACTTTAACCGGGTTCACGACTTATAATATTAAAGTTAAATTACTATTTATTTGATTGATTTTGATAACTGCAATTCTTAGCAATTATTTTAGTTAGTCTCTCTTGTAAAGGACTGTACATTCGTTTTTTATATATAGTTAACATTTATTTCTTCCTTAACATGACTATATTTTTAAAATCTTACTAAAGCCCATGGCTAGCATTTGTAAGCTAAGACGCTTTGTCTACTTTTAACCTACATGAAAGTAGCAATGTAAAATGTCAAATCGGATCACAATAATTTCTGCGACTGATATACAGTTTAAATTAACATAAATAATACGATAATAAATAAGTATTAAGAAAATCGGAGGTTTTAATTGGGATAAATCTAAATTAAACCGTTTTCGTTATTAATGCAAGTTTGCTGTTTAAATTAAAGATAAAAAATAGCAAAATTTCTGGTTACTGAAAAATTCTCAAAATCAGATTTAAATTTACATCTAGATTTTACTTCTGCTAAGTATGTGGTTGAGTTAAAAACTAAACCATGTGATTGCATTCGATTGCTTCATTATAAAAAAAGAAAATAATACGTCTAAATTTCCAAGATAGTTACTTTGAACATGCAATCTCTTTTTAAGTAATATGAATATATAAGCTGTGTGTGTAGAATCACGGAAAATAAGTAAATAACCGTTAGAGGCGTCAAACTATGGCGATACTTAATTAATATCATCTGGGGAATAATTCTTTACTATTTACACGGAGTTTCCACAATTTGAAATTAAATTATTCATCAGAAACAGATTTATTGAGGTTAATTTCTGTGGAATCTAACTCTAGAGTAAAATTTACACTTTTACGAAGTGTTTATATATATATATCAGATTTGACAGAATTAGTTGTTTCCTTCCTCATAAATTGATGCTTGCGACTGGTATAATAAGTTAAACAATGAATTATTAAAATTTTATTTTGGTTTATAGCGTGTCCAATTGAAAATCCGAGAATATCCTAAGGTTTTGATTGGAAATATACTTGACTGCTTTAATCAAGTGAAGTTTTCTCGATAAACACCTGCAACAATATTTTGTGCTATTTGGAAGAGTCTAACGTCCATCTTATGCAAGAAATATTTAATTCAATAACCGGATATTGATCGATTTACAGCAAGTATGCTAAAAATAGCAAAATATTATTTTGTCATATTCAAAAAGAAGTAATTCCGGAAATATTAAGCAGTGATAGGCAAGAAAACGAAACAAAAATTGATTTTAATGAAATGGTCTTTAAACAATGATTCAATATTTGGATAGAGAACGCAGGTTCGAATCATGCCGAATGACACACATTTTTGTAAAAAAAAAAATTATCGTAATCAGGCCGGTAGAAATAGATATAAAATACAGTTTGATTATAAATCTACTTAATACGAGTATCTATCAAAAATAATCCTCAAACAATTCATTTCAAATTGTCGGTTGTTTAAAAACCATTTCGTTAATCTTCGTTAATTTAGGTAACGTGTTTACATTTGCTGATATTACGATACATTTCAGAGCAGATATGGTCATTACGATGAATGGAAAATTGTGTTATATAGGCTTGATTTGTTTTTTTTAGACTGTTGGTCATTCGGGGTCGAGAGGTCTAAGACACGTCAGATCAATTAGTGGCTTCCCCTATCTGGATAGAGGTCGCAAGTTCGAATCCTGCCGAATGACACACATTTTCGTAACAAAAATTTATCGTAAATAATCAAGCCAGTAAAAATAAATATATAATACTGTTTGGTTACAAACAGAACATGTATTTAAATACGAGTATCGATCTAAAATAATATTCAAACAAATCATTTCAAACATTATTTACACATATGCATATTCGTATCCGAGGATGTCTGTCTACAGTAACGGCTCACTAATCCTCGTTGCAGGCTCCTGCTAAGGCACATTTGTAATTGTTCAACACTCACAGAGCTCAACTGTGGTTTATAATGTAACTAGGCTGGGCATATATATATATATATATATATATATATATATATATATATATATATATATATATATATATATAAAGAGAAATTGAGTTAGGGGAGAGAGTTTAAACGCGCTTTATTAGATTAGGGATAAAGAATAATTATTAAGCTATTTGCTGTGTTTGTCTCAGTGTGGATTAAGGAATATTTAGATTATGTTTCTATTTGAAAGGGAAAAATCTAAATATATTCTCAGTACTGACATATTTTTTATTTATAACATGTATATATAATGTATATTGCAAAAAAATATTCTGAAAAAGTTTAAGACAAAAATTGAATGATTTCGTTTGGAATGTATTTGAAACAGACAACTTCTCGATAGTAGTAAAATGAATATGAAGTCATGCCAATAGTCTATAGTCATCTACTCGTCAACACTAATTGCGTCTCAGGCACTCATGGCTTTCCAGTGCATTCATTTCTTTCCAAGACACTCATTTCTTTCCAGGGCATTCATTGCTTTCTAGCTGAGTGCTCAATAATGTGAGTTCTTCTCTTATTAGACTAGCAGTATAGTCCGGCGTTGCTCGGGTGTAATAAAAGCTTTAAAACGAATCCATGGTCCTGGAGCTCAGACGCTTTAGACGTTGGCACGAAAGACTAAAAAGCAATAGTTGTTTCCAGTTAAAGAAAAGCCATACATTGAAAGAAAATTGAATGGATGTAAGTCAAATTTTGATTTCCGCCTATCGATATCAAGTAAGTGTTTTTGTCATGAAATGAATTTGGAAAGCTAAATAAGTCTTCTGAGTAAATGGTATCATGGCTGAGACTAAGAACTACAATTATACCTACTTAGAGCCAAACTCGAAGCAAAAACTAAAATAACAGGGCTGAAAAAATACAGACATACAGCCAGATAAACAGACACACACACAAACAGCTTGCCTTTTATATATATATATATATATATATATATATATATATATATATATATATATATTATCGATGTTCTGCACTATTGTAAGAACTGCAACCTTGAAACTTCTCCATATTGTTTCTTATGTCTTTGTCTAGGAGTGCATCAAATTTGATTAAAATCGAACCTCTCATTTTATAACCCGATTTTTTCGATTATCGATTTTCGATATTTATCGGGTGTATCTCGGCACAAAACCTAGCAAAGAACACTCGCAGACGCTTATAGTACAACTGTGTAAAATTTCAAGAAAATTGGTTCAGCCGTTCGGAGTCTATAGGTAACGGACACACACACAGACACACACTCACCCAGACAAAGTTCCATTTATAAATAAATTTAGAAAGATAAAATTTTTAGTGCAGATTATAAACAGTAAAAGAAGAAAATCGGATCCAGAAACGTCTGAGGCTCTAAAAAAATATACCAGCACCTGTTAATGAGGCTAAACTCCAGGCGTTCTTTAGATTACTTCCGGCATATAAACGCTACTGTAGGGATTTTATCTCGAAAGTGTATGATATCGCTTTTTAATGAGTTGTTGAAAAAGGAGACAAAGTGGATATGGTCAAAAGAATGCGAATATGCTTTTAACAAAAAAAAAAAAACCTGTGCATTAGCAGTCCCACTGTTAGTGCATTTCGACCCGAAAAAGAAAATTATTGTAGCAGGAGATGCCAGTATTGAGGGACTAGGTGCTGTATTCCATCATAAATTCGAGGACAAATCTTCGAAGCTAAAAATACATGTCTCGAGAATGCCCACTGAACGAAATTACAATCAAATAGAAAAAGTGAGTTTTGCAGTAATTTACGCTGTGAAAAGATTTCACAGGTTTCTATACAGAAGGGTAGAGAGTTTATTTTGCAAACAGATCACAAACCGTTGTTATCAATATTTGGAATAAGAAAAGGATCATGGTTGATTCCTGAATATATGGATCCATTGGAAGAAACAGTAATAGCGGCGCTAAGAGACGAATTTGAATTATCCGTTCTTTTATGCAACACTATTAGAGAACAACCGATTACGCTAGAAATTGTGAAAAAGGCAGCGGAGAACGATGATCTCATTAGAAAATGAAAAAGCAAATCTGGTTGATCGTAAATCTAATGAAAGAAGTAGTGTGTCACAGTTTTCAATATGTGATCAGGTATTACTATACGCAGATAATGTTGTAATGACGACACTCTACAAAAGAATTGCACAATGGCCATCCAGGGGTTTCGAGAATTAAATCTTTAATGAGAAGTTATACCTATTGGCCGAGGATGGTCCAAGATATAGAAAACTTGGTGAAACAGTGCATAGGATATCGACTGACAATAAGTGATCCGCCGGTAACGATTCAACTATGGCCAAAGACAGATGTCCCATGGACTCGATTGCATATCGACTATGCTGGGCCTATAAATGGATCTTAATATCTAATTATTCTTGACAGTTTCACTAAGTGGCCAGAAATTGTTAAGTGCAGACATCATACTGCAACAAATTCAATAAACGCACTTAATTATATTTTAGTCGCTTTGGTCTCCCTAAAAATTTGGTCAAGGAAAACGGAAAGCAGTTTACGGGAAGAGAATTTAAGAAATTCTGTTCATCATTGTCCGTCGATCACCTGATAACGCCAGTATATAAACCAAGATCGAATGGACAAGCGGAAAAATTTGTGGACACCTTTAAACGAGCTTTAAATAAAAGTCAATATGTGGACACAAATGAAAGAACTATTTAAAACTGTTTGGCAGAATATAGGATCACGTCAAACCCGAATACGATGTCAGTATTATTGCCATCAGAGTTAACGTTTGCGAGGAAAATACGCTCTGTCTTTGACAGGCTGTTGCTTAGACCGGCGAGGAAAACTGCGAAAAAAAAAACCCAGATCACTAAAGCGTATAAGACAGGTGGAAATGATTTTTTCAAGAACTTTAGGGCTGGAAAAATGTATTGGAAAGAAGAAATAATAACCAAAGGAATAGAATAGGTCATATAAGAGATAAAAGGTAGAATATTTCGGTGCAAAAAACATTGGAATCTATTGAGACTCAGACACACTACAGAATTTAGGGACAATACCGAAGAAATTCTGATGGAATTCCTGTATGAATTTGAAATTCCTGTTCTAGCAAGTCATCATTCGCCAGTGGAGGTATTCCCGACCTCAAGGCCAGAGGAAACAGTGTGTCAAACGCCCCCTCGGCAGGGAGGATTAAGGCAAAATGATTTAGAAAAAATGTCGGTCGATTATGACCAGACCCTAAAAAAAAAGAAAATATTGAAGCTAAATTTCACTAGAAAATCTAGATCAGCGGAAGGTGATGTAATGCAGATGCAATGAATAAGCATAAAACTTGGTTTCCCCTTGAAGTAATGGGATTGGCTAGTATCAGGCATATATACAGGCTAAGGCGAGGTCTACTGCTACACGTTCTTGACTAGAGGGCTACGTCTAAAGGTTTACGAATACTGAATACGCCTACGTCTCAGATACTTCATACGACGAGTACCGTCCATTACGTCTACGTACTCGATTGTCCTACCTGGTTGCATTAGTTTAAATCGCTTAACTACCTCGAATAATATATATATATATATATATATATATATATATATATATATATATATATATAACTTTCCAGGACATATCAGTTTTCCATAATTCTCATTGCTTTTTAGGATCCTCCTTGATTTTCAGTGCACTCATTGGTTTCAAAGACAACAAATTTCTTTCCAGGACATACTTTACGTTCTAGGATACACATTGCTTTCAATTGCCTGTTTTCTTGAGGACTCATTGCTTTTCAATACTTTATTTCTTTCTAGTGCGCTCATTGCTATTAAATACAAACCTATCTTTAGAGGATATTCATTGATTTCTAGGATGGTCCTTGTTTTCTAATCCACTCATTGCTTTCTAAGACAGTAATTCATTTCCAGTATATTTATTATCTTTCAAGGCTTTTTTGCTTTCCAGTACACGCATTGCTTTCCGGCGTACTGATTTCTTTCCAAGACACTCATTTCTTTTCAGGACACTCATTGCTTTCCAGGATCCTTCTTGCTTTCTAGTGCACTCATTGCTTTCCAAGACACTTAATTCCTTCTAGCGCATAAATTCCTTTCAGTAATCTTCGGTGTCATCAAATATAGGCAAAGGTAGTTAGAATTATTCTATATTTAAAATAATGGTTTAGTTAGCGTAAGCATTACATGCCGGTATTTCTTTAATTATTGAAGAAATATATTCTAGAAGTTTTCGAAGTAAATTATTGAAAATCTTCTGGAGACCAACTGCATATTTTCTCCTTTGGGTCACTAGTGTCTTCACAGTTTCTTTTGTTTATGTTTCACAAATTTAATTGGATCGAATAAATACCAGACTTAATATTGTCGTTGTCGTCGTTAAGTAAAATTGAGATGGTATAGTCACCGAAGCGGATGATTAGTTTCCTCTTATCCTCGAAAGTTTCATTCAGAAAATAAAAACTGTAATAAATATTTGAATTAATAAATTCATTGAAAAAATTGAAATTTAAAATCGTACTTAAAATCGTATCTTTTAATTATACTTCTAGACAAAATACATCAAACCATATTTAGAATGAAACTATACTTGGTCAAACATAATTTAAAACATGAATATATTTTTTAATTATACTTCTAGACAAAATACATCAAACCATATTTAGAATGAAACTATACTTGGTCAAACATAATTTAAAACATGAATATATTTTTCCTCACTCTTCCCACCTGTGGATTTCTTCAGTTTACTTACTTCCCTGATAACTACAATTTCCCAAAGTTTAAATAAAACGTCAATTGCCATCTTCTATGCCGTTCATTTTTTATCTTTTATTCAATAAATCCTGTACCCAGTCTTTTTTTCACTCTAAACCAGTGAACACTAGTAGCGGTCCTGCCTTGTATGGGGTGCAATTATATGTATATCAATCTAAAAGTAAAATTGTCCAATTTCTCAAAATAGACATTGTTTGCTAATCGAACTTTTAATTTTACGTAAATCTTTTACTTCCGCTGGTGAATTCTTAACCTTCAATTTTTTTATTTCTTTTTTATTTCATTTTGAAAAAGTGGTAGTTGTCGATGAGATGTGAAATCTCTCTTAGGGATTTCATGTTGAAATGATCATTCAACAGTTTTGAACATCGAAATTATCTTATTTTATATATATATATATATATATATATATATATATATATTACTTAATTGTTAAGTTATTGGTCATAATTAAATTAGACCAGTACACAGATGTATTAAAAAGTATTCAATACAATGCTATTGTTGAAATTTTGAATAATGTTCATTTGTAAACGAGTTACTCTGCAACCTAGGTTTCTGATTTTTGGTTTATTTCGCAAAAGTACATAACTTAAATAGTCAAAACAAAATATATTTGGAATCGGCCGAAGACACCCTTCAGACTAAATAGAACAATCCTAATCTACATTTCAACTAGAAAACATAAAAATTGTGCAAAATTCTGCAAAATTGGCTAACCACGCGTTGAAATTGAAATGTGGAGTATAATAAAAAAGAGCGAAGCCTTCAAAGGTGGTGAAATATGTAGACTGTGCCAGGATGAAAAGTTAACTATTATGTTACTACTAGACAAAAAGGAATTACTAAATGCAGCATTTCTCATTTAATGAACAATCGTTCGTATTTCTGCAATTAAATGTTTTTTCGTTTTCCTTTGCATTTTCCTGATAAAATATTTTGGTATTATTGGTTTTAAAGATCTTTGAAAATGTTTAAAGCTTGACACTACTTCTAGTAAATATTTTAGCTAACACTGAATTAGCTGCAAAATGTTTTTAAGGAATTTAAAGAACATACAGTCAATTTTGTTTGCAATTTCTGGTTAAATGGTGAATTAAACCATATCATTTTTTTACTCCGGAGTCAAATTTTAGTTCGTCTTCGAGAAGTGAATTCTTCATTTGTTGTATGCCACTTCTCTTGGAGCGTTTTTTCATAAATTGATTTTTGTTATTGAATATTTCATTCTTGGATGAATTATTTGATATCCCCTTTTAAGAATTTGTTTTATTACGCATTTAGGGTGTTTCGACCTGGTGTTAACATATTTAATAGTTGCGTTCTACATCCAGATATTGGGCAATTTTTAGCGTCAACCTCAACTGTGATACTAAATCCTAATTTTTTGTAGATCTTCTGTAGATTTTTGCAGATAGTATCATTAACATCCTTGTATAATCCATGATTATCTATTTGTTCGATCTTATGCAACTTGCTTAATATATATATCCCTATCAGCTCTGCAAACTCAACTCCATATATATATATATATATATATATATATATATATATGGGTACATATATATTTGGGTACATATATATTTGGGTACGTTTGTGATATTTTACGATGATCTAAGCAAATAGAAACAGGTAAGCAAATATCTTTCTCAATAACTACTATCAGTACATACAATTTGCTAAAAGTATTGTTCATGCATATTTCTGAATGTTTTGTGCAAACATAAGAGTATGTATATATACATTACCGGCCATAATTATTAGGCAATCCAGTGTTTTAAAATATGATGTATTTCAGGTTATTTTTTAGGTATGTAATGTCAAGTGAATAATTGTAAATGAAAATAGAATGGTTCTTTTGTTAATATTGCACAATAAAATATGCATCAAATGAATTTATGAATATTTGATAATTACCTATATTGCAGTTTTATCAATGAAAGAATGTGGAAAATTAGGGTGATTCGGGCGAGTTCTTGTAAATTTTAGAAAGTCATTATAACAAAAGAAACATTCTATTTTCATTTGGTAATCTAAACTTATTTATAAATGGAACTGTGTGTGTGTGTGTGTATCCGTTACCTATAGACCCCGAAACGGCTAAACAGATTTCCTTGAAAATTTACACAGTTGTACTATAGGCGTCTGCGAGTGTTCTTCGTTAGGTCTTGTGTTGAGGTACACCCGAAAAATCGAAAATCGATAATCGAAAAAATCGGATTATAGAAGGAGTGATCCGATTTTAATCAAAATTGATACACTCATTGACAAAGACATAAGAAACGATATTCAGAAGTTTCAAGGTTGCAGTTCTTACAATAGTGCATAAAATCGATAATATATATAAATATAAAAGGCAAGATACCGGGTCTGGTCAAAATGAGTTTTTCAGCCCTTTTATTTTAGTTTTTGCTTCGGGTTTGTCTCTAAGTAGGTATAATTGTAGGTTTTAGTCTCAGCCATGATACCATTTACCCAGAGGACTTATTTAGCCTTCAAAATTCAGTTTACGACGAAAAAAAATTATTTGATATCGATACCATGAAATCAAAATTTGACATAAATCCATTCATTTTTCTTTCAGTCTACGGTTTTGCTTTAACTGAAAACAATTATTGCTTTTTAGTCTTTCGTGCCAACGTCCAAAGATTCTGAGCTCCAGGACCATGAATTGGTTTTAAAGATTTCATTACACCCGAGCAACGCCGGGCCATACTGCTAGTATGTACTAAATATAGCATGAAATAAATCGTTTCTTTTATAAAAAACTGACGTGGCCTAATAATTATGCTCAATAGTATATATCTATCTCTCTCTCTCTCTCTCTCTCTCTCTATATATATATATATATATATATATATATATGCTATGTCTATTCTGTCCAAAAATATACCGTTGTTTACGTGTTCTGTGTATGGTATCGTCAGCACCCTTGTTATGTCAGCGTTAAAAGAGCATTAATATATTTTATTTTTATTCCTATTTTACAAGTATTGTGGGGACCCACCTACAAATTGACTCATCCACATCTTTATAATATGGCTAGAAACCCTGAGTGAGGTCACTGACTAGTAGCCAAAGAGAGAGTGAATAAGTGAGCCAGGACGCATGCGAGAGGAAGTAGTCTCCAGTTCAACGTTTACAATTGTTCTACGTTTTCCGAGAATTTACTATTCAACCTTATACTGACTGGCCAGATAGAAGGAGAGACAGACGAAGGCAGCGGATAACATATTTGCAGGGCCTGATCAGGTGGATGACGTAACGGGGGTTGCCAGGAGTAACAGGAACAAACATACTAAGAGCCACAAGGGATAGGGAGACGTAGAGAACCATGATCGCCTACGTTCGGAAGGGACAGAGCACATAGAAGAAGAAGAAGAAGAAGAAGAAGAAGAAGAAGAAGAAGAAGAAGAAGAAGAAGATTCGAGTCCGTGTTATCTTTCTATGGCTCTTCGGTCATAACAACAAGTGAATTGCAAATCTGTCTACGCTTCCCTTTTGTATGAAAAATACATTGTGGTATTTTCAATTTCCACCTGATGGTTGGTGCTTCGCAATTTTAGTGCTTCTGATCGTGATAGGCCAGGTGTTTCCCGGCTGATTAAGCTAATTGAACTCCTCATAAAAAATCAGGATGTTTAATTATTAAATACTACAAATAGTTGATCCATCACTTATAAAAATTTAGCTATAAAAGAACATAGAATAGTGTGCGCTAGAGATAGTTTCGTTTAACAACGCAAATTGCTACAACATAAAATGATTAAGCAGGAAGCTGAAGATATTTGCTTAAATACGATTGTAAGATTGAGACTTTTATATGAATATCATGGATGGTGCTAGAACCTCTCAGAAATATCTAAACTATCCGCTCCTTGCAGCATACTTCTAAATGGATGATGGCTTTGCGTGAGTCAAACTTGAGGGTCTTGGCGAAGGCTACAATTCTCCGAGCTTTAGGAACTGGTGCTACTGAATCACAAACAAAATGATCTATAATATGATCTATAATCATTTACTCCCGCCACGATAAGAAATCTGCCGAGACGGACAAAGCAAACTTCGCTGCTGATTGAAATAGACCTCCAATCTATGTTGGACTGAGGTAAGAAACGGCACGTAAATTTTAACGCTTCCAAATCGAAGCTGCTATCCTTTAACAACTATAGACAACTCCACATCAGGCTAGTCTCCTTGAAAACAAAGCACTGTGCCACATCGGTCTAAATCTATCAGCCGACCTCAAGTGGCATGAATACATTGAATCTATAGCTAAATCTGCTGCTCTGAAAGTCGGTTCCGTTTGTAGGGCCAGAAAGATTTTCTCGTTTAAATCCATCTTACCCATATATAAATCTACCATCCGCCGTGCATTGAAAAGTACTGTCACATCTGGTCGGCTGCCCCTGCTATTCACCTCGGGCTTTTTGACAAAATCTATCTAAGAATATGTAATGTAATTGATCCCGACCTGGTAGTTCAACTCCAGTCACTTTTTCATCAGCATAATGTCGCTTCGTTTTTTCTTTTCTACAAATACTATCAGGGCTTCTGCTTCGATGGGCTTAGCTCCCTGGTTCCCTCTGTGCATGAATTTACTCGAATTACTAGTGTCTAGACCCCACCCTTTTGCAGTGAAACAAATCAGATGTAACTGTAACTTCTACTCGACCAGCTTCTTTGCCTGCACTTCTCGCCTGTGGAATTCCCTTCCGTATATTTGCTTCACGGACAGCTACAATCTCCAAGAATTTAAATGCAACGTCAATTGCCATCTCTTATCTTCTTGACTCTCATCTTTTCCTTGACAAAATTTGTATCGTGCTCTTCCTTTCTACTCTACTGTCATGCAGCCCTTTCTACACCTGTATTCTCATCCTTTTCCGAGTTCGAATTCCAGTTAAATTCCATGCGTTCACTTACGCGCACATATTCTGGGAAAGGTATTAATCCGTCTCTTCCGTCCAAATATGGGTTAAATAACAGGACAGACTGGATTCTTTAGCCTTGACTGGCAACCAGTCTACCGCAGAGAACAATGGCAACCTACTACGGGATAATCTTCTCTTTCGAGACATGATCGCCCAAAGCGTGTATAACGTATGGTACTTGAATGACTGACTGATATGTGTATACTCGCTTTTTATTCTTATAAAATATATTCATATATAACCTATTTCTGCAGGTGAACTATATTATTCTTTCTTTCACCTTTTGACATTTTAGTGCATCACAGACATATTGATGTCTATATTGGATTTTTGAGAATAGAGAATAATAAGATAATTCATTTCCTTTTTCTAGAGCAGTTATCATTATATTTATTTAAATTTATTAAAAATGTTTTATATTTTGTAGTAATGTAAAGATTAATTATATCAACTAGAGTCAAAATATCGTAGAAGAAAATAAATAGTGCAAATGACCTAAAGAGTCAATGAACGACACGAAATCCGAACAACGAGTGAAGGACAAACTGCGAAATATGTTCCAGGTTAAAGGAGCGTACGTCGACATGTCATTTTCTTCGTGGGGTACAAGTAACAGTTTCATGGATTGTTCGGGGAGTTTTTTTCAGTAATTGCAATAAGTGACTGGTTGTATCGAAACCCAGAGATAAAAATAGCTAATAGGAAACGCACAAGTTGTTGATCCGATAGTACTAGTCAAACAGAACCTGGGGCAAAAACATTATTAAGAAATTTAGCAACCGAAATAGACTTTTAACCCAGACACAATGCACAAAGCACACAGCCAATTAAAATGAAGACGTATTATTTAAGATACATGTCTCTATTTCTCTGTCTCTCTCTTTGTATATATATATATATATATATATATATATATATATATATAAAATGCAAACAATACCTATAATGATGGTAAATTAAACTCTATCTATCTATCTATCTATCTATATCTCTCTATGTACACACACACACACACACACGCGCGCACACACACACACGCACACACACACACACATATATATATATATATATATATATATATATATATATCGTTCATTCAGCAATGAATTAGAACACTCTCAGCTACTGGGCGTGTATAATGATAATATACACGCTAAAAAGTCTGCCTTCTTCTACCGAGCGCCCATAGCTCAGAGGTAAAATTGCCGACTGACGCCGATTCGCTCGGGTTTCAATCCTGGGTTAAAAGCAATCGGAGTTTAATCGAACAGATGAGCTGTGATACAGCGAAACAAATCTGTCTGCGGATGACTATATATATATATATATATATAGAAAGAGAAAAGTAGTGAGACAGAAAAATTTAGCATCATTATAGTTACTGTTTGCAACGGCAGAACATAGCCAAAAACGACATCAAGCTGGGATAAATCTTGGGTTTCAACTTTTCAAGATTTGCATGAAGTAAATCGATTATATTGAATGAACTCTTAGGATTGCGTGCTAAGAAAGTTTGTCAATGTGCAGTACAACGTAATTATTGAAATAACGGAATGCATCAGGCACATATATGTTCTATATGGCACCGTTCGAGCACTGATTATTGCTACCATATCTGGTCTGGTGCTCCGACTGCAAATCTTGAGATTCTTGATATAATTCAAAGAATTATCGGTCCTGACATACCATATCGACTTGTGTCACTTTCCCACATATTTCGATATTGTTGGGTTCACGTACTTCTGATCTTCAAATGCCTTTTCAAGGACTAATGCATTGTCTGTGTTGGATTAAGAATTATGTTGTCTACATCGTGGAAATAATCGAATGTGACGTCATACGTAAGAGTTATTATGAAAAAAAAATGAATAAGATACGATTATATATATTTCTATGTATTTGTTAAATATTGCATGTATTTATTCTTATTTTTATAATACAGATATATTATACGCGCAAATTAATTATATCAGTTAATGTATTTAACGTGTTTGTAAATATTTATTTACAAACACACATGCACAAAAACACGCACACACATACACACCCGTTATTTCGCTTCCCAGGTTTCTACCATGAGTGGATTTTGCAAGGGATTTTTAATAACATAATACAAAATAGTTATTAAAAATCGCCTGAAGACACCACTCATGCTAGAAACTTGGGTAGCGAAAAAACTCGTTTAAAATTGAAAATATTAAAAAAATTCTACAATATAATTGCATGGAACATATTTTAAAACAAATGTGTATTGGTCTAACCCTATTATGACCAAATTTAAGTATTAAACAATCAATCAATCAATATATATATATATACTTAAAGTGACAAACGTGTACTTTGTGTAAGTATTTGTTTGATAGATTCGACCTAGCGTCTGCATTTTGCAGTCTAGCTCTACGGCAGTTGCGCTCAGATGCAGAACAAAATTTTAGAACGCTAACGACACCTTGAAAATTTTCAGAAAGACAAAATTAGGAGTAGAAAAATATATATTATCACCCGACAAATTCAGGGATCAGTTCATGCATTGACTCTAATATAGAATCGATCACCCCACTTTATATTATCTATATCTATATATGTTGCAACTCTCCATCCCACCCTAATCCAAAAGAGGCATTGTTATCTATATCTGTAAATGTGACGAGGGTGAACGTTGTGTAAGTATTTGTTATGTAAACTCGTCATATGTTTTTAAGTTTATTATTTCCTTAAACTACCCGAGTGAAATAGGCATAAACTGCTAGTATATATATATATATATATATATCAATCCTGGGTTAAAAGCAATCGGAGTCTAACCGTACTGATGAGCTGTGATAAAGCGAAACAGATCTGTCTGGGGATGACTATATATATATATATATATATATATATATATATATATATATATATGTGTGTGTGTGTGTGTGTGTGTTCATCAATCTAATCATCATGTCTTTGTCTATTGTCTTCATGATATATTAATACAGAATTTGTCGCCTGTTAAATATTTCGTGTGGAGATCGATGACGCTTAGACAGTCGTGAAATCTGAAATTTTCATTAGCTGAGTTAAACTATGATATTTATATTATATTCTTATGCATTCACACAGAACGTTTATATATATATATATATACATATATATAAATATATATATATATATACATATATATATATATATATATATATATATATATATATTCGTCTGTGAATGCATAAGAATATAAAATAAATATCTCTGACTGTTTTGTGTAAAGATAATGTATGTATATATATATTTTATAATCATATCGCCCCAAGCAAGATAATTTATTGCCTCTGTTTTGCAAGGGGTTACATAGGAGGAAAGTTATGAGAAAGAGTGACAGGTCATAGGGGGTGTCAAGAAGTGGGTAAGAGAAGGATGAGAGTGAAGTGGACGGAGAAAGGAGCATGAGAGAGAGGATAAAGTTTATTGAGATAAGAGATGACTATTGACTTTACATTTAAATTCTTGGAGATTATAGCTGTCGGGAAAGCAAGTAATTCCACAGGCGAATTCCACAGGCGAGAAATGCGAGAAAAGAAGGTGTGGGGGTAGAATTTGCGTTTACAATTTATTGGTATCATAGTAAATGTGTGGGACCTAGCTGCTAATCTTGTTCACGAGTAAATGTCTATGTAGGGGGCACCAGTTCATCAGAGCAGAATATATATATATATATATATATATATATAATCTTTATACAAATCCTTCCATGATATACAGACACTTGTGCAAATTAATTGAGACAAAACGAATAATATTTTCTTATGATCTTTCGCACTTTCCCTGATCACGTACACGTCGTGGCTTTGCATTTGTTTTTCTTTTCCGACCGACTTATCTTTTAAGTTTTAGAGTGATGGATCTTGTTTCTCTCTTCGCCTAGATGCCACTATGGCAATTCAGAATGTTTCACCAACCATCTCCGCGATCTCTCTGTAAGGCTTGCTAGTGTGTTCATGCAGCCTTACGCTTTCCGTACGTTTCCCTAGGACTAACGTCAATCGCAGACAATTGCCAAAAAACAACTAATCGACAGTCGAGATTTTAGTTTCTGGCGTGATAAAGATCTGATGCGATCACCGATCAAGCAATATCTTTATTTAAGGCTAAAACAAATTTATTCATAAACCCCGAAAATAGTTGCATATTACTGCACACTACTACAAATGACCTAATCTGAAGATAAAATAGAAAAATACCGGCCTGAATATTCGGAAAATCTTGTTAAGAAAAATATGCATCTTCTGGGACTATAATTTGCTAACAATATTTCTCGAATGTTTAAGCAGGTAGATATATAGAAATATAACGTTTACTTCCAAAGAAAGGAAAATAAAAAAAGAACGGCGTTTCTAATTAAATACAAGTATTAATGAAAAGAAAATGTTCAAACACATAGATTAGAAATATGTCAGTTAATTCAATTTTGTAACATTAAGTAACAACTCGTAATATATATATATATATATATATAAACAAAGAATGGTTGTTTCAACGAGAGAAACTGGGATAGACGTTAAAGTACGAGAAGACGTTTCAATTTTAGATTTATAGTTGCTATTATTATTAATATTACTTGCTATTTGTATGATGTATTAAGTGGTATTTGTGTCGGTAAACGTGTTTTGAGTCTGAATTTGACTCTCTTCAGGCGAATAATGACTTGACATATCAAGATCCGTTTGTATGTATGTATGTATGTATGTATGTATGTACGTATGTATCTACTGCAATCCGAACCTTTCTAGGGTATAATAAGAGTCAATCATTATATTTGACTATGTGTTTCAATCTATTAGCATTTTCTCGAAATTTGATGGTATTGATAAAGAAACATATCTATCTCAATCTTTTCGGACCTAAATTTGTACAACAATAATTCATAGAATTAGAAAAGTCAGTTGTTTAACAAATAACTTGCACATTTATTACTCGAATTCATATAAAAATGCATAATTTACACCTAACAGTAAATCATTTTTATATATGTATGTAGTCTGACATCATTTCTTGGACAATTAGACTAAACTATCGCCCGGTTCAAACGCCAACCACGTCTATTGAACAGTGTAGAGGCTCATCCCTTGTTCCCTGTTTAGGACGTCGTTTCCGGCTTTCTCTTTTCCAATCCTTTCACTTTTCTTTTTTGCTTATTTTTTTCTTTTTCAATTGGAGTAGATAGACTGAACTATCGCCCGGTTCACACTCCACCCACGTCTACTGAACAGGTGTAGAGGCTCATCCCTTGTTCCCTGTTTAGGACGTCGTTTCCGGCTTTCTCTTTTCCAATCTATTCACTCTTACGTAGCCCCCTGCACACAAGTGGCCTTACCACCTTGCTCGGGGTGATATGATTAAAAACAAAATTATAGTTTGTTCAATCATTTACATGTGAAGCTATGTCATGAGTAGTGTTAGTATTATACTATAGTTATGAAAAGAGCAAAATTTTTTTTCATGATGTTTTATCAGGATATCAAAAATTATTACAGGTAAATATATATGGAAACACAAAAGCCATTCTTGAGCATAATAGGATACTGGCAAGTCTCAAAAAGTGATAACTGACTAAGTGGGTTTCTTTTTAAACAATGTCGAATTCCAGTTGAATTCCTTGCATTCACTTACGCGCAAATACCCTTGGGAAATGTATTAATCCGTCTATTTCTTCCAGTTATGGGTTTAATAGCAGGACAGATTGGGTTCTATAGCCTTGGTCGGCAACCAGTCTACCGCAGAAAGCAATGGCAACCTACTGCGGGATAATCTTCTGCACAGTCAGTCATGTCTCTTTCGAGACATGATCGCCCAAGCGTGTATCACGTATGGCAATTAACTGACTGACTTGAAGATAAAAAATTGTTTGAAATAGTTCAAAACCTGTTCTAAACTCAAGACAATATCTCGAGACGACGGCTTGATAATTAGAATCCGTGTATCCATCCAAATAATCAAATGAGGTGACATTTCCTAACGCATAAATGGTGCTAGTGTAGCCTTTTCGCGATCCACAACGATCTACAGATTAAAGCCGCTCGTACATTGCATCAGAAGTCTGCTTTTAAAGCCACTACAAACTTTTATGCTAAAACAGCACAATATAATATGCGTAAACCCATCAAACTTCTTCTATGTGCCCTGACACATCAAGACGTAGGCGATAATGGGTTTCCACATCTCCATATCCCTGGTGCCTCTTAGCACGCCTTCTCCTGTTATACCATGCAACCCTCGTTCCATCATTCACCAGAATAAGTCCTTCAAATATTCTATCCGTTGCTTTCCCCTGTCTCTTTTTCCCACTGTTGGGTTTGTTACTATCAGGTTCTCCAAGCCCTTCTTCCTCGTTGCATGTCCCAGGAACTTCAGCTGTCTCTTCTTGATGCTGAGTATAAATTTCCTTTTTGTTTCTATCATTTCTAGGACCTCATCATTTCTCACATGCTCGATCCAGGATATTCACATCATCCTTCTGTAGAACCACATTTCAGTTGCTTAAGTTTTTCCTTCATCTTTCATGATATTGTCCAGCATTCACTGCCATATTGAAAAACGGACAACACATAACAATCCAGTACGCTCTTCTTTGTTTCTAGCGAAAATGTCTTGTTTCTTAATACTTTATTTAATTTCTGGAATGCTTCCTTCGCAATGCCAATTTGCCTTCGGATCTCTGTGTCCCACTTTCCGTCTTCTGTTATAATACTTCTCAGGTATCTAAATTTTTATACCTGCTTGATTCTAGTATCCCCGACCTGTATTTGGTATATTTGTTATATTCTTTTTTGTTTTTTTTTGGTATATAAGAACTTTTTCTGCAACTTATTCAGACTTCATTCAATTTAATTTTGGTGCCGTTTTCCAATTGTTCACGCGCGTTCGCTCTGGTTAACTTGGTAAAGAGACAGTTAGCAAGATTTTGGCGAAACTTCCTTGAGATCAAAATTCACAGAGTGGGCGAGGATGGCCACCGTTGTAATAGACGACCTGAAGATCAGCTACTTTGTCGAAGCCATAACGACTAGCGACTGGAGACTGTTGTCACACATATATGAACAGAAACATACATTACATTCACAAACAATGACGACTGAAGACGAAATATTTGATAAATGAAAAACTAACATCCCAAAAAATATATTTTCATATATTGTTGCCAAAAACTCTTTCATAATTTTGTACAAATGCTGAAAATACATAGACATCAGATGAAGCACATTTATTTTCCCTAAACCAAGAGACTATTTCGAAATGCAGAACAAATAATAAAAAATTATTGCTAACGTAGAACATTCCTTTGTTCTTATCGATACTAGTATGAAGATTTCGCTGCCTAAGGCCATCAATATATATATATTGCGTCTAATTTAATCACTAGAAATATTTTGTCAGATTTCATTTTAGATTCTTTTCCGATTTCTTTCATTTTGCTGTTATAGTTTTCTATGAGCAAAAGTAAAATCTCGTTGACTGATAGAAGAGGAATTAGACATTTTTCCCTCTAACACTCCAGTATTTGTTTTATTCCTTTTTACATGACGTTTCTTCTTTTTTTTTCATTTACGAATTCTATTAATATGGGTGAAAATATCATTGTATTTCCATTAAGAGAAAACATCTTGCTTGGTCTATCTGTTTATTATTCATTCAGTTTGGAGTTTTCTTCTGGTAAACAAGAAGAAAATTACTTCATTTACAGGACAATAAATGCCAAAATATTTCAACTCGGAGATTAATCGCAAATAATATTCCCTACCTGATCCTGCAGTATAATATGAGAAAGAGATAGATAGATAGATAGATAGATAGATAGATAGATAGATATGAACAAAATAAGATAGATAGATAGATAGATAGATATGAACAAAATAAGATAGATAGATAGATAGATAGATAGATAGATAGATAGATAGATAGATAGATAGATAGATATGAACAAAATGAGATAGATAGATAGATAGATCTGATAGATAGATAGATAGATATGAACAAAATGAGATAGATAGATAAATAGATAGATATGAACAAAATGAGATAGATAGATAGATAGATAGATAGATAGATAGATAGATAACACCGGTTCAAGCACGAATGGAAGCTGACAGCTTTATTGATTCTTATAAAACCGGTTAAGACAAAATCTGCCCCTCGAAACAAAACATTTAATACAATAAATGTTTCAAATTTCCCTCAAAGAGGAATATTTGAATTCAAGTTTTTTCAGTTTTTATTAGTATTACCATCGCCCTAAGGCAGAACTATTGCATTCTGTCACGTTTGTCTGTTTGTATGTCTGACAATTCTTGGTCAAGATATCGCAAGACCTGCTGGATGGATTCGAATGTAACTTTCAGGGATGATTGGCTTCATGATAAGCAAGAACTAATGAGATAATTGTTTCGATCCTGTACGGAATAAACTTTAAGGGTTATTATTTTCTGTTCTATTAATAAAATTTCTTTTTTTGCTTTCAAATGCCAAATACTGAATTACCTACCTTATATCATTTTAAATACTAAATCACGTCCTCTGCTTCATTTTAAGTGGTCTTTTTATTATAATAGCAGTCGAGTTCATTATTTTTGTTGTATTTTCACTTTTGAGAACGCTCAAGTTCATTTGCAATTATTCTTTCTCATTTTATTAATCATGTCTTGCTAATACCTGAAAAATGCTGGTATCGCCTTGACGGAGGTTTCGGTCTTTGAATGAATCTTTCTAGGTATTATTATTATTATTATGTCATTTTTTCATCATATTTCGATTTCTGCTTTGGTCTCACTACCAACCAAGTCTGCGGGGAGACCTAAGGCAGGTCGTTGCGTATTGTTAGGACTCCATTTCATGTTTTTCTATCTTCCCTATCATCCCTAGCATTACATAGATAAAGTTTTCCTTAGTGTGTGGGCTGTACTTAATAAGACAATTTTTTGTATATCTCTTAAGCTGGGGTTTCCAGGGATTCTTTCAATGTGTTGTTTTGTTCCATTTTTTATCATTCCAAGTGTACCTACTATCACTGGCACAACTCTTGTTTTCAATTTCCACATTTTTTCTATTTCAATTTCCAGGTCTTTATATTTTGACAGTTTTTCAAATTCCTTGATTGCTATGTTACAATCCGCTGGACAAGCCATATCAATTAATAGACAAGTTTTCTCCTTCTGGTTTTTAACAATAATGTCTGGCCTGTTTGCTTCAATTTTTCTGTCTGTGTAGATGGTGTAATCCCATAGAATGGTTACATCTTCTATTTCTGTAACCGGTGCTGGATGATGTTCATACCAGTGTTTGCCTACAGCTTTTCCATAATGTTTGCATATTGCCCAATGTAAATATTGCCCAACTCTATCGTGGCGATTTTATATTCATTTGGAGCAAGCACAGAACAACCTGAGATTAGGTGGTCTATTGTTTCTTGGTGTTTATCACAAAACCTGCATTTTGGATCCATATTATTATGCATAATATTTGCCTGAAAGTTTCTAGTGAAAAGACTTTGGTCTTGTGCTGCACGAATAAAGCCTTCAGTTTCAGACTTTAATCCAGATGCACGTAACCATCGATGAGTATTAACTTTGTCAACATTGGATTTATTGGCACGTTCTGGACATTGGCCATGCAGAGGTTTGTCTTGCCAGCGCTGTTTCATCTGTTCAAGAGCTTTATCTTTGGTTTTCATTTTCATATTTTTTGCCGCAATAGTTGGTTCTTGGCTTCTGTTTTGCTTTTCTACAGAATCTACTAAATGTAAATCTTGTTTGTATTTACTGCCTTCTTTTATTATTGAATATTTTTTCTTTCTTTCTTAATATTGCATTACTAATTGTATCATCCAATCCTTTGTTGTTTCTATGTATGTTAGTAAGCCAATAGTTGTTGTCTTGTATGACAATTCCAGCTGAATAAGACCTCTTCCATCTTCTTTACGGGGTATGTATAGAGGTCTACATCAGCCTTTGGATAATGCATCTTATACTTAGAATGAAGCTTTCTTGTTTTAGAATCCATTCGCCTGATGTCATTTAGAATCCAGTTTAAGATGTTGAAGCTATATTGGACAACTGGGATTGCAAGGCTATTAATGGCCATAACTCTGTTCTGAGAATTCAGTTCAGTTTTTAATACCATTCGTAGCCTTCTATAGTACTCTATTATTATTATTATTATTATTATTATTATTATTATTATTATTATTATTATTATTATTATTATTATTATCTATGAAGTTACCTTGCAGAATGTAATTTATGTGCCTTATTACGATGTCATTTCCGGGGTCTGTGGGTGAAATAGGCAAGCTACGAAAGTTATCTCTGCACATTTTTGACGTTTTGTTTTGATTAAGAGAGTTTTACACAGAAAGTAAATTCTGTAATTCTGTAATTTTAACGTTTCTAGGGATTTTACTGAAGTCACTTTTGATAATTTTTTTTTCATACCCAATGCCTCTATCACAACAGGAATATTCCTATCTTTAACTGTTCACAATTTTCTGCATTCATTTGCAGCTCCGTATAATCTGACAGGTTTTTAAATTATTTTATATAAACATTATTATTGCTATTATTATTTTAATTCTGCTTATCCTTTGCTTTAGTTATTTGGTCAGGACTTGTGTAAGTTACGCCCTGCGACAAAACCATGAAAAATTGACAATTCTGTTTTCATCGCATGGAAAAAAGAAAAAGACATATCAGAAATGCTACTTGGTTTCAATAAGAAAAAACAAAGAAATAAAGAAATGAAGGTAGAATTGTTTAACTGCTGTTTCATTGAAATGGAAAAAATGTTACCAGTTTAAACTCTTTGTATCGTCTTACTTCTTTAACTAACGACCAGCATTCATATATATGATTATTTTTGCAATATTTTGTATTAAGCTCTTATATTCACTGACGCAAAGATCAAACTGAGCTTATTCAATCATCAACTTATGAATTAAGAGTCATCAAAAATGAACAACCGTGAAATTTTTACGGGTATTCCTAATTATTATTATTATTATTATTTGTAAATAAATCTTTTCAAATATATATAATTCTATGGGATATAAAATATGGCTTCTCAGGGAGATCCGAACTTGCACCGTTTTGTTCACTAAGAACAATAAAATTTTAAATGAAAACTGCTATGCTTGAAGGTCAGCTTAAATCAAAGAATAGTATGGTAAATTACAACTAGTATTAACATTAGTCAATCATTACCAGAGAAAAGGCACATTAATACCAACACAGAATCTGGTTTTATTTGATGAAATTAAATGAAGATTATAAATTATAGGTTCATTAAAAATAGGCAGCAGCTATAGCATTAGTAAAATCCAGCATTTATCATAAGTTTTTATTAGTCACGCTTCCCAAAATTGAAAGTTTGACAACAACTGGATAAAAACATAACAAAGTCTTTCAATTATTGCATTATTTAGGCTTGCATATTTGGTTTGTTTCTTTTATCAAGACTTTTAGACACTAGTATTGGGTGATTTCTGAGGACATATTTGTTTCCACAACGTCCATCTTGTTATTTTCCTAAACTCATGTTGATCACTTATGCGCATGCTATTATTAAATGCAGCTGCAAAGTGTGATTGCTATCGGTCATTCTTATTCTAGAATTATTGGTAATAATGTTATTAATATCATTTATAGACAACACATATATTTTCCTCTTAATATTATATGATATCCGTTAGTATTATCTGTTTATGTCGCCAAGTTATGCGTGCGTTTTAAGAACGGATCAAATTAAAGGAATGAATGGTATACCATCAGGAAAAAGTAAAGAAAGGCTAATTAACAGGAAAATACACAGACTGTAAATGTTTTGATAACAGAGATTCAAAACAAAGCTTTTCCAATAATCTAACACGCACAAATAGAAACACACAAGAAAGCAATATTTTACTGAAATCTCTATCTGCAATTGTCTATATTTCTGAGATGAGATAGTATTTATATTATTTACACTGAAAGTGGGGTGACGAGTTCGACTTTCAGTTGAATTATTTGCATTCACTTACACACATATACCCATTGGAAATGTATTAATCCGTTTCTTTACTGCAATTATGTGTTAAATAACAGGACAGATTGGGTTCTATCGACTTGGCTGGCAACCAGTCTACTGCAAAAATCAATTGCAACCTAATGCTGGATAATCTTCTGCCCAGTCAGTCAAGTCTCTTTCGAGACATGATCGCCCAAAGCGTGAATCACTTATGGTACTTAACTGACTAACATGCTTGGAGTGTTGTCCTCATCTATACCGCCATTTCCACGACGTTTCAGCTGTTATAGGCTCTGGCCTTCTTCAGGTGGTAGCAACTTTGTACCAGTCAAGCAGAGAAATGAATAAAATATGGGAACCAGCACTATGTAGTACCAAAGAAAATCAATAGCTTCAAGATTGCAATATAAAATTCGTTATGGAGACATTAGGTTTGTAAGTCAAAAAAATTCAGGCACTCATGTTCTCAGGTTAATTCCAAAGAGTTGAGCGCTCAATACCTGGTCATAACTTAGAGATCCAAATAGAGATTGCTACATAGCATCCTAAAATGGCCTCGCACATGGAATTATATTATATAACCCAGTGAGAAAAATAAAGGGGGTTTGGTTCTAATTCCTAGACCCTGAAGAATACCAGTGCGTACAACGACCGAAATGTTTTAAACATGGCAATAAACACGAGGACAAGACTATCTGTATCTCTCTCATTCTCGCTGACATATTTTTCCCTAGAAGATATAAACTGAAAGTCAAGAAAATACTAATATTTATCTCACCATAATTTTCGATTTTGACATCAAAGTATCTTTTTTTGCGCAAAACCTTTTTTCATGAGCACTATTAGTTTCAGCATTATGTTAGATTTTTTCCAGTAGATATGAAGATAATTTTTAAAAGACTGTTCTATGCTTTTTTAATTTTTAATTTTAACCTTGATCGCTCCATGCTTGGTCGTAAATTTACTTAGACGCAAGGGTTACTGTGTCTAGAAGTATTAGAACAATGAGCAAGAAGAAAAAAAAGTCATCAAGACATCAGCAGATAGCTATTGACGTTACATTTAATTTTTTACAGATTAATCTTAGCTGGAGAGCATGGGGTCGGAAAGGGAATTCCACAAGCGTGAAATGCGAAGAAAAGAAACTGTTAGCATAGAGTTTACGGAAAAATCTAGCCTACTCGACTGTTAAGTAATAAAATCTCATTGACAGTCTACTCTTCTTCTTCTTCTATATGCCTTGCCCGTTTAGGAGGTAGGCGATCATAAACATCCAGATCTCCTTATGCCTAGATGTTTTTAGCAATATTCAGCAATTCGTTGAGGGGTGCCCTCAATTTCTGCATACTATCAATTAACTTTTCATAGTAATTAGCAAGTCCGAGGAAGCTTTGTAATTCTGCGACATTTTTAGGCTCAGGCATGTTTTTAATTGCTGAAGCACTATCTGGGTCAGGTTTCCTGTCATTCTCATTTATGATGTGGCCTAGATATTTTATGGTCTTTTAAATTATCACTTTTAACGAAAATATCGTCCAGATAAGTTGTGGCGAAATTTTGCATAATATCGATCGTCTGTTGAAAAATCACAGGCGCTACTTTTATCCCAAACCGTAACCTGTTGTATTTGTATTGACCTTTGAGCATTTTTGTGCACAGAAATTTGGAACTTTCTTCCGTAATTGACATCTGCAAGTACGCTTCACTTAGGTCAATCTTTGAGAAAATTGTTTCACCATTAAGTTTAGTGAATATTTCTTCTGTGCTAGGCAACGGGTAGTGATGGTCTTGTATTGCATTATTCAGTCCCGTGGAAAAATCTGCAAACACGCGGATTTCTCTCGATTTTTTCTTAATATAGCTCTGTGAGGCCTGTCATTACCTAATCGAACGTTAGATCATTCGTTTTTTTAGGGGAAATATAATCTAAGTCGTATTTTCCTCTGCGTGAACTTGTACGACTCCTTCGTTGCCAAATTGTTGTGGATTCTTTTATAGAAAAGCACACAATATAATAAAAACATAAAAAAGATATGAGAGGAAAAATGTAAGTATATTGCACAAAAGATATACAACCTGTTCACGGTTAGTAGATTCTGGAATACTTGTTAGCAGGAGTCAAATATATACAAAGAAATAAGTCCGGGTAATAAGTCTATATTCTTGCTGACCAACGAGCGGCGGTTCAATTACTCTGACAAGCACTACAACTCGTACAAGAACAAAAACAGCAACACAAACAACAACCGTTCTCTGTAGGCAGAATTACTTGTATACCTTGGAAGAGTTCATTGCGTGTGCAAAAAGTGGCAATCCCCAACAAGAACAATGACCATGAATATATTTATATAAAAGACAAAAGGAAACAACCTTACGTCGGTAGGAAAATAACTGAATCTGAGGTGCCGGATGAGGATTAATACTACTGCTGATTCCTACTTCAAGTCTATCACTAGCACCCTACCATGGGTGGTAGCAATATTCGCAGCATGGACGTGTTTTGGCTCGAGTTTCTTTTCAAAATCAAAAGAAGAATCTGCTTATCTATCGCTTGTGTCATGACGTTTAGGTTTATGTCTCGTTCTCATTGTGGTAAAGTAGTCACCCTGTGACGATTTCATAAATATTTTCGTGATAATTTTTGGATGAGCTTTCCTCATTTGTACCTCTTCTTTCCAGGGTTAACATTAATACAGTATTAATACAAACATTTCCCAATTAAGTTGTTGAAATGGCTAGATATATCCGTAAGTTCCATGTAAATACTTTCATCTCCCACACTTTTCTCTTGAAGAATGCTCTTAAGACTTCTTGCTTTCCTGTCAAGTAGGATATTTAAAAGAAGTAGAAGCAGTGACAATTTATGTCCCAATGAACCCTATTCTTTTATTGTGTGCTCTGTTTGTTCATTATCAGCAAACCGTATCCCATTGTCTGGCGGGTGTCGGTGTAAAATAAAAAAGAAAATTAACAAGACCGTTCACCTCAGTTTCGTTCCCAATGACATATAAACTTCATTGCTTATCAAAATTACACAAACTTCTACTAGATTGTCTCTCAAAAAAAAGTAGATGACAAAAGGTAGCATTCATAGCATTCTTTACAAAGGTTGGGTGTAATATCAAATAGAATGCATTGCATTCCTGATAATAAATCTAACGGAAACCTAGAAAGACACAATCAAATACAATATACCACTTTGTCAGATATATGCGATTTAAAAATGATCATATTACTTTTTCTATGACGACGTCTTATTAATAGAGAATGATGGGAGAGATATAAAAAGTTCAAGAAGCAATATATCATGACGAACAGATAACAATTTATTTAAACAGACCAAGAATTAATAATTCATAATTCATAATACACACACACACACACACACACACACACACACACACACACACACACACACACATATATATATATATATATATATAAAGTCGGATCCACTAGTATCAGGACTGTTGTTATAGTAACGGTTCGAATGTACGCAGTTTAAAGCCTCATGGCACAGACTGAGAGTGAAAATATGTTCAATCTCCATTTTGTCGTTAATAGCTGTGTTTGGAAGGAAAATGTTTAGAGTGTAGTTGTTTTGTCACTCGTCCGATATTCCATCAGTGATCATGGTTTGTGCAGCGTTTTTTTTTATTTTCTTGACAAGCTCTACATTTTGCATGTTTGTCAACCACCGAATTCACATGGTCTCAGGCTTTGCGACTTTTTCATTTTCAAAATTCAAATTAAACTTGAAAATAAAAATGACTTCAAACAGTCATAGAAAGCTATAAGATGGCAACATAGCAGCTGTTCGCTAGCCCACCCCCTACTGCAACCCTTCAAAAATGAAAATCCCGAAATGCTTAAATCAATAAAAACGATTCTGATCAAAGTGTTTAGCTTCAGAATATGTCTACTTCTAAAAAGATTAAATGTCAAATTGATATGTATAATAGGTTTCTTTTTATAGCACCAATCCGGATACTTTTTGATTAAACCTCGTATCTATCTATCTATCTATCTATCTATCTATCTATCTATCTATCTATCTATCTATCTATCTACACACACACACACACACACACACATATATATATATATATATATATATATATATATGTATTTATATATCAGTAATAAATGTAGGATAATTTTGATAAATAATCCCAATGGATCCTAGTATGCGTAGATCAAATATTAAAACTGATCTAACCGAAAGCTCGATGTAAATTTAATTGACAAACAAACATTAATTATTTCATATGTCAATTTTATTTTGAGGATTAGCTATTTCTGTAGGTCACTACAACCCGTTGGTCACGACCATTCCGACGTAAAATCTACTGGGGTTGAACAATGCGAGTACTACTCCCTGTTAAAATAGCTATTCTCCAAATGTAATCAATTTACATATAATATATATATATATATATATATATATATATATATATGTGTGTGTGTGTGTGTGTGTGTGTGAGTGTGTGTGTGTGTGCGCTGTGCGGAGAGTTATGGAATGCGTCTTTATATGAATAGTGGTTTAGGAAATGAATACTGAGAAATGTACAAAAGTAGAACTTTCTTTCGAGAAGAAACTTCTTAAGAATAACGCTTCCGTTGATAAAGCCTCATGGCACAGACTGAGAGTGAAAATATGTTCTATCTCCATTTTGTCGTTAATAGCTGTGTTTGGAAGGAAAATGTTTAGAGTGTAGTTGTTTTGTCACTCGTCCGATATTCCATCAGTGATCATGGTTTGTGCAGCGTTTTTTTTTTATTTTCTTGACAAGCTCTACATTTTGCATGTTTGTCAACCACCGAATTCACATGGTCTCAGGCTTTGCGACTTTTTCATTTTCAAAATTCAAATTAAACTTGAAAATAAAAATGACTTCAAACAGTCATAGAAAGCTATAAGATGGCAACATAGCAGCTGTTCGCTAGCCCACCCCCTACTGCAACCCTTCAAAAATGAAAATCCCGAAATGCTTAAATCAATAAAAACGATTCTGATCAAAGTGTTTAGCTTCAGAATATGTTTAGCTTCAGAATATGTCTTTTATGCAGGAAGAGAATTCGGTCGTGAGGAATGTCCATCGTAGACAATCGCTTCTTCTTTCCATTAGCCTGGATCAGATTAGCCTCCCTGGGAGCAAAACACTACGTCTCCTTGGCGTAACACTTTCAGCAAACCCCAAGTAAAATAACTATATCGAATCAAATAACTATAGCTAAATCCACTGCTAAGAAGGTCGGTTTACTGTGCAGAACCAGAAATTTTTCCCGTCTGAAGCCATCCTGTACATAAATCTACCATCCACCCGTGTATTGAATACTGCCGTCACATCTTGTCGGGTGTCCCTGCTATTCACCTCGAGGTTCTTGAAAAAATCCAACGGAGAGTTAGTAACGTAATCGATACCGACTTGGCAGCTCGGCTGCAGTCGCTTTCTCACCGGTGTGACGTGGCTTCCCTGTGTCTCTTCTACAAATAATTTTACGCCTTCTGCTCAATGAACTTAGCGCGCTGGTGGCCCTATGTATGAATTTACACGAGCTACTAGATTAGCAATTAGGTTTCACTCTTCTACAATGAAACTTATTAAAGGTAACGGTAGTAATTTCTATTCTAACAGCTTCTTTTCGCGTACTTCATGCCTGTGGAATTACCTACCGTATAATTGCTTCCCTGACAGTTACAATCTCCAGGAATTTAAATGTAAGGTCAATAGACATCTTTTATCTTACTAACTCGCATTCTTTCTCGCATGCTATTTTCTCCATCCACTCCACCCCCATTACACCGGTATTATTATCCGTTTTCTTACTCTCCTACTGACATGCCCTATAACCTACCCCTCTTTTTCATCACTTTCCCCGATGTAATCCCCTGCGCAACAGTGGCATTAAAACTGCCTTACTTGGAGTGAAATGATTAAAAAAAAAAGTTTTTGTATTGATAACTTCGAAGAGAGAGCCAAGCGAATTGATATTTAGATTTTTATATCAATAAATTTGACAAGACAGAAACACTAACTCTAGTTCTGTCAGTTTTATCAAGATGTTAACGAAAGCATTTTATTGTTGATATTTTTTTAATTTCATTGTCATGCACTAAAATGAAGGGGGAAAATATGTCAGCATATAAAGAGAGTAATTAGTTTACCAGGATATGGGCTTGTATTTTTCAATTCTACAAATGACATATTTTACCGAGAGACAACAATGAAAACTATTTTAAAGACAGTATTTAAAATATGTAGATATTATTTTGTAAAACATTTTATTCAGTGCTTAGCTCTCACCACATCGGTTCTTGATGATCCCTGAGTCATTCTAATCTGTTAAAACGAAAAGAAAAACGTATAAAACCTGAACATTTTATCAAAAACCTCTCTCTCAAATTCTACCCATGCCTAATAATCAACGGGTGGCAGTCTGCGGAGTTATGTGGTCAGATTTAATGGATGGCATGGTCTGAGAAATATTCTGATAGCCATTATTGCGTTTTCCTGTTTGTGAGGCACTATGCAGAGTTCTTTTGCCAGATATGTCTTACAGCAGCCATTTTCTTGACCGAGTGCAGCAGTCTCACCTTATATAGGCCTTCGCATCGAGTCTGAGACCCTGTGGATAGAAGAATAGAGCTATAACTTTACCATCACTAGCGATCACTCAGACTCCTTCGTAATCACATCAAGGTCTTTTGGAAGTCTTTGCACTATCCTCAGATTGACAATCAATAATTTACATGTTGCACTCTGCACATAGGGAATATGATAATATGGATGTCATGTAAAGCATATACAATCTTTTATACCTCTGATGTCCCTGCCGTTTATGAACTATGCAAAATATTTGATAAAATACATAATTGTGCAAATTAATTAAAAGAACACTTATTTTCCTTTTTTTTCCAATGCGATCAATTTCAGACCCACTGGAGTGATGGGTATAATCAATTTCTATTTTTTCCGCAGATTAGGTCATTTAAAGCAGTGTGCAACAATATGAATCCATTTTTGGGGTGCATGTTGAAAATTGTTCGGCATTGAAAAATAATGCGTCATCCGTGATACTACTATATTACGCCCAGACACTATTTTCTTGATTGTCGATGGTCTTACGTCCATGTTTTTCCCCAGGAAGCGTACAAAAAGTCATATTAATACATACCACCTGTCATAAACGTAAAAAAAAATGCGGTCGGAAGAGAAAAACGACGCTAAGTGACGACGTATCGGTCGTTGTTCTGCGACCTCGGCCGAGATAGAACTCACCACACCCCTCCAGTATTCCCTGTGTATTTGGAACCCTGGCGCGGTTTATTGCAAAATCCATAATCTTGTCAAATAGCTGAATACTTGATGCTTCGCCAGGGCTACTAAGAGTGTTTTTATTATGACACCAACACTGGATGGGTTGCCTCCAGGCCCCATCCTGTTATTTAACCCGTAACTGAAGGGAAGTGACAGATTAATAACTTTCCCAAGGGTACCGGTGCTTAAGTGAATGCAGGGAACTCAACTAGAATTCGAACTCGGCTCACCGATTTCTCTTTCCAAGCCGACATCCACTGCACCACAACGTACAACCCTCACTGAACGCTTACAGCGCCTGGTATTCCCAAGCGATCATCCATCTAAGTACTGACCAGGCTCACGTTGCTTAACTTCGGTGATCGAACGGGAACCGGTGTATTCAACGTGATATGCCGTATACTTGATCAGGAAAAGTGTAAAAGAATCCTAGAAGTATTATTCGTTTTATTTCAATTAATTTGCACAAGGGTGTACGTCAGAAAGAACTGTTAGCACGTCTAGGTAAATTTGATTTATATATATATAAAAAAGCTTATAATGAGAGAAGGCTCCCTGCATTCATCCGAATTATTCAGTTACAATTCTAAATGTTGCAATTCTAAAGGGAAGTCTTCAGTGAATGCAGAACAATATAATCGAAGATAATGTGAAAACTTGAAGCAGCATAAATGTGAATCTACAGAAGAATGCTCCGGATATCATGGACCGAGTATGTGAGCAATGATGAGGTGTTTAAAAGAATGGCAACGAAAAGAAAATTAATAGTTAGCATTAGGAAGAGACAACTGACGTTTCTGGGACATGCAATGAGGAAAGAGGGCTTGGAGAATCTGATAATGACAGGCCAGATAGAAGGAAAAAGAGCCAGAGGAAGGCAGTAGATAACATATTTAAAGGGCCTGAGTAGGTGGATCGGAACGGGGGTTGCGTGGTGTAACAAGAGAAAACGTATTAAGAGCCACAAAGAATAGGGAGATATAGAAAGCCATGATGGCCTACGTCCTGAAAAGACAGTGCACATAGAAGAGGAAGATACCTATCAAGTTTCATTATTTGTGGCTACAATCTTAGCAAAATTAGATATGCAGATGGTACAGTGACGATAGCAGTTACAGAAAGGAACCTATATTGAATCTTTCCAGACATAAGGTCTTCTTTACAACTTCTATTTCTTTATAATATGTTAACTGTCATGAGATGAGTGAGTACCGGAAAAGTACCAAATTTCGTTTTCAGCGGTTATGACTTTACAGCAGTCCTACTAATATAATAGCAGCTGTTTAAGTTTAGTTGGTTTAGTGTTCCCTGCTACTTAGGTTGATATAGCTTGAGGGCGAACATGCGTTTTTTATGTCAATTTTTCGAAAGTAAATTTCACACACTGGACTGGAGTTTGACTATTCATTTCAGTATAAGTTTAGCTTATACTGATGTTTTTCCACTGATGAGATGTTGCTAGACACACGATTTTCCTCGTAGATATTAAAATGAGTTTCAGTTTTTAGTCCTACCAATTCAGATGTTCACGGCTTACGGCTTATCACGTTGAATACACCGGTTCTCGCTCGATCATCCGAAGATAAGCAACGTTCAGCCTGGTCAGTGCTTAGATGGGTGATCGCTTGGGAATACCAGGTGCTGTAAGCACAGTGACAGATGTGCGTTTTGGTGCAGTGGATATAGCTTGGAAAGAGAAATCGGTGAGCCGAGTTCGAATTCCAGTTGAATACTCTGCATTTACTTAAGCACTGGTATCCTTGGGAAAGGTATGAATCCGTCCCTTCCCTCCAGTTATGGGTTAAACAACAAGGGTAGAACATGGGGACCCTACTCTTAAACAAATCCCAATGAATCTTGATAGTCGAAAAGAAAAATGTTGTAAAAATAAAATAACCTTACCCAAAATCATTGGTTATGACCATAAATGATCCCATAAGGATTGATAGGTCGTTAAACCTCGAAACAAACAAGCAATCAGATGTTCACACTTAAGTCTGCTCATGTTACATAGATAAAATCAACACATCCTCATTCAGATCGTGTACCGTCGGGAAGGAATATTTTCAATCAGAAACATTCTTCCCAAGAACTGTTACTTTGTAGTGCATACTTCCCAGAAGAGGTGCTACGATCACTACATTGTTAAGATCATACATATTCCGCATATCCTCATAATATTCACTTCTTATTTCTTCCTTTTACGCACTTCCAATAACCACATTCCGTATCAGTGAAATCTCGTGGCCCTTGTATTGCTGAACAATAGTTAAAAAATACATAATATTGAATGTTGAAAATGTTCTTATATGCTACTTACTATTTTGTGCAGAATTCAGATTAATTTAAGTTAAATAAAAGATAATTGCATAAAAGGCTGCAGAGTTATTTTTATTCTGAGTTCTAATAAATAGAAAAAAAAACAACAAATATTTTTAAACTTGACCCTAATACATAGCAAAGAAACAAATGTTTTTTAAGTGTGGCTATAATAAAAATAAGAATCAAGTGTTTTTTTATGCCTGGATCTAATAAATAGAAAAGAAACAAATGTTGTTTATACTTGGCTATATAAAAAAAAGAATAACATATATTTATGCTTGGCCTTAATAAATAAAAAAGAAGCAATTATTTTAAAGTTTCATTCTAATAAATACAAAAGAAATATGTCCCTGAAACTAAGTCAGTAGAAATTGTTGAATTTTTCATACAGCATAACTGACGTATTTAAAAAGTATTTTGTTTTCTTTTTTTGTTTTGTCCAACTAAACGCAACAGGAATAGAATTCATTTAAGATTTAGTAAGAATCAAGTGCTTATAAATTTGTTCCATCATTACTAAACGGACACTAATTATTTATTGTAATCCCATCATTATCGATAGGAAACTGAATTTTTGAACCAAGAATGTCGAAAAATAAATGTTCTCTCAGGGCAACACCCACGCCTGTTTAGATTTATGCTCAACCCAGATTCGAAGTAAAAATCGTACATACATTTTATCACTGAAAATGCAGTGCATTACTCAGTTTCTAAGTTTTAGAAAATATGCAAGTTCTCTAACTAATTTTTCGATGCATAATAAGGTACCTGTTGTGTTAAGCAAGTTTTTATATCTTAATCTGATTAATTCTTGTAAGAGTTATATTTTGTGTTCAAGTCAGGGTATGCTAGGAACATTAATACTGAGGAATATGTTCTAGCAATCGAATGACCCTGGGAAGCATTTCCAAGTTAACTGAATAGACAAATAAACTATCTCCGGGAAGCATTTCCAAGTTAACTGAATAGTAAATATAATCTACAGAGTACCGATGTCAACAAATTGGCTAACTACACCTCACCACATGTTGTATTTTCTCCGTACGCTTAAGAATTTGCGGAAAGGGACGGTGTTTTCATCTTTTGATCTGTCATCACAGCAACTCCCTTTTATACATTTATCTTTTTTATCTTGAAACTTAAACTAAGACAATATTTCACTGCCAGAATACCACACAATGTTCAAAATAATCCAACAAAATTTACAATTTACTGCCTATATTTTTGAAATTAGATTTTTACTTACATTAATTAGAAAACTGTCCTCATCTTGGATGCCATGTTCAGAACGTTTCAGCCATTTTACGCTCCAACCTTCTACAGGTGATTGGAATTTCGAACTCAATGATACGTGGCCACTTGAGAGAAGAAACAGCCTTAAATGAACATATATAATACAATGATCAATGCATATAAGATATCCTATATAAGCCGAATTAATATAAGCTTGATTATAGGCTGCTTATGAATGGAGGATTCTATCTGAAATAATATTTATAATAATATAGATGAGGATAACTCTTTGAATCATGTAGCGGTGATGAGATGTAGATGTAGTAGTCAACTGATACTGATAATGTGACACGTACCCGTCCATGAAAGAGACGATGTTTAGTGTGCTGTCTGCAGAAAAAACAGCTTATTGCTGCCCTGCCAGGTCAGAGCGGGTGCAAACCCTGGAACGTTTGATAATAAAGAATGAGAGAGACGGGACGGTGAGCTGAGCGGTGTTAGCTATGCAAGTAATTCCTTTTCAGCCAACCGCTAAAGTTTTAGTCTCCATAAAAGCAAGATCATTTTCTGACAAGGAAGTTTGCTAACGGGTCTTCTGTCCATGTTACCCGTTCTATCTATTCGTCTTATCCAGTATTGTTCCAAATTAGTTCGTCTTTGTTTCCTGTATCTCGGCTGCGTTTGCATCAGAGGATTATTGTTCCGCCTTAAAGTCTTCTTCGTTCCTTGACAGTCGTGATTCCGGTTCTACTGATTTTCTCCGACAATCTTCGTTGGCAGATGCCCAACCAATATAAAAACCTACAAATAATTCATTATGTCTTAAATAACAGATATCAGCAAAAATATTTATAATGCTGGCGATTATGCAATATCATTTTAATAAAAGTCATCTATGTATTGTTAAGAATAAAACTTGCATACTCATTTATAGGCGAGAAAGTAAGAATGGGATAAGCAGATGTGCACTTTTATTCTAGATTAGCTTCAATATATTCAGATGAGATATTTGAATTAGATCGATCTGGTACAAGACGATTATTGTGAAACACTGGACAGAGAATTGCTCATTGTACACATGAAACCTGTAGGAGTTATTGAAACCAACTGTATGTGTAACCATACATCCGTAAAGAATGATAGTCGCTTTGTAGGATGAATGAGACGGATGTAATATCAGAAAATTTATGTAGGCGTCAATGGCTTTCTGTGTAGTTGCAACGAAAACAAAATATAAAAGTATAGTTTCATGGGTTTACTAGCAGTATAGCCCGGCGTTGCTCGGGTGTAATGAAAGCTTTAAAACTAATCCATGGTCCTGGAGCTCAGACTGTTTGGACGTTGGCACAATAGTTTTTCCAGTTAAAGCGAAACAGTAGACTGAAAGAAAAATGAATGGATGTAAGTCAAATTTTGATATCCTGGTATCAATATTAAATAAGTTTTTTCGTCGTAAACTGAATTTTGAAAACTAAATAAGTCCTCTGAGTAAATGGTATTATGGCTGAGACTAAGAACTACAATTAAACCTACTTAGAGCCAAACCCGAAGCAAAAACTAAAATAAAAGGTTTGAAAAAATACAGGCACACACATCTTGCCTATTATATATATATTAGTCATTTTCCTTTCCAGAGAGCTCAATCATAAAGAGAGCATAATATATTAGGCATCCACATACAAGCCTGTTTCGCTGTATCACAACTCATCAGTGTGGCTAAACGCATCCACTCGCCGGGATCGAAACATGACCGATTTGGTATCAGTCGGAATCTCTACTTCCTAATCCATCGACGCACAGTAACGGAGAAGGGAAATTTTAACGTGTTGTATATCAGCAGTGTTTACACACGCCAGTTCCCGAGAGAACTCAATTCATTCTGAAGAGTCACGCATATAGCTGAAGTGGAAACTGTTTTTAAAATTTTCTTTTCCAGAGAGCTCAATCGTAAAGAGAGCATAATATATTAGTCATCATTTCTGAAAAGTCACACATACAGCTGAAGTGGAAACTGTTTTTAAAATTTTCTTCTCTAGAGAGATCAATTGTAATATTGATTTTCTACACTATTGTAAGAACTGCATTGTAAGAAACTTCTGAATATCGTTTCTTACGTCTTTGTCTATGAGTGTATCAAATTTTATTAAAATCGGATCACTCCTTCTATAACCCGACTTTTCCGATTATCGATTTTCGGTATTTATCGGGGGTACTTCGACACAAAACCTAGCTAAGAAGACGCGCAGACGCTTTTAGTACAGCTGTTTAAATTTTCAATAAGATCGGTTCGGCTGTTTCGGAGTCTATAGGTAACGTACACACACACACACACACACACACACACACACACACACACACACACAGATACACACAGACAAAGTTCAATTTATAAATAAGATTAGATGTTTAGAAGAATGAAATAGAAGTTAAAAAAAAACCTTTACTTTTTGTCTAAAATGATTTGCTTATGGGCCGTTACGTTTTGCTACATGCTTCAAAGAAAATCTATATTTTTTTGTTTACCCAAAATTGTTTAATCTGAGTACAAAGCATTTTATTCTTTAAATTTAAACAATTTAGAATTTCAGTCAAACTCAGATATCCGAGAGATTTGATTTACGTTTCATATTGAAAGTAATGTTCATTGTGGTGCAGGAATGTGCGTTTGGTGTAGTAGATCTCAGCTCGGAACGACATATTGGAGAGCCGTGCTCGAATTCCAGTAGAATTCGTTGCATTCACTTACACTCAAATAACCTTGGGAAAAATAATAATTAAAATAACTTACTTTATTAATGCAACCTATTGTAGCATGGCCGTTGTTGTTCAGTGAATATCGGCATCTAAATGAGAAACTGAGAAGCTGAGTTCTAATTCCAGTTGAATTCCTTGCATTCACCTGCGCGCAAATTCCTTTGAGAAAGGTATTAATCTGTTTCTTCCCTCTTGTTATGGGTTAAATAACAGGACGGACTGGGTCTATAATCTTGGTTGGCAACTAGTCTACCGCAGAAATAATGGCAACCTACTGTGGGATAATCTTCTTCCCAGTCAGTCATGTCTCAATTCGAGACATGATCGCCCAAGCGTGTATCACGTATGACACTTAACTGACTGACTGTCGGAAAATCTTCAGCTTGTTTCAAGTATGTCACTTAGCTACTGATTGAAATTGACTTTTGAGACACTGTACCAGTTTTTTTTCATGGCATACTTAATATAGACATATCCTGTGTTTTTTTTTTCAAATTTGAATTTAAGCATCAAAATATATTTTTATCTATTTCCCGTAATTTTTCTTTATTTTAAAAAAAAAAAATTAATATTTCCCTGCTTAAGATAACTTAAAGCGGTAAAGTACATCTTCAAGCGGTCAAGTATTTCTTTATGCGGTCAAATGCTTCGTACCTTCTGGCCTTCCTAGACTTAACAGTTTATTAATAGTAATACCCACTATGGATTATTAAATCAATCGTTTCATTGTTTAGAAATTCTTTCTCACATGAACAGGACACAGTGAAATGCTGATCCAATTCTTCGCGTCTTTGCTCTTAACTTCAAACTGATCAAAGCATTATTGGTAGAATCACTTTATCGATTATGCTAGATCAATATCGATCACTCGACTATTCACACGATCAATCAGAATATTGAATTCCACGCCGTTTTATAATTTCATAGATAATGAGCTATGACATGCGCAGTAAATACAGGCACTCTTAGCCAATCAATATTAAGATACAAAGTGAGAATCATTGAGAAAATATGTTGATGAATATATGTGTTTTATACACTCGAATATAGAATCATGTCTGTTTAAATACATTTTATTTACTTCCAAATTGAAACATACTCAAATTAAAAAATCGATTTTCTTTCATAATCGTGAAGAGATAATAAATATATTCCTTCCTGGGGATCAGATTAAGACATCACCTTGCCAATATATTAACATCATGACATCGTCCGGATATTATTTATGTTTAATTATGTTCCTTGAAATGTTGTACTGCGACAACGGTCGTTGTTTTTAGCGGGTCGTATCAGTTGTATTGCTGCATTCATTTTCACAGCTGTATTCAGATCTAATCTAAAATGGAACTTTGTCTGTGTGTGTGTGTGTCCGTTACCTATAGACTTCCGAAACAGCTGAACCGATTTTCTTGAAAATTTACACAGTTGTACTAAAAGCGTCTGCGAGTGTTCTTAGCTAGGGTTTTTTTCGAGGTACCCCCGATAAATATCGAAAATCGATAATCGAAAAAATCGGGTTATAAAATGAATGGTCCAATTTTAATCAAATTTGATACATCTATAGGCAAAGACATAGGGAACGATATTCAGAAGTTTCAAGTTTGCAGTTCTTACAATAGTGCAGAAAAGCGATAATATATATATATATATATATATATATATATATATATATATATATATATATATATAAAGCCAAGATGTTTGTGTGTGTGTGTGTGTCTGTTTATCTGTCTGTATGTCCTTTATACAAATCCAAATTTTTTATCCGATTCTCAACAAATTTCACACACATATTCTTTAGGCTGAGTCTGAGCTCCGGGCCCATGGATTTGTTTTAAAGCTTTCATTACACCCGAGCAATGCCGGGTTATACTGCTAGTTAAGACATAAAAATACGCTGTTTCTTACTGAAAGTCAAATCAGCCGACTTTTCGCAAGTAGTTTAAAAAAGTTTTTAATATTAAATAGCACAATGTATATGTTTTGTACCGGATACTTTTATAGTGCACTAGTTCGGAAATTTTGTCAACTACTATTTTGGAACGAAGAAGCTGTCTGTAGTAAGAGTAAATTATTAATCCTAATATTGGAAACCCTTCTTTCTGATGGATTATCTGTCAATAAACAGCATGTGAAAGTCAGTATCAAAACACTTGTTCTTTTCTTTGCTATGGTGATATGTTCTTTTAGTTTCTGTGGAATTTCGCCTGGAAGTGTATTCGCATTTTTGTTGTAGGATTTGTAAAAAAAAATGGATGTTTTTCTGAAATGTCATAGAGAGCCAGGTATAGGTTAGAAGCTGTTTTGACGACAGAGGTCAAAGGAATCACCACTCAAGATTTGTGCGAGAGGCACCTGGGCTAGCAGTTGTCAATTAGGCTCGCCTATTTGAATCAGACAGTAGTTTAACGGGAAGTTTAACAGGCATTTAAGGTCAGAGAGAGAGAGAGAGAGAGAGAGAGAGACAGACAGACAGACAGACAGACAGACAGACAGACAGACAGACAAAGATAGAGGGGAGAAAATTTGGCTCATCCCGGTTGGCTGCCTCGATATGTGTGTCCAGAGTCTCCTATCCGACCACCTCCTACTCCACAATTAATGTCACCGAAGAGAATAACGATATGTTTTATATATATATATATATATATATATATATATATATATATATATAACAGACACTCATTTTAGCAGTCGAGATGATTGTCATTTTGATTTCCAGGTTATGTTTGCAAAAGCCATATGCAACAATGGGATTGATGACCATCAACTGATCTCATCGAATATTTCCTATTTCAGAAATACGATATATTTCTACATTCTTGTTTATTAAATAGGGAATTTTAACTAATGTTTAAGTATTTAGAAAAATCTTCTATTTAACATACATATGCAAAACAGAGCAAACAGCTTGAAGACATTGATGCCCACCGCAGTGTTTAAAGTGGCAATTGGATTATTTTTGCCATTAAACTTCTACTAATGAGGATAACTTCCTTTCGGACTAACCTGTAAAACTTATGCTTTTATGAGAATTTTGACTTATACATCATGAAGATGGACACAGAAAAACGCTAACAGACACTAAAACATACACACAAGCACACAAACTGCAGAATGAGTATTTTGAGAAATTCCTCAAGAAATTAAATACCATTTAAGAGTAAAATCTTATTAAAAAGATTTAGTTAAAGTTTGAGGAATGGATCAAGTAGAGATGATAACTCGTGACCTTATAAGCTGTGTACATATTTTTTGAGACTCAAACTAAGGAATCTACACAAATGTAACTAAGGAATATTATATCAGTATAGAGATAATATAATGCAGAAATCTCAATGCGCATAGGGAGGCCTAAGGTGCCTTTCGAAAAATAAACAAAGTATTAAATAACAGGAAAGATTTCGTTAAAAAACAAATAAACGAAACAGTAAAAAAAATGTGATATAACAGCCATCCCCCTATTACGTAGAGAATATTCACAGATTGCGATGTAACTTAAGGCAACACAGACGCGGTTCTACAAATGAATGTGAAGAATACTATAGATGAAGCATGTGAACAAAAAAGGCACTTAATTAAAAGGAGAACGATAAGGTAATCCGGTGAAATTTTAGGGACACGCATTGAGAAAATTGGGCATATTGAATGAAAGCGTGGCAGAGATAATCAAAAACTAACCCAACGAATGAGCTTTTGTATATGCATGTCAACGATTCAGATGGATAATGATTTCAGAAATATTGTTTAAAACTAGAAATGATAGAAAGTTATGGCGAGCCGTGATCACCCACATTCTGAAGAGGCAAGGCATATAAAGCTGGCGTGTGGGCGAAAATTTTCTGAAATAGCGTACTTGTTAGGATGTTACCCTAACCTTACCGATTATAGGGCAATTAGAAGCATAGATCCCGGTTGTCAGGCGATAAATATTTGGGGAATTTTTCAGCCCCCAATTCGAGTTAACTCCTTTAATCTTCTAAGCTTCTCTTAATAGAGCGCAAACTGGAATAAAGGAGATGGTCTTAAGAATAATCTATGAGGCTAATCTTCGATGCACCTTCTTCCCTGACCAGCAACAATAGAAAATCACGATTTGCATGTGCTTGAATGCTATCCAATGCGCTTATCGAATATGCAAATCCATGAAGCTTATTGAAACGAAACGGCCATTATTTATATTACTCGGAGCCAACGTTATATGTCGGGTAGAGAACGCAAGACTTTGTACCTGGGAAGGTTGACGCAAAAAAAAAAAAAAATGAACTGTAGTAAATGTCATTAATGAAGAGGAAATGATTATATTCATTTTTAATTTATTTTACATTTCATTATAATTTATTCATTTTTTAGTGAAGGATATATTTCTTGAGAATACTAAACCCTGGCTAATAGTTCCAAGAAGGATATCACTTAAAGTCATAATCCCCGTTCTCAGCTTCATCAGTCCCAGTCCACTCTCTATATCCGGGTTTAAATCCAAGGTGAAATTAATTATGCATAACACATCTTGGGAGAACAGACCTGGTGGAGACAGTTCGTCTCTACATGAAACTACAAAAGATCTCCTCGAACTTGAAGGGTTCGCCTTTGTTATGGAAAATTTGCCGTTGGTTTAATCCATGAACATATCCGACCTGGCCGTTAACTTCAATCTAGAAAGACTTCCGCTCAACGATTCTCCGTGATTACCGAATTGGCTTCGTACATAACTGCGGGGAATATTCAACCTGGCCGTGGAGTGAGTTCACCCGCTTTTTGAAATGGCTTGTTTTTAAACAAGCTGTTTGTCAAGCTATTCTCTTCATTAGAAAATACTAGTGGACAAAACCTTTTAGTCGCTAATAACCTGATCAGGCGACGGGTAGTACTGAATTATATGATATCAGTAACACGCGTAAAGGGGTGATAGAAAGAAAATAATCTTTCAGCGATCTGATAAATTTAGAAAATGGAACACGTATATGCCGGATGTGCGTTGTGGTGCAGTGGATATCGGCTCGGAACGGGAAATCAGAGAGCCGAGTTCAAATTCTAGTTGAATCCATTGCATTCACTTACGCGCAAATACCCTTGGGAAAAGTATTAATCCGTCTCTTCCTTCCAGTTATGGGTTAAATAATAGGGCAGATTGGGTTTTATAGCCTTGGCTGAAACCAGTCTACAGCAGAAACCAATGGCAACCTACTGCGGGATAATCTTCTGCCCAGTCAGTCAAGTCTCTTTCGAGACATGATCGCCCAAGCGTGTTTCACGTATGGCACTTAACTGACTGATATGTCTATTCCTATCCTCTCACTCGCTGCACACACACATACACTCACGAATGTACAAACATAGAATCACACACACATAGAGTAGCTCACATTTATATTATCAGGTGATCACTTTTAAAAATCAATTAACCATACAAGGCAATAAAGCAACTAAGACGTGAGGGGTTAATAATGTGAGAAAAATCATTATTAAATAGAAAGGATAATAAAAGAACGGGATAATTACGGAAACAATTTATTTTTTGAAGATCATAGTTGGTGGGAAAGGTAAAAGACGGAAGAATTTCACAAGTGCGAGAAAAATAATTACATAGAAAGTAGTTACAATTATACCATGGTGAGACCTAGCTGCCAATCTAGTACTACGCATAAATTCGTAAAGTCGATGTACAAAAGAGGAAAGTTCATCAGAATAAATTACTGTGAGATATTTAAAGAAAAGTCTCAGGGAATTTATGTTAAGGCTTAAAATGAGAAATTCATAAGGAAAATTCACTGTTAATTCCTAAGTCTACAATTTCACTGTTAATTCCTTAGTCGACAATTTTTTTATCATATTAACAGAACACTATGCCCGATAATAATCATAAAATAGAAAATTGTATGCAGTAACTTTATTAGTTATATTGTATTTATACGTACTTAAACCACATTTTGCCTTTAGAAACGATGCAGAGATATATTCAAATATTTTTGAAAGCATTCTTTTAAAACCTAGACTTCATGCTGATATGGCATTTTTCAGTTCTTCAATATTATTTGGATGCACACCACATATCCAAATCTACATTTCCACAACATAGTAAAGTTTTTCAAAGAAATCGTTGTTGTGTTCCATGAAAGATTCTGTCCCTAGTTGATTCGCGACACAGTGCGTTTTTGTAATGAAATTTGACCCGCAGGGAATGGTTGCACAATAGTCATAAATTGACGTGCGTGAACAAGCAAACACATTGTTTGTCTAGAGCATTTGCACGATCATTTCTTCGTACCAAGAGTAACAAAGTGTGCTACAAAAATATTCTCTATTTCATTACAGCATCACTTACAGCCTGAACCGTTCATGCATGGAAAGATCTATCCATACCACAAGAATGTTGAGAATCATTAAGATAACCTGTTGAATATATCTACAACTAGCAGTATAGCCTGGCGTTGCTCGGGTGTGATGCAAGCTTTAAAACTAATGCATGGTCCTGGAGCTCAGACTCTTTGAACGTTGGCACGAAAGACTAAAAAGCAATAGTTTCCAGTTAAAGCGAAACCGTAGACTGAAAGAAAAATGAATGGATGTAAGTCAAATTTAGATTTCCTGGTATCAATATCAAATAAGATTTTTCCGTCGTAAACTGAATTTTGAAGGCTAAATAAGTTTTCTGAGTAAATGTTATCATGGCTGAGAATATGAACTAAAATTATACCTACTTAAAGCCAAACCCGAAGTAAAAATTAAAATAAAAGGGTTGAGAAAAATACGTACAGGTAGACAAACAGACACACACACAAACATCTTGCCTTTTATATATATATATATATATATATATATATATATATATATATATATATATATATATAATCGATTTTCTGCACTATTGTAAGAACTGCAACCTTGAAACTTCTGAATATCGTTTGTTATGTCTTTGTATCAAATTTGATTAAAATCAAACCACTTCTATAACCCGATTTTTCCGATTATCAAGTTTCGATATTTATCGGAGTACCACGACACAAAACCTAGCTAATAACACTCGCAGACGGTTATAGTACAACTGTGTAAATTTTCAAGAAAATCGGTTCAGCCGTTTGGGAGTCTATAGTTAACGGACACACACAGACACAGACACAGACACATACCCATACACATACACACACACACACACAAATTTCCATTTATAAATAAGTTTAAATGTGGTATATGTATGAATATCTGTTTTACTTATTTCCAAACTGAAACATACTCAGATTGCTAAACCAATTTTCTTTCATAATCTTTCACTGATGCCCCCTATGTATAAATTTTCTCGAGCCACAAGATTAGCAAATAGGTCCCACCCTTTTAATATGAAACCAATAAATTATAAACGCAAAATCTATTCCAACAGCTTCTTTTCTCGCACTTCCCGCCTTTGGAATTCCGTACTATTTACTTCCCCGACAGTTGCAATCTCTAAGAATTTAAATGTAAAGTCAATAGTCATCTCCCATTTCACTGACTTGCATCCTCTCTCTCAATCTCATGCTCTTTTCTCCATCCACTCCAGTCTCATCAGTATTCTCATCCTTTTCTTGACATTCCTGACATTCCATATAACCTGTCACTCTTTCTCATAACTTTCCTCTTATGTAACCCCTTTGCAAAACAGTGGCAGTAAAATGCCTTGCTTAGAGCGATATAATTATAAAAAAATTATAAAAAAAAGAAAAAATTTCATGAATAAATTTTAGACGTAATTCTTCCTGGGGATCCGACTCAGACTTTACCTTCCTAATGTATAAGCAACGTTCGATACTAAGATTTTCCAATCATATTTCTTCCATTATCTTTAGCTATAGGGAACTCTAGCATCAGGAGTTTGTTTTTATCTAACAGAACATGGTGAGACTATTTGCTATTGTTGTCCTTCTGCTTCAAGTTTTAATGCATCATGTGTTCCGATTCATTCTTCTGCATTTATTATTTGCTCTAATTTGTAATTTGTGGTGCAGTGGATATCGACTCGGAACGACGACAAATCAGGAAGCCGAGTTCGAATTCCAGTTGAATTTCTTGCATTCACTTACGCACAAACACCATTAGGAAAGCTATTAATCCGTCATTTCCTTCCAGTTATGGGTTAAATAATAAAAAATGGGTTCTATAGCTTTAGCTGGCAACTAGTCTACCGCAGAAAGCAACCTACTGCGGGATAATCTCCTGCCCAGTCAGTCATGCCTCTTTCGAGACATGATCGCCCAAAGCGTGTATCACGTATGGCACTGAACTGTGTGACTGAATTTTTTATCAAGAAGGCAAGATGGAGTAACTGATTACGACTTAGATTCCAGTCGAGTACGTTACATTCAACTATGTGATAATACCCTTGGGAAAAGTGTTAATTTATATATCAAGAGGCAGGGTTCTTTGAATTGGTCGGCAACCCATCTAGGAGAAAGAAAAAATTCTTAATTCAAAACCAGACTGGTGAGGGTTGGGATTTGTGTTGCCTAAGTTAAAAGACTTCTACTGAACTGTAATGCCCTACGACTTGGAGTGGTCACGTTAATAAAAAAATCTGTCATCAGGTTAAACCTATTCGAATGTCCTCATTCGATCTTTCCAACCAACAAAAGATCATCTTTTAAAAACTTAGGGGATATTTTATTCTTTATTTAAATATTTTTTAAAACCAAAAGACGGTAGTGTATGAAAATGCAATTAGATAATTTTTTTTAGTTAGAAAATTACATCTTGAACCAATGTCAATTTCGCGTTGTTAGTAATGTTAATGTGCCTTACCTATAGGAATGGACTCTTCCTCCGTCAATAAATAATAACCTGCGTGACTTCCGAGGAGGCAGCTGTAAGACAGTCAAGAGACAGTAAATATGCAGCGTAAAAATACCGTTCGGACTTACACTTCTAATTACTGATTACTAACACTCCCACATTTTATATAAGTTCTGTTATCCTAACACACTGTTTAGAAACTATCTTCTGGTTGCCATGTCTTTCTTCCTGGCTTTAACAAGTCACAAAAATTGGTGACGAGGATTTCGCCACAAGAAGTAATTTAAACAACTTTTTTCCATATTAAAACATAAAATGAAATTCCAGGAGGTTGCCATGGATATCTTTGAATGCCCATCATATAATATAATATATAATTCTGCTTGTTTCTTCCTTAGTTAGTTACTTAGTTCGTCCGTCCGTTACTCCAGTTACTCTCTATACGAGCTTTTCCTTTCTCTCTGTCTTTTTCAACCCTACTCTCCTCAGTCTTTCTCTTACCTTTTCCAAACGAAAAGTAGTAAAGAGTGTGAGAGTAGAATTAGAAAGTCTATAGCATTATCGTAGCAGCAGCAGCTTAAGCTCTATGTATATGTGGGTATACTGTATAATATAGTAAAAATAGGTAGGTTTGTTGGCGAACTAATATCGAGATTTCTGGTCTCTTTTACACCCTTGTCCATTACTCAGTTGGTCTTTTCTGTTTACAATGGACACAGGAGCCTTTAAAGTAACTTTAATTATTTTTAAAATGTCTTAATACCTTCTAAAATTTTCGAAACTTTGTCAGAAACTTTTGTTTGATTTGAGTTAGCGGCTAAAGAAACGTTACGACTCTTTTACAAATGAAAATATGATGATTGCATCACCCACTTTTTTCGGAGACAAAAAATAATTTGAAAATTCTCGCAAAAATCAAATAATTGTCGGATTTTAATGAAAGTATCAGTACTCATTCACAAATGAAACATGTCTTCCAGTTTTTTTGCGGGCTTTTCTATCTAATATGTCCCAAAGGTGTTCACTTGGGTTAATATCTGGGGACTGACTTGGCCATGGAAGTTTATTGATCTTATTTTGTCTCAACCAATGTTGCGTTGCTTCAGCAGTGTGACATGAAGCTCTATCTTCCATAAATAGGTAGTCAACTTTGCTCATTCTACTACTTGAGAATATTGGAAGAAGCCCTTTTTTTAATATAGAGACATATTTGGCTGAATTGATTTTTCCTTCACACTCTGAGCGACCATGCACCCCATACCATTACTGAAAGACCCCCATGTTTAACCGTTGGCTGCAGTCTTTTTAAATGAATCACTTGACTACAGAGTCTCTATACACTTCCACTGTCGGAAAATAATGCGAATCTTGACTCATCAGAGAAAATGAGTAATCCAAAAGGGCACAGGTCTCTCTACCATCTCATGAGCCCAATCTTTTCTGTGTCTAATATTGGCTCGGCGAAGAAGTGGTTTTCTTCTTGCAGTTCTGTCATAGTAGCCCTGTTTGTGAAGATAACTTTCATTTGTCCTGGGACTGACATCAACTTCTGTTGCTATGCCAGAGGCCTTGCAACGTGGATCCTGCTCAACATTTTTTTGGACAAGACGCACGGTTCTTTTAGAGAGCCCAGGGCGGCCTGGATGAGGTTTTCTACACTTCTTGCATCTCTGGTTAATTGCACGTTCACTCAATTAACAGTAGAAATGGGCATGGAAAGGTTTTCAGATATCTTTTCTTTGATTAAGACAAACTTCATGTTGGCCCACGATCCCTCCAGGTCGAAATTCGGACAAGTTTGATGCTCCTTTCGTTTTTGACATGTTCCAGCACTGTTATCTACAATATTATTCAAATAATCTATAGTAATTTATCTTGGTTATTAAAAAAAATCAGAAATAAAATTTATTTTGATGTCTATTCAATTCTGTTATGTCTGTATATATATATGTATATATATGTGAAATATATATATATATATATATATATATATAGGAAACATGTAAGACAAAGTGGAATATTTTGCATTACGCATATTGACCTTTAGAATTTAATCGTTTCAAATTTATGATAATGTGATTCGACGTGCGCAAGTATGATGTTTGTAATTTTTAATCTAAAGATTATTTTTCAATTTTCTAACTATAAAACATATTTTGATAAAAATCCTAAAAGACGAAAGCCATAGTTTAAAAGCTATTTCTTTAAAATTGTCCTTGTATACAATCATTTGTATATCATTATTTCACACACACACACACACACACACACACACACACACACATATATATATATATATATATATATATAGTGGCAGCATATAATTATGTAAGCATATATAGTTAATTATAGAAGACAATTAATGTCTATTATGTTTAATCATGAGCCGTTCTAGACATCGTATTTTGGCTTTAAGTTCTGGTAAAAATAAATACAAAAATTGTCCAACATTTGGATTTATTTTTTATTATTATGCTGGTTCTAATCTTTTGGCTTACATGAACCATCGTTTGAGTGATGGCATAGATGTTACCTTTAAGACATCCACCATCAGAGATGGCTATTATCTTGTGTTGACATAAAACATTGCCATACGCCGATAACTGTTACCGAATAGCAGACGCAGATCATAAATTATTAATACGGTTACATAACGTCACGCTGAGAGACCGAATTGTTAAAAACTGAATTGAATTCGCTACTCAGTTGTAAACATCTATCTTGATAACCATTGTTAAGTTTCGAAGTGCTTATGTACGCCGATCATATATATTTATGCACCCAAACCATGCTAATAGCTCGGTAATGAAATTTAGAATGTCTCAATTTTCTTTGAATTGATTTTGATAAATCTTTTTCAATCTGCTTTGCACAATATGGCCACACCATAATTAGGTTTTCATTATTCTGTGTAACGTCCTTTATTTTTATTTCAGACTCAACAATTTTGAAATAAACACGCTAATAGCGTTTCTCCCTCTGAAGTACAATTGGGTGCGGTAAAAATGAAGAAGATTCTGTCATGTAGCAAAGTCATAATGATAATTTTCTTCATATCGAGAAATTCAGGCGTCATGTGGACAAGGTTATTTATCAGTTTCTTGATTCATTTATTTACAGTATCGACTTTTGTTAAAGCTAATTATGATGATGCCCACAGGTTAGATTTAACGTTAAATTTATTATGTTTTCAGCTGTGCCTCTTCTATAAATACTTTTACGGCTTCTGCTCCGATGAACTTAGTTCACTGTTGCCCGCCTCAGTTTGAATTTTCAAGAGATACTAGATTAGCAACTTCCCGCCTGTGGAATTCCCTTCCATATACTTGTTTTCCCGACAGCTACAATATCCAGGAATTTAAATGTAAATCAATAGACATCTATCGCACTAACTGGCATCCATTTCCTCAAACACTCTACCCATCTACCCCACTGCCATCCTCGGTATCATCATCCGCCTACCACCCTTCTTCCGACATTTTCTATAACTAACCACTCTTTTTCAGCATTTTCCTCAATGAAACACCCTGTGCAATAGTGGCAGTGGAATGCCCTGCTTGGGGTGAAATGATTAAAAAACAAGATTGTGGACATTACACATATGGCAGACTTTTGCTAGATTGGCTCTGTTTTTAGAACATTTGCTCCATTATTTGAAAAATCCGTTCACTTCAGAATCACACTAATTGACAAGCTAATAGGACTTATTGCCAAATTTATCTTAAGCATTTGAAGATGGAACTAGTTTTGCTATAATTGTCTCCGATTTTCAGGACCTCATTAATTTTTTTTTTAAATCAAAAAACATCGGAAAGGCGTTAGCCTAGAGACTAATCACATGCATGCTTAATCAAATTTTACAAAAATATATACGACTTACATAATGATGTTTTATTTTGTATAATAGCATGAAAAACAAAACCTGTTTGGGTAATCATAATTAATGCATGGAAAGTAATAGGCAATTTGCTTTTGAGTGGGTTGAAAGGACAACGATGTAAGAGGCTGAAGCGATAGTCTGTAATAATGTCTGCCTAAGCTTCTTCGATCATCTTCCTATCCTGATGAAACATCTGCATGTTCCTCATAAGAATCGGTAGGTACATACCTATTTCAGGGTGTGTCCGTACTATTACTGTGTAGCTAACCAGTTTAATCTACAGATCTGAGTTGATAGCAGGAGAGATATTAATTTCTACAAAACGTGTTTTCGACTAGGTAGAACTTGCGGAGTTTATCAATCTTCAACTCAAACCAAAACCAATGTCTTCCTGTTTGAGGGCTCGCCTTGGTCGTTTATTCTATCAGTGAAAACTTCCGCCGTTGCTATTTTCAGAGTAGAAAGCCCTCTGCGTCGTCATGGCATGTCGCCAAAAAGCGAAACTATATAATACTATCATATTTTTTTACCAGAAGATTGTTCCTAATTTTGTAAGTATATTTTTTAATTGCATTGAGAATTTGTCAAATCTTGTAACCAGAAAAGAATTGGTGTGGAGGGCACAGTAGGTGCTGATCATGCGACAGATAATAATGAGTTACATGCTTCTAATAACAACAGTAAAATGATTTGGCATGAAATACTTACTTGGGCCCATATTGCAACTTAAATTTTAAAAGTTATTGAGGAAAGCTTTTACAGGTTCTTCATAATTCCAAGCAGAAGCATTACATTTTCTTAAAGATTTAAATAAAATAAAATAAAACTTTCATGGAGGCCGTCATAATACCTGCTTTTAGCTTTTCCATTGTAACTCGATGCAAGGATTTACAGAAGGATTAAAAAATGGACATATCTGTTCAATATTTAAAACTAGTATGCCCCTGAAGAAAGAAATGACGCCAAATATTTATAACAATATGCCATCTAAAATGATGGCAACATATATATTGACGTACATACTATTCAGTATCTTACACGATGACGCAAGAAAAAAAAGCCAATCCTCTAACCGTGACTGGAAGGAAATTATATATATATATATATATATATATATATTGTTAACTAGGGCAAGTTATAGCTTATAAATATCATTGAGAAACATATTTATTTACATCATCATAGCCGATGCTTATCTCCATGTGAGAAACTCATGATACCTTCTTAGTCTCCCAGTTTCATTGACCTAAAATGATTTTGGATTTATTGTTAGGTTTGTTGCAAAAGAATAACCTGATTAGCTGTTACGGAGCTGGCAAGTTTTCTAGCCAGAAAACATCTTGCCCATTTATAAATTTATCATTAGTCCGTGCATTGAATATTGCTGCCATACTTAGTCGGATGCTCCTTCTACATAATCTCGAGATTATTTTAAAAATGTCCACAAACAGGATCTGTAATGTTATTGGTCCTGACATGGCATCTCGATTTCAGTCACGTTCCCACCACCGTGACATAGCTTCCATCTGTCTTTTTCATAAAAAGTTCTATGTTAAATTTCATAATGAGATTTCTTCCTTGGTAACTCGGCCAATTGAATTCATATACATTACTGGAGTGGCAAATAAGTCTCATCGTTTTAGCTTCAAATAGCTAGATATAACTCTATGAATTATTTCAAAATTTTCTTTTTTATCACTTCATGTTTATGCCACCTACATTGTTTAATCATTTAAATGCAACAAAAATCACCATCTTCTGTCTTTTGAATATTGTTTTTTATTGTAATTTCTCACTAAAATCTTTTCATTCTATTTCACTTCCAGTAACCCTTGCGTATTTATGGCGTTATCGATATGTTTGGGATGAATTATTATCTTCCGTCATCATCTGCAAAATATAAAAGATAGGTTTCTTTTGCAGCGTTAGTTCAGTTTGTGTTTTGTTTTTTAGAGAGTAATCGCCATATTAATTCCATGCTTTGAAATCTTTTACTTGTTTAGTCCAAGCTTGATATTAATTGTTGGGTAGCTGACTTTTCTTTCTGTCAACCAATTTCCCTTTTTAAATTTTTTTTCTGAATGAGTAAAGCTCCTATCAAATCATTGATTTTTATCTGAAAAGAACTAAGATTATAAAAACGTTTTCTCCATACTAAATGACACTTCTAATATTATCAAAGCTATACTAAATCCTGCATTTTTTTCTTTTTAATGTTGACTGAAATGCATACAGTGAGGCAAATATTGGAATAGAAATGACAGCAGTTTTCCTAGATGAAACGAACTTAAGAAGCCTTTACATACAGAAACAAATATTATTGTCGTTTGGCGTAACAAAACAGTAATTTTTCTCCATTTTCTAAAAAACGAAGGCTCCCAAAGCCAATGTGCCTACCATAATGGAAGAGCAAATATATATCATGGTCTTCAGCTTTCACCTCAAATAATAAGGGATGTATATTTTATACAGAATAACTAAAAAGAAAAATATATTCCCAGAGAATCTGCAATGTATATCTAAGATCGGTTGCTTTAAGACGCAACAAAAGTTTCTCCTGCCTATGGGGCGAAGGGTGCCGTGAATTAATATATCGATTAATGAAGTTTGCAGTTCTTTGGCTGTATTTGCTCCTTTTTAGTCATTGTACACAATTTTCATGTTTTGCCTTCGACTGAATTCTGAAGAGCAAACGGCGATAACAGGTCTGTTTTTTTGTGCGGCTTCTTTTTTACTATATTTTTTTATTAACCTTTTATCATTTCTTGTTTTCGAAGAAAGAAGTGAGATAAGACATATGAAAGACAGTATTTATGTTGTTAACAATTTGTGGATTGAAATAAAGTTTGTAGTTTAAAATCTTCAACCTTTCATCAGTCCGTTAAATGTAGTACGTGATATGCGCTAGGTCGATAATATTTCGAATGAGACATGAGTGACTGGGCAGAAAATTTTCCCGAAGTAGGTTGCCATTACTTTCTGTGGTTAGTACCCAATCTGTTCTGCTATTTAGCTCATAGGTGTAGGGGAAAGAGACGGATTAATACCTTTCCCAAGGATATTAAGTGAATACAACGAATTCACCTGAAATCCGAGATGGGGTCTCTGATTTCTAGTTCCGAGACGATATCTACTGCACCACAACGCATTTCAAATTTTAGTTGAATTCGTTGCATTCACTTTCGCGCAAAAATCCTTGCGAGTCATGTCTCTTTTTTTAGACATGATCGCCCAAGAGCGTATTACGTATAGCACTTAACTTACTGACTTATCCGTTCATAATTTACTAATTTTCTGAAAATAATTCAAACTATTTTATTTATATATTAATATTGCTGTAGTTGTTCTATGTTACAATTGTTTGCTGCTACAGTGGCAAGAAAGGTGACTTTTCTAACGTAGTTTATTTAGATGTTTCCGATATGCAACATATCGTTTTGTCTAACATCATGAAATATGTATCCGCAAAATTAATTGCTTTTCACTTTCCACGCCTAATTTTTTCCTAGAAATAGTTTTAGATTTTATTTGGAATCTCTCATCTTGGGCGGGCCTATGTCTTTTTCTTTACATCCGCATGAAACAGATCTGGTGAGGGTTTCTAATTTTGTTATATGGACCTCATTATACATGAGAAATCACATCCTTGATAAACTGTTGTTTCAATTTTCAGTACTGAATTTATTATTTCCCGATACAAACGCAGTCAAAATACTAATTTTGAATTAGTCAGACAGTAATTTTGTTTATCTTACACAGGATCAATGGAGTTAATTTAATCTCTCTTCTCTCTGCTCCTCTCACTTTCCCTCTCTCTCACTATGATGCTTAACAACCAATTCTATATATATATATATATATATATATATATATATATATATATATATAATGTATTGAGGTAGCAGATACTTTTCTAAACATATACTCTTAAATATAAGAGACAATTACTGTCTATTATGTTTAATCATGAGCCGTTCTAAGCATCGTATTTGAGCTTTAATTTCATGTGAGTCAAAAGCTTAGAACCAACTTAATAAAAACTTATCCAAATGTTGGAGAATTTTTGTCTTTATTTTCAACTGAAATTAAACGGCCCATGATTAAACTTAATAGATATTCATTGTCTCTTATATTTAACAGTATATGTTTAGAAAAAATATATAAACATAGTTTAGTCGAAAGAAATTGTCAATTTAACTGAACAGATTCATGCCAACTTCGGAATTTCTTGAGGGTAATATGATGTTGCTTTAATTCATCGGGGCTGGTTGTCTTGCAAGAAAAATTACGCATCATAACGGTTTCCTCACAAAATCTTCAAAGTCGGGATTAACCTGCTGAGTTAAAGTGACGAATTCTTTGCGTTAAAACTGTCAACGCTATTTCCATTCCGATATGGAGCACTTTATGATAAAAAACTGCTTGCCAAAATACGTTTTATCAGTGAAACTTTTGAAATATTACCTCTACGCACTGAAAACTTTTCTTTTGAAAAAATGTTCAATTCATTACCTGTGATAGCAATTCATTTTAATCACAAACAATTTTTAAATTATCCAGTTATTCCGGTTGAGATTTACAAACTTAAATAGGTTAACTTCTGAGATTGCATTTTTCACCTTTCAAATTTCAAATTTGCTTTAAAGCGTGATATCGCACTTCCCGACTGTGGAATTCTCTTCCAAACGATTGCTTCCCCGACGGCTACAATCTCCAGGAGTTTAAATGTAAGGTCAATAGACACCTCCTAACACACTAACCTGCTCCCATTCTATCAAACACTCTTTCCATTTGCCCAACCCTCATCCTCGCTATCCTTACTCATCTGTCACCTTCCTCCTGACATTCCCTATGTCTAACCACTCCTTCTCTTTACCTTCCCCTATGTAGCCCCATGCGCAATAGTGGCAGTGGAATGCCTTGCTTGGGGTGAGATGATTAAAAAAAAAATATCAGTAAAAATAAAATCGATCCTGAGGGCACAAAATCAGTTTGAATTTATTTACAATTAAATAATTAGGTGACATACACTCGAAATAGGATTTAATATATCCAGAGTTATATCGCATAAGAAGACAATTCGAAATCTACGATAATATAGATATGACATGTTTGTGTTATACAGTGAAATAAAAATATTATTTAATGTTTAATAGTATTGCACTGGTAAAATGATGCTATGTTGTAGTACATTTGTTTGACTAATGCCACAAACCTACAAATATAAATCTGATTATTACCAGTTTTGGGGCCAATTCATGCTTTCATGTTTTCAAAAACTTCTAAAATATTTACTTATAATTTTGCAGCAATCGAATATTTATTAAAAAATTCATGTTTGTTGTTTTAAAATAAGCTCCTTATTTATGTTTAATGATGTGGTAACTTACTCAGTGCATGAAATATTGATGCCAGAAAATAGTTTTCTGAAAGTAGTTTCAACATAAACCGACAGATCTTAAATTCTCACCAGTGATGATGAAAAATGGTTGATTTGAATATGAGCCCTTGTTTTGAGTGACTGCTGGGAATCAAGTTAACACTAGAGTTTCAATTAGGTTTCATCAAAGGAGTTAGTTCTGAATATTGTTGCCATTTTAGAGCAGAAGATGAACAATCCTTTCATTCTTGAGCTTGTCTTGTCTTTTCAAATGTGTTTAAGTGATCTGTAGGTAATGAATAATTTGAAGCCCACAACGTCCTTCCCACATCCACTACATCACAAACCTATCACTATTGGAATAATGTTCACCCCTTTAATCAGTCAGTCAGTTAAGTGCCATACGTGATACTCGCTTGGGCGATAATGTCACGAAAGAGACATGACTGACTGGGCAGAAGATTATCCCGCAGTAGTTTGCCATTGCTTACTGCGGTAGACTGGTTGCCAGCCAAGGATATAGAAGCCAATCTGTCCTGTTATTTGACCCATAACTGGAGGAAAGAGATGGATTAATACCTTTGCCAAGGGTATTTGCGCGTAAGTGAATGCAAATTATTCGACTGGAATTCGAACTCTGCTTCCTGATTTCTTGTTCCGAGCCGATATCCACTGCACCATGACGCACATCCATTTAATTCTTTATCGAAAACAGGAGTTTCCATTCGAAAAGCTTCTTTTCAATAGGCGCTAGATTATCGGTCACACTCCCGCGAGGATGCTTATCAGAATACTACAATCTTAACTTTTTTTAGTCTAGGTTCAACCGTTAACTACATGCGTGAGTACAACACAATTATTTAATCATACACTACTATCAGTGGCTATTGCGTCTTTTATTAGGTGAACATTTAGTCATAAAATATTTGAAGGAAGAATATATATGCGTAAAACATCGTCGTCGTCCTGCGGCCTTGGCCGAGATAGAACTCACCACACCCCTCCAGTATTCCCTGTGCATTTAGAACCCTGACGCAGTTTATAGCGAAATTCATAATCTTGTCAAATAGCTGAATACTTGATGCTTTGCCAGGGCTACCAAGCGTGTTTTTATTGTGACACCAACACTGGATAAGTTGCCTCCAGGCCCAGTCCTGTTATTTAACCCATAACTGGAGGTAAGTGACGGATTAATACATTTCCCAAGAGTACCAGTGCTTAATTGAATGCAGGTTACTCAACTGGAATTCGAACTCGGCTCACCGATTTCTGTTTCCAAGCCGACATCCACTCAGTGACGGATGTGCGTAAATCTGAGTTAGGTCATCGGCCAGTACAAATGACTGAAATTGGAAAAATATATCTAAGTTTAAATTTATTACTTTGGAAGAGACGTCTTTGATGATATGTCACCAAGTTTAATTGTATGATGTCGATATGCGATGAATGTATAAACTGAATTGTATGGCGTCTAGAAAATGAACGCTTTGATCGTCTGAAAACGAAACTCCCTGATACACACGTTTACACAAGAACATGCACAACATACATAAACAAATTAACAACAACAAAAAAAAATTATTTTACCCATAATTCCCGGGAGCATGTTTGTCTCTGAGAAATTGATTTACTGCCTTCTATCAGATCGGCAAAATGCAAAACACAATTTGGAATAATTTTCACGTATTAAAAGAAAATGATAACCCATGTCAACTCACTGTTTGTAATAATATCTATCTAAGTAGATATTCCCACTGTATTTCCGCTTTGAAACGTGTCCGTCAATTTATATTTATTGAGATATTAAAGTATATGCGAAATGATTCTTTTATTTTTATTGTTTGACGCGCACACAAAAAATAGGTATCTGTGAATAGGCTTAACAATCAAACACACGCATATATAAATAGACACACACACACACATATATATATATATATATATATATATATACAAGTATATATAATAATCAAATACACACAAATATAAACAAGCATATATATAACTAGCATCGTAGTCCGGCGTTGCCCGTGACAATACTCACACAATCATCAAATCTCCTGATGCAATAATGTTTATAATATTAAATGGCTAAATTCTATTAAAACTCGGTTATATATAAAAAGAAATAATTATATACAATTTTTTAAAAATATTTGTTTTGTTTCAAAATTACGGGGAAAAATATTTACATTTTTTGTTGACCAAATGAATTTTTAAAACGTCGAAATAAAAATTAAATATAAAAGCTAATTTTGTTTTTGTAATAAAAAATATTTTAGTCGCGTTTGACACGTGTGATTTGATTTTTGTGACGTAATATAGCAAGATCGTAGATGTTTTACGGAGTAAATGTAAACAATCGGCTCCAATGGCCAAAAAATGCGAAAAGGAAAATTTGCTGGACTTAAAATCAAAAAGTATGTGTTGACCTGGCTTCCTAGTAGATATGTGTCCCTAGAAAGTTTGAATGGCGTAGCTTAAAAAAATGTAGGTGTGCATATGGAACAGTCACGCAAAGACTCACAGATTACCTTATATATATATGGATTATACAAATAGAAAAATGAAGTAGAAAGTTCTTGAAGTGGGAATTTATTCTTGTCCCTGCAGTGGCATTCTTTATTAGTAGTCTTGTTTTGTACAATGCTATCTAAATTTCTGGTGTTTTTTTTTTTAATGAAACTATCTAAATTATTAGTACAATTATAACTTAGCTTCGTTGTGTTTCTGCTGAAAATTTGGTTAGTACTGAGCTTTTTGGAAAGTGTTAGTGTTCATCAATATTTGTTCAATTTTGGTCTTTACCTCTAAATTAAATAGTGGGTTGGACCAGATTATGTTTCGTTTACTATTATCGTTTTTTTTTTTTATTTTTGTTTGAGAATTATATTGTAAAATTTTCTTATTGCTGCCAATAAGAAAATCTGACCATAAAAAAATTTTACAATGTAATAACATTATTTTATATACATGTCGTGAATATGTGTGAAAAAGGGAGAGTGAAAATATTAATGCAGTAAAGTTTAGATGTATATGTAATCGTAACGGTGTCAATCTGTGCTTGATCGCTAGCATGAACTCATAAATATTTGTATTATATTCTTAAAAATATTTTCTTTTTTGGTGTCATTTGACAGGTTTGTATACCGGGATAAAAGTAAGCTTTTAAATTTCTTCATCAATCAAATATGGAAATATATTAATATTTAATATTATTCAATATATACATATACGTGTGTGTTGGTGTAACTCGGTGTGTGGGTTTGTGAGTGCTGGTGGAGCGTCGTGAAATGAAAGTAGTAAAAAGAAGAGTAAAAATGGTTCCATTCAGAATTCAGACAGAGGCTTCAGGGAGTGAGACAACGATTCAAAACAATTGCAATAAAATCAGCGTGGTTCAGATATTCTTTTGTGCTTGAGAGTCATAAAACACAAAAAGAAGTTACGATTAATTTGTAAAGAAGCAGACAAATGCCTTAGAAAATTTCGAAAAATATTAGGAAAAACAGGAATAAATTTCTTGCAATAATAAAATAGGAAGAAAACAGTGATTATAAAATAACTAAATCGGCTGCTTTTATTGGACAAAAAAGCCATTAAGAAGTCAATGTCTCTTCAGAACATCTTTTTGTGAAAAATGTAATAAATTCCTGCTGAAAATATAACCGCGTATGTGTGTCTGTCTGAAGACTGCAAATATATTGAAAAGAAGTACTCGAGTGCAATGGAAATCTAAAATCATTCAGCATTCTATAATTGTTACTTGTAAATACGGATATATGGTAGCAAAAATATAGTTTTTATCATACTAAAAAAGTATCTGAAACATACTAAATCTATCAATGAAATGAAGAAATTATGACGAAAATAAAGAATTTAGTGGTACACACCCCAGCAGTATTTGTTATGTTGTGGATAGGAAATTAAGAATTAAAAGCAAAATTCTTCTTCATTTTTACAAAAATTCACAATGTCGTGTGAAATATTAGTTTTGCTAAACAGAAAAAGAACTGATCACGTCATTAAAGAAAAAGTCAAAAACGGATTTCGTGAGTAGATGTTTAATCGATACTCTGAACAAGGGGAACGATTTGCAAGACTGATAAGAGTCAGCAATCCAGTGCAAAAAACTAAATGTTTATATAAGGCAAAAGAAAGGTCAACCAGTCAATCAAATGGGAGCAGCGAGACGACACACTAAAATATAAGGGGAAAATTTTCAAGTTGACCCGGACGTAGGGTTGCGTAGCACAATCGTTCTCTTTCTTCTTCTTTCCCAGCTGACAACCTTCTGATAAAAATCATCTGATGATCATGAATGACAACTCTAAGCTTTAGGGAGTTCGGTTATGTATGACACAAGGCCGAATTAATAAATATTAACCATCTCCCTACAGGTTCAGTTACACTTCGACATAGCCACACCTAATTAACGATTAGTTTGTTTTTTTAATGGCTTATCAACGATTTGTAGATTATTAAGAACTAGACAATATGGGATAGATTATAAGATTTCTCTTTTAAATGATAATGATATAGTGATTTGAGCACTCAAAGGAAATGTTGCTATTTCTACTTTAAATGATTTAAGCTACAAAATTCTGAAAATGTGGGTATTAATAGCTAATAAATTAATTACAAAACGGGTTATCATATGAGCATTGGGGTTTTGTGCAAAAAAACATGAATAAATCCTACATCTAATAATGATAGTAACGGTGTCAATCTGTGCTTGATTGCTAGCATGAACTCATAAATATTTGTATTATATTCTTAAAAATATTTTCTTTTTTGGTGTCATTTGACAGGTTTGTATACCGGGATAAAAGTAAGCTTTTAAATTTCTTCATCAATCAAATATGGAAATATATTAATATTTAATATTATTCAATATATACATATACGTGTGTGTTGGTGTAACTCGGTGTGTGGGTTTGTGAGTGCTGGTGGAGCGTCGTGAAATGAAAGTAGTAAAAAGAAGAGTAAAAATGGTTCCATTCAGAATTCAGACAGAGGCTTCAGGGAGTGAGACAACGATTCAAAACAATTGCAATAAAATCAGCGTGGTTCAGATATTCTTTTGTGCTTGAGAGTCATAAAACACAAAAAGAAGTTACGATTAATTTGTAAAGAAGCAGACAAATGCCTTAGAAAATTTCGAAAAATATTAGGAAAAACAGGAATAAATTTCTTGAAATAATTTAGAAATAGAATGATTAAAAAACTTGCCTTGTCAGAATTATTCGGTTAATTCGAAAAACAGTGGTTACAGATTGTCAGCGATTATAGATGTGATCGGTTTATTTTATCATGTTGTGAGTATTAATCCTTAGATATACACTTGCAAATGAGAGCATTTAGACTAAACGACGGACTAATAACCTGTAGATTGTCAATTTATCAAAGTAATTCTAGCTATGTAACATGCGGCGGTATTTCAAAGATAGTCTAGTATTCGCGTAGGCATATCTTTTTTGTATTTGTAATGCACCAGCACCAGTTAAAAACAACAGGCTACCTGCAAAACACGCTACATATATGCGCAATCTCGATAAGTTATTCCAAAATGTAGGGGTTTATGGAGATGCAGCAAATCGATAAGAAAAATGCATTAGGGACTTTAGAAAGGCGCTAGTCAAGAAATGCATCAATAGCTTTGATTCAAGTGCACAAACAAATTTTATTGGTTCAAAACATGGAAATTGTTCATATGAGATGATAATAGTAATACAACTACTAATAATAATCTGTACTTGCTCTAAATGAATACAAAAACCGTCACGATAGTGTCGGGTATCTACCAACACCGGTTCCAGTAATAGAAGATATCACCATTCTCTGGGATTACACCATCTATAGAGATAGCAAATAGGCCGGGCATTATTGTTTAAAAAAAAACAAACAAACGAAAAGAAAACACTTGCTTATTAATTGATATGGCTTGTCCAGAGGTTTGTAACATAGTAACCAAGGAATTCGAAAAAATGTCAAAATATAAAAACCTGGAAATTGAAATAGGAAACATGTGGAAATTGAAAACAAGTATCGTACCAGTAATAGAGGATGCACTTCGATTTGAACAAACAACGCATTGAAAAAATTCCTGGAAAAAGCATATGATATACAGAAAATTGTCAAGTACAGCCCACTAACTAAAGAAAACTTTTGTGTATGTAACGCTCGGGATGTTAGAGAGATAAAAAATAGAAATGGAGCCATAACAACACACCACAATCTGCCTTAGGTCTTCCTGCAGACATGGTAGGTAGTGTAACCATAGAAGAAATTGAATTATAATGAAAAATGACACAATAATAATAATAATAATAATAATAATAATAATAATAATAATAATAATAATAATAATAATTACAGTTAGTAGATTCTGTAGAAAAGCAGAACGGAAGCCAAGAGCCGACTATTGCGGCAAAGAATATGAAAATGAAAGCCAAAGACAAATCTCTTGAACAGATGAAACAGCGCTGGCAAGACAAACCTCTGCATGGCCAATATCCAGTACGTGCCAATAAATCTAATGTTGACAAAGTTAATACTCATCGATGGTTACGTGCATCTGGATTAAAGTCCGAAACTGAAGGCTTTATTCTTGCAGCACAAGACCAAAGTCTTTTCACGAGAAACTTTCAGGCAAATATTATGCATAATAATATGGATCCAAAATGCAGGTTTTGTGATAAACACCAAGAACCAATAGACCACCTAATCTCAGGCTGTTCTGTGCTTGCCCCAAATGAATATAAAAATCGCCACGATAGAGTTGGGCAATATTTACATTGGGCAATATGCAAACATTATGGAAAAGCTGTAGGCAAACACTGGTATGAACATCATCCAGCACCGGTTACAGAAATAGAAGATGTAACCATTCTATGGGATTACACCATCTACACAGACAGAAAAATTGAAGCAAACAGGCCAGACATTATTGTTAAAAACCAGAAGGAGAAAACTTGTCTATTAATTGATATGGCTTGTCCAGCGGATTGTAACATAGCAATCAAGGAATTTGAAAAACTGTCAAAATATAAAGACCTGGAAATGGAAATAGGAAAAATGTGGAAATTGAAAACAAGAGTTGTGCCAGTGATAGTAGGTGCACTTGGAATGATAAAAAATGGAACAAAACAACACATTGAAAGAATCCCTGGAAACCCCAGCTTAAGAGATATACAAGAAATTGTCTTATTAAGTACAGCCCACACACTAAGGAAAACTTTATCTATGTAATGCTGGAGATGATAGGGAAGATAGAAAAACATGAAATGGAGTCATAACAACATGCCACTACCTGCCTTAGGTCTCCCCGCAGACTTGGTTGGTAGTGAGACCAAAGCAGAAATCGAAATATGATGAAAAATGACATAACAACAACAACTAGCATGATCATCACCCAGACCTAGTTATAGATTGTAATGTATCTTTGACGATCTTCAAAACCTATCAAAAAATCTAAAAAATGTGACACATGAAGACATCAGCAATTTCAGATGTAGCTGGAGCTCCTCGGATTTATTGGAAAATGTTCCGTGAGATTTATTGAAGGAAATCCTGATAATCCATGCCATACAGAAATAAAAAAAATTCTGCTCACAAGTACATTGCAAAGAGCTTTATTATGTCAAATGCGTTTTACCTTAATGTTTTTTTTTACAAACATTAGTAGTGGAAAATGTCAGGAGACCATTTCTAACATTAGGCCCGTGTTTGGAACCAAGAAGGAAAGTTTTTTACAACAAAAATCAAAAGAAATAATAATAATAATAATAATAATAGTAATAATAATAATAATAATAATAATAATACGTAATTGGAATTACAATGAAAATTACGTGTTTTTCTGAGGCTCCTAAAAACGTAACGTTTTTTTTTTCTAATGAAATATTTTTCTACTATTTTAAACGTAAACATGAATTTTTCTTCGTATATTAATTAAATTATCTGTTTCTTCTTTAAGTGATCCTAATAGATTCATCAACTAGTTTTTTATTATTCATATTTCCCTTAGTTGTCGATATTTCGAAATATTTTTTAAATGATAATCTTTCTTAAAAACAAAAAATAAAATAAAACAACAGAAAAATGCGTTGAAAAACACTAAAGACTGATACAATTTCTAGGGTATTTCTGCTTAGAAAGAATATTTATTTATTTATTTTTATTTATTCATTCATTTTATTTATTTATATATTTTTCGATAACCTTATTTTCGACGACTTTAATGAAAGAATAACAGAATATACGACTTTAATGAAAGAATAACAGAATTTACGACTTTAATGAAAGAATAACAGAATATACGACTTTAATGAAAGAATAACAGAATATGCAGTGCGCGAACAAATTATTGTTTTCAAATTTCACGGCAATAAAAATTTCAAACGTATGTCAACATTTTTCCCATTAAGTTTTGATTTTTTTATTTTACCTTAACAATTATTTTTGTTACAAGGACTAGTGATGGTAACAACAATTTCTGTTTTCTTTTAACAAAATACTCTCTCTGTGTAATGATGTTTTGATCTATTAAGCGGCTGTTACGTCCACGTCTTTACCTTTGAATTCTTTTCTATATGAACTTGTTTTACTGTTTTAGCATATATATGAATTTTTCTTCATATATTATTTAATTTATCTGTTTCTACTTTAAATGATACTAATAGATTGATCAACTAGTTTTCTTATTATTTATCTTTCCCTTAGTTGTAGATATTTCGAAACATTTTTTAAACTATGATAATCTTTCTTAAAAACACAAAATAAATAAAAACTAATAAATAATCTTTCTTAAAAACAAAAAACATAATCTTAAAAACAAAAATAAAACTAAGATAATCTTTATGAAAAACAAATAATAAAACAAGACAACAGAAAAATACGATGAAAAACTCTAAAAACACTTTGATACAATTTCTACGATATTCGTTCTTAGAAAGTATACATATTTTTATTTATTTATTTATTCATTTTTTTATTTATTTTTTAATTACCTTATTTTCGACGACTTTAATGAAAGAATAACAGAATATACAGTGGGAAAACAAATTATTTTTAAATTACACGGCAATAATAAACTCAAACGTATGTCAACTTTCACTTTTTCAGTAAATTTTGATTTTTTTTATCTTAACAAATATTTTTGTTGCAAGGACTAGTGATGGTAGAAACCATTTTTTTAAGAAAATAGGTTTGATCTGAGTCAGATACAAGACGACAATAAAACGAGTTCAGAACACATTGAAGAGAATTATTTTACGGAAAACAAGAACAGTATACAGAAGAAATCAAGAACCATATAAGTCAAATACAAAATATTGCAATAAGAACGAGAAAAGCTCCCAAATTTACAACCAACAAAGCATAACCTCGAAACTATTATGCTCTACAATGCAGCATTCGAATTAATTTTGGATGAAGAAGACACTCTTATAAATCTCGATGAAGCAATATATGCATCAGCAATAGCAGCAACAAAAAATTTAACATTAATTAAAAACAAGACCGTCTCGCAGGCATGTAGATCTACCTTGGAAAAGAAAAATAGAAAAAGAAATCGAACAACTTGGAAGTGAACTATCAGTTCTGGATGAACTGAGTAGAGGAATAAATGTAAGAACTAAAAAAGGCAGAAAATACAACATTAGAAATGAAAAGAAAGTCCTTTCAACTAAGGAAAAAATAAAGCAAACAATACAACTGAATAAAGCGCTATGAGAAAAGATCAAGATTCTACAGAAAAAACAAGATTTTTCAAATCGATGCAAAGAACTTTTACAAGAAAATAGGTAAAAAAAGAATTGAAATGACAATACCCCCAACCAAATAGAAGAAGTTATACAGTTCTGGGAAAAATATGGGCTTGCCTTAAAGAACATAACAAAGAAGTAGATTGGATTGCACAAGAGATAGAACGAATAAAAAATAAACCAGAACAGACATGGGCTGGAATCAGAGGAGTGGGTGTTAAATGTTCACCGAAAAAAGCACACAATTGGAAATTTCCAGGTATAGATAAAATTCCTAACATTTGGCTATATTATATAAATACAGCTAATAAAACTAGCCAAAGATCTTCAAGAAATGGTTAACGACCCCACTAAAATTCCTGCATGGATGACCAAAGGAATTACATTTCTTGTCCCAAAGAATAGTGACGAAAACAAACCGAAAAACTACAGACCAATTACATGCCTTCCAACATTATACAAACTAATAACATCTATTTTAACAAAACAGACACATATTTCTTCTTGGAAAGAAATGACATATTTCTGCTTGAACAAAAAGAGTACAAAAGTGGCTATTACGTATTGTTTATTAACAGAATGTTCCTGGAAACCTGCTACAATGCAAAGAAAGTTATCATAAGGCATTCGATAGTGTACCACATTCCTGGATCTTGAAGTCTTTAAATATATACAATATATCACCGGTCATCATCAATTTCATCAAACAATGCATATCGATATGGAAAACAGCCCTTTACCTCAATCATATAAATGAAATCTATATGTCTGGTGAACTAAACATCAAAAGTGGTATATTTCAAGGTGACTCTTTGTCTCTCTTACTATTCTGCATATCACTAATAGCACTAACCAGCCAACTTAACAAGACAGAATGTTATATAATGGTTATATAATGGCCCAAATGAAAATAAGCCATCTATTTTACATGGACGATTTAAAGTTGTATGGTAAGAAAGATAACGAGCTGGAAAGTCTTCTGCAAACTGCAAAATGCTTCAGCAAAGAAATCAGAATGAACTTCAATTTGAATAAATGTGCTAAAGCTACAGATTTACGTGGATCGCTACAACAAACACCCCCAATTAACTTAGACCCTGCTGTAACAATAAAAGAATTAAAGTCAGAAAACGCTTATAAATACATAGGTGTAAATGAGAGTGAAATAATTCACCCTAAAATTGAAAGAAATAGTGCATCAAGTGTACTATAAAATGGTACGACGGATATTAAATACTGAATTGAATTATCAGAACAGAATTATGGCCATTAATAGTCTTGCAATCCCATTTGTCATATATAGTTCCAACATCTTAACCTGGACTCTGAACGGCATCAGGAGAATGGATTCTAAAAAAGAAAGCTTCTTTCTAAGCATAAGATGCATCATCCAAAGGCTGATGTACACCGTCTATACATACCCAGTAAAGAAGTTGGAAGAGGTCTTATTCAGATAGAATTATCATATAAGACAACAACTATTAGCTTACTAACATACATAGAAACAACAAAGGACTGGATGATACAATTAGTTAAGCAATATGAAGAAAAAAGAAAAAATATTCAATAATAAAAGAAGGCAGTAAATACAAGCAAGATTTACATTTAGTATATTCTGTATAAAATCAAAACAGAAGCCAAACATTAACTATTGAGGGAATAAAACTGAAAATGATAGCCAAGGATAAAACTCTTGAAAAGATGAAACAAGGCTCTGCAAGACCAATATCCAGAAAGTGCCAATAAATGCAATGTTGATAAAATTAATACTCATTGATGGTTACGTGCATCTGGATTAAAATCTGAGACTGAAGACTTTATTCTTGCAGCGCAAGACCAAAGTTTTTTCAATAGGATCGTTCAGGCAAATTTTATACATAATAATGTGGATCCAAAATGCAGGTTCTGTGATAAATACCAAGAAACAATAGACCATGTAATCTCAAGATGCTCTGTACTTTCCCCAAATGAATATAGAGTGAGGCAATATTTACATTGGACAATGTGCAAATACTATGGAAAATATGTAAACAAACACTGGTATGAACATCACGCAGCACCAGTTACATAAATAAAATATGTCATCATTCTATGGGATTACACCATCTACACAGCCAGAAACATTGAAGCAAATAGGCTGGACATTATTGCTAAAAGTCAGAAATAAAAGACTTGCCTATTAATTGATATGGCTTGTCCAGCGGATTGTAACATAGCAACCAAGTAATTCGGAAAATGGTCAAAATATAAAAACATGGGAATTGAAATAGGAAAAATGTGGAAATTGAAAACAAGAATCGTACCAGTGATAGTAGGTGCACTTGGAATGAAAAAATGGAACAAAACAGCACATTGAAAGAATCCCTGGAAATCCCAGCTTAAGAGATATACAAAATTTTGTCTTGTTAAGTACAGCCCACACACTGAGGAGAAATTTGTCTTTGTAATGCTTGAGATATTAGAGGAGATATATAAAAACATGAAATGCAGCCATAACAACACACCACGACCTGCCTTAGGTCTTCTCGGAGACTTGGTTTGTAGTGCGACCATAGCAGAAATCGAAATCTGATTAAAAATGACAACATAATAATAATAATAATAATAATAATAATAATAATAAGAAGAAGAAGAAGAAGAAGAAAGAAGAAAAGAAAGTGAAAGGGGAAATGACACTTTCTATAATAACATAATTTGATGGTTTCTTCCTGGTATTTTCATTCGCTATATTTCAATAAGAAATATATATCTATCGTATAAGTAACGCCATGTTAAGAATGATTTTACAAAGCTTTGCTGAACTGGATTAAAGGATTAGCCAACTATATCTCAATATCTTAATTTTAACCAAACAAAATACTGTCCAATTTGGTAACAACATTTAATTCTTGTCAACCAATGAAAAGTTTGAACATGTTTTTATAGAAAAATACAACATAAACAGGAAGTATAAACATTGTATTGACGATATTCGGTCGGATAAAAGAATGATATAAAATGCAATTTTGCAAAGATGTTGTTATTTTAATACAGCAAAATATGTTTAACTATGTATGATCATTGTAAATATAAAATAAAAAAATTGTAAATATTGACGTGGACCACGAAATGATAACTCGAAACACGATGGTATGATTAACACATTTATTAAGTCAAACATGGATACAAAAGAAGAGATTAAATATAAGCTTGGCTTACTAGTGACTGACAGACAGACAGACTGTGCTGAGCTTAATTGAATCCACGAGAGTGATTAACTCTCAGTTAATATACTGGTAGCAAGAGTCCATACTTAAGTGGGTAACGCCCCACAACACCCTACTTCAAGAGTTTTTCCCCGAAAAGCTGTTTAATATTTATTCCGTTTTAGATCGACGATCAAAGAATCCGTAAATTTTCTTTTTCTTCCAGATCGCAAAATTCGGGTGAAGCTTAGGGTGCCTCGAGATCGAAACTTCCAAGGATGGTGTCTATCGGCTCTTCATATCTTCGGCTCTTAATATCGGTTGCCTGACCTCAATTGGTTCTGATGTTGCTTGTGTGTATTCTTGGGGCCACGAATTATATATACGAGATCTTCAACTTTTTGCTTTACTGTGCCTATTTCTCAAATCGTCATGTTGTTCTCATAGACTTTGAACAATACTTTTTCACCGCAGGAGTAACGTTTTCCTGATGTGGAATAAGCTTATCAAATACTGATCTTATCCTTCTAACGAACATCGTTTCTGCAGTTGAAATTCCTTTTAGCTTATTGGGCTTTGGTGTAATACTATACACCTGCAGAAACAGTTGCAGCACCTTATCAGTCGGTGTGCTTGGGCTTTTTTAAGTGCTCGCTTTAAGGTATCGATGAATAGCTTCGCCTGTCATTTGGACCTCGGGTGATATGGCGGGGTCGTAATATGTTTCACCTGGAACGTTTCACAGAACTGTTTAAATTATCAAGACGTGAACTGCGTTCTGTTATACGTCACCACGCAATCCACTACGCCAAAACTGGCAAAGAGTTCATGAAGGAAAGCTATCGTGCACCTCGTGGTAGGTCTTCTGCATCTAAGAACCTCCGGTCATTTAGTGTGGCTGAGGTAGTAATGGTTTTCTAATGGACACGCAAAATCGACGTGAATCCTCAGCCACGGCTGGTCAGTCTTCGGTCACGTTTTGCACATAGCCGGTGGAGATTTAGCTGCGAACACGCACCTTTTGCATGCCTCAATCATGTCAGCTATATCTCTGCCCATGTTTGGCCAGTATGCGTAACAACGCATGAAACTTTTTGTACAGTTATTTCCGGGATGTTTCATATGAAAATTCAGAAGGATTTTCTTTTGCAAATTTTTATGTATCACCACTCTTTCATTAGACAACTAAACATCGTCACATAGCGAAAAACACTTTAGGCACACTCGAGTCTTTATTGTAAATCTTTTCCTTGTAGTAGGGATGAACTCGTCTTTTAGAGTCTCTCTCTTGATGTCTGATAGTGTTACTGGAAGCTCTCTCATGGTGTTCGCAATCATGGTCTTTATCTTGCAGTTCGTTCTTGAGGTCGCTATTATCGAGTCTTCGAATATTTCTTTGTTTTTTGGAAAGAGTCTTGACAAACCGTAAGCGCCACAGATGTTCTTGGAGGACAGGTACATAATCTTAAAATTATATATTTTCAGCAGTTTACACCGATAATCCCTTCTTAGATCCGTATATAGTCAGCAATTTCTTGTGGTCAGTCCGTAACGTAAAATATCTGCCGTGTAGATATCTCCGTAACTTGGTAACGGCGAAGATTATGCTTAAGACTTTTTTTCGATCTGCGAAAATTGCTTTTCCGCTCTTATTAGAAACAGTTGGTTTAGATAGGGTATTTTTTGGTACTTCGAAGTTCATCGACAGATTTAATGTGAGGCAGGTTTATCACTTGGTCAGTCATTGTTAGTACACTAGCTCGAATCTTTGTTCGTTGCTGTGGATCTGACACTGGTTTTTAGTTTTTCGAAGTTCCCGTTCGCCAGTTGATAAGGAGGGGTAGTCTTTTTATGAACTCGTATTTCCTGATGGAGTTAACTGGGTTTATTACGTAGGGTATTCCTTCCTGTTCGAAATCCTCGTCGCCAGTTGATGTGAACCGGGGATGGGATCAGGAAATGATAACTCGAAATACGGTGGTATGGTTAAGACATATATTAAGTCAAAAATGGATACAAAAGAAAAGAGTAATTATAAGCTTAGCTTACTCGTGACTGACAGACAGACAGACTGTGATAGGCTGAACTGAAGCTACGAGAGTGATTAACTCTCAGTTAATATACCGGTAGGAAGAGTCCATAGTTAAGTGAGTAACGCCCCACAACAAATATATAAATTTGTTTTGTGTTGGCTGAGATTAGATTTGGCACTGCCGATTATCGACTGAAAGATGATTTGACAATACTTCCGGTGGCAATGATTTAACATTTTGCCGCGATTGGTATTGATTAGAACATATGCCCCAGGGAAATGCTGCACAAGGCCAATTAAAGTGGGTAATCCAAGCGCTTAAGCTCGGCAAAAATATTCCGAAGAACCTGCTTAAGGCAGGGTCCGGCTTTTGTCTATTCACCCCAGTGTATTCACCGAAGCTTTTGCGTCCGCCCGGAAGTAGAGAGTTGATTAAGAGGGAGGTTGTACTTGAGTTTTTTTTTTTTTTGCCGCGATTTGCTTTTGCCACTTTCCCAATTGTATTTTTTAAAATCATTTGACGGCTTCTGCTCCGATGAACTTAGCTCACTGGTGTCCCCTGTATATGAATTTAATCGATCCCCAAGACAAGCAACTAGGTTCCACCCTTTTACTGTGTAACTAATAAAATGTAAACGCAAATATATTCCACCAGCTTCTTTTCTCGCACTTTCCTCCTGTAGAATTTCCTTCCGTTTACTTGCTTCCCCGACAGCTACAATCTCCAAGAATTTAAATGTAAATCAGTAGTCATCTCTTATCTCATTAACCTGCATCCTCTCTCTTATGCTCCTTTCTACGTCCACAACCCTCTCATCAGTATTCTCATCCTTCTCTTACACACTTCCTGACACCTTCTATAACCTGTCCTTCTTTCTCATAACTTTCCTTCTGCAAAACAGTGGCAGTAATATGCCTTGCTCGGGGCGATATGATTAAACAAAAATGGAACATATAAAAAAACAGTACTACAAAACATATAGTCTGCACATACAAGTTTACATTACCTCGTACTCCTGGGTGGTCTCCCATCTAAGTACTGATCAACGTTGCTTAACTTCAGTGATCGTACCTAAATCGGGGTTTTGAGGTAATGTGGGTGCAAGCTTTAATGATTAGGGAAATGATACAATTGGTGGCATATTCACATTAAGTATCGACAACTCGGGGAGCCGAGTTCGAATTCCAATTGAATTCATTACATTCACTTACGCGCAAATATCCTTTGGAAAGGTATTAATCCGCCTATTCCTTCCAGTTATGGATTAAATGATAGGATTGATTGGATTCTATAGCCTTGGCTGGCAACCAGTCTACCGCAGAAAGCAATGGCAAACTACTGCGGTATAATCTTCTGCCCAGTCAGTCATGTCTCTTTCGAGACATGATCGCCCAAGTGTGTTTCACGTATGGCATTTAACTGACTGACTGACCTTACTGTCATTGAGGATATTGCTAATCATTATAAAACTGGAATTAAACTTGATTGTATTAATATTGGGAAATTGACCATTTCTTTACCGGAGACTACTAGCATTAATTGGTCAAATATAGCGTTACTATGGCGTTGTAAATATTTCTTTTTGAGGAAATTGCACATTTCATCCCGTCATCGGATCAATACAGCGTAACATTGACTTGAAAATAATCTGTGGTAAATCAAGTTATCGTCCGTCGATTTACTTCATTACAATTCATACGTTTTCATGGAAGCATATTATAAATTCTGCTACTGAAAAGAAAATTAACTGTCCAAATCAGTTCCCAAATTATGACCAAATGACCAACATCTTTTTTTATTTCATTCCTTGTCTGGCCTAATTTCATTTTAGCACAAAAACTGTCGAATCTTAAATTAAAAAAAAAAATAACGTTCCATAGAATAATGAAAACTTAACAATTGTGTTTTCATGTTGTGTAAACCAACTTGGAAATGTTATATCAAGATCAATTCAGAGAAGACCGAAAAATTCTAAATCTCGTCACCAAACTATTAGGGGGATTTGTGTGTGGGGGGGTGTATTTATATTACGGAAATTAACGAAGATTAACGAAACTTGGTTTTAAACAAAACAACCGACAATTTGAAAATGATTTGTTTGAACATTATTTTTGATAGATACTCATATTTAAGTAGATATTCTGTTTTTAATTAAACAGTATTATACATTTACATCTACCGGCCTGATTATTTACGATAAATTTTTGTTACGAAAGTGTGTGTCATTCAGCAGGACGTTCAAACAAATCATTTTCAAATTGTCGGTGGTTTATAACCAAGATTCGTTAATCTTCGTTAATTTCCGTAACATGTTTACATTTGTTGACATTAGGATACATTTGAGAGCAGATATGGTTATTGCGATAAATCGAAAATTGTGTTATATAGGCGTGATTAAAACCTAGTTTAGACTGAAGGTCATTCGTGGTCGAGAGGTCTAAGACTTGCCAGATCACTTGGTAGCTTCCCCTATACGGATAGGGGTTGCAGGTTCGAATCGTGCCGAATGACAGAATAAAAACAAAATATCTACTTAAATATGAGTATCGATCGAAAATTATGTTCATACAAATGATTTATATATATATATATATATATATATATATATATATATATAAAACTTGAAGCAGCGGAAATGTGGTTCTACAAAAGGATGCCGCGCATATCGTGGACTGAGCATGCATGCAAGCAACGATGAGGTGTTGGAAAGAATGGCAGCAAAAAGGAAAGAGATCTTGGAGAACCTGATACTGACTGGCCAGATAGAAGAAAAACGTGACAGAGTAAGGCAGTGGATAACATATTTGCAGGGCCTGATCAGGTGGATGACGGAAAATTGTGTTTACAATGAAATATAAAAGAAAACTGTGGTTATATATATATATAGTCATCACGAGACAGTCTTTTTTCGCAGCTAATGAGTAGGGTTAGACATCAGTTTGATTAAAGTCAGGATTGAAACCCAACCGATGTAACATCAGTCGGCGATTCTTTCTTTAAGCTATGGGCACTCGGTGGACGAATGCAGAATATACAATGTGAATACGCATGAGTCGCCGAGAGTTTTCAAATTCATTACTGAATGAACGACGCGTAAATGGCGGTTATTTGCTATTGTTTTTAAAATTTCTCAATGGTGCTCAGTCGGTAGGCGAGAGCAGAAATATATATATATATATATATATATATATATATATATATATGTGTGTGGTGGGGTGTAAGTGTGTGTGTGTTTACATATGCATATTATTATTAAGCTGTTACTGGTCGGAATTATATTAGACCAGTATACAGCTGTATTAAAATGTGCTCAAATTGGTTTCAACTTTTCAATTTCTTCGGGCATTTTATTTCAAAAGTTTCTCCAACGTTTTTCAGAACACACAATTGGAAGTTTAAAATAACTGAAATTTCAAAACAAGTCAGAAGTTTCAAGAATTGTAAATATTTACACCCTGGTTTGGATGAACATCAAACATATTTTCTTATAGTTTTACTTTCGTAATAAATGAAAGAACCGATATAATACCTGGATGCGTTTTGAAAATCCCTGTTGTGCGTTTTTTTTTTTAATATTCGCGAAGCACTTAATATAAAACGTCTGAAGATACCTAAAATTTGAAAACGAGATTGTGCAATCGACTGATTTCTAATTTCCAAATATATATATATATATATATATATATATATATATATATATATATATATATATATATGTATTGTGTATACCAGCTTGTAAATGTTTATCAATATCAATTGAGAAAAGACAGAGAAATTCTAGATTTCATTACCAAACGATTAGTGTGATTCGGAATATATAATATAATATAATTATATGGTTATGTCAATTTTTCATTGCTACATGGAAATTTCTATGTTTCGAGATTAATTCTCATCATCAGGAAATGCTGGTGTGGTTGTGCAGACGATTTACATTCAAATGACAAATACTTTCGGTTTACTGTGAATATATGTGGGTGTTTTTTTTTGTGTGTGTGTATGTGTTCGGCTAATCAGAATGGAGATTCACTTAGGGGTTTGACCTCAAGGAATTTACGTGCTAACCAACTTTTTTCCTCTTCTGTTTTTCTTTTTCCTTGACCCTATTCCCCTCTTCTCTGCTTTCCTTCGAGTAAACCCCGAACTGCTATTTTTTCGCTACATCTATCAATTTGCTGTAAAGTATACTATCCTGATACAAAGTGGGGGGGAGAGAATTATAAAAAAAAAAAAACACTCTAAAGCAGAGAATTTACCAGCATACCTCTTCATTTAATAATAGCAAATACAGAAATAGAACATCCCTATCGAGATATCATTGGTACCTAAGGGAAACAAACAAGACACCCAAAATAAAATAGAAAATCCTAAAAGAAGCTAAAACATGTAAGTCCTTAAATGAACTATGTTCATTATGCTTATATGAAAAAACTATTTATTATCAGATCCCTCAAAAATAAAAAAATATTAAATAAACGTAACGAAATTAATGTCATATGTAAACATTGTAAATTATTCACATTAGAAAATGGATAAAACCTAAATTAAATAACATGCTCACCGATGAATTAGGTAAAAATAGAAATGAAAATGAAAATAAAGCCAAAGATGGAATAAGTTAGTTCTCCTTTTTTTCCTTTTTTTATAATTCTCTCCATCCCCCCACCCTTTGTTCAGGATAGTAAACTTTACAGAAAATTGATAGATGTAGCGAAAAAATAGCAGTTCGGGGTTTACTCGAAGGAAAGCAGACAAGAAGAGAATAGGGTCAAGGAAAAAAAAAAGAAGAGGAAAAATGTTGGTTAGCACGTAAATTCCTCGAGGTCAAACCCCTAAGTGAATCTCCATTCTGATTAGCCGAACACACACACACACACACACACACACACACACACACACACACACATTCACAGTAAACTGAAAGTATTTGTCATTTGAATGTAAATCGTCTGCACAACCACACCAGCATTGCCTGATGATGAGAATTAATCTCGAAACATAGAAATTTCCATGTAGCAATGAAAAATTGACATAACCATATAATTATATTATATTATATTAAGCTGTATAATACTCATTATATCAGCACTGTTTATAATAAAATAAATGCCAGAGAACTCAAGATATAAAAAAAAACCTCGAGTCATCTTCACTTGGAATTATATATATATATATATTTGTGTGTGTTTGAGTTCGTCTACGTAAAGAAATACTTATTAATGAAAACTGGTAGCTTCAATAATGTCAAATTAGCGTCTGATATTGAAAATGATCTGTTGTTACCTTTGCAATTGCTTGTTAATTTTAGCGCCTCTAATGTTAAACTAGTACCTTTTAATCGTTTTCAAGTAGATAATTTAACTTCCATAAACATGGCTTATGAGACCCTTTCGCACAGTAACTCAATGCATCTTCACGATCCATCGTTTTTTACTGATATGAAAGGTAACTATTATATAAAGTCAATTGCTACGAAGAATTTCAGTTCATTGTGACGTGCTTGGTAATTTTCTTCACTCGTCCATCGATTTTATTCCCTATTAATCATTTAACCTTTCTTAAAACGGTTTCTGTTGCATTCTAGGCCCAACTTTTTCATATATTATCAATATATTCAATTTAGTTTTGATTACTTCTATCTATATTCGCTATTTTTTTGCAATTTTTGATGCTGTGTTCGTATCAATAATTAACTGAAATATATCCTTTATCATTTCATATTATATCTTTCATCAAACATTGAAATTCATCATATATAATGCTGAAACATAAACGTCATGATCTAAAAAGATGTAGATAGTTATTTATAAGATTATGAATAACCCTAATCTTATATAATAAAATATAGAAACCCTGAATAGTTTGTATTGAACATTCTTAACAAAAAATGTCAAAAGCTGAAAGTTTATTTCTTATTTGTCTATATCACACAAACATGAATTTTACCGAGATTGAAAATTTTTTTTTAAGGTTATTATTTTTCTACTTCTCTCAGTTAGTTGCCATAAGAGATACACGCTTTGGGCGATCATGTCTCGAAAGACACGTGACTGACTGAGCAGAAGATTATGCCACAGTAGGTTGCTATTGCTTTCTGTTGTAGACTGGTTGCCAACCAAGGCTATAGAACCCACTCTGTTCTATTATTTAACCCATAACTGGAGAGATGAGACGGAATAATATCTTTCCTGATGGTATTTGCGCGTAAGTGAATGCAAAGATTTCAAGTGGAATTCGAAATCGTTATCCCGAGTTCTCGTTTCAAGCCGATATCTACCGTATCACAACGCACATCCATAAAACTGTTAGATTATTTTCCTTTAATTCTTTCACCTCGAGTAAGATAATCAACCAATAAAATTTAAGAGGTTACCAGGTATGAAAGAATATAAAAAATGAAACGAAAAAGGTACTGGAACAATAAGGAAATGAAGTAAGGAGACAGGATAAAACGGTTTATATTGAATTTAAATGTTGGAAAATCAAACGTAACTAGAAAGCAATAGTCAGTTAGTTGAGTGCCATACGTGACACACGCTAGGGCGCTTATGTCTCGAATGAGACATGACTTACTGAGCAGATGATTTTCCGCGGTTGGTTGACTTTCTGCGGAAGACTGGTTGCCAACCAAGGCTATAGAACCCAATCTGCTCTGCTATTTAACCCATAGCTGGAGATGATAGACGAATTCATACCTTTCCCAAGGGTTTTTGCGCGTAAGTGAATGCAACGAATTCAACTCAAACTTGAATTCCATTCTCCGATTTCTCGTTCCGATATCCACTGTACCATAACGCACATCCATAGGCAATAAGTCATTACAAAAATCAAAGAAACAAAAAAACAAAAAACAAAAAAAAACACGATTACCATAGAACTTACATCTAGCCATTTCACTTGTAAAATGTCGAGATCATTCCGCCGATCTATTTTTACGCCTAAATACGTAAAGTCTAAGTAACATTGAAGGAATTTCATCAGAATAATTGCTATGACATTATTGATCGAAAAAACACATGAGAGTAACATTACGGTGGTGGGAAAGTGACTGACACTGAGATGCCAATAACATTTCAGATTCTTCTTTAGGTGTGACCAAGAAATTTTAAATATATTGCTGGAGCACCAGACCATATGTGACAGCAATATTTAAATCATGAACAAAAGCCACACTTATAAATACGCAAGATTGATTGTGATGAGAAAAATTGTCTAACAGAATACAGTAAACCGACATTCCTAGCAGCAGACCTAGCAATTGATTCAATATAATCTTTCCACCTCATTTCACCAAAGAAGGGTAGCCTGTGAAGGTGCAATTAATCACTCTCTTGGATGTAATCATCAACCATATTAATAGAAAGGCAGATAAAAATATCAATCAAATGATTAATAATAAGATGTTTTGTTTTGATGGTGTTAATATTAATAAGCAACGTCTTGCTCAAGTCAACAGCAGATTGCAGGTCATTTTTGAGATCAACTGCCAATTTGACCTTATCGAAACGATCAGACTTTCTATTCTTTGTCATCAGCATAGATAACCAGTTCTAAAACTGGCCTATCAGGGAAGACAGTGATAAATAAATAAACATTATAAGTGAAAGATAAAGCCCTAAAGAAAACTTGCATTAATACAAAATAATTCTAGTTGCGTCCAGAATAAATTTCATTATATTATATGATTAGAAAGACTGAAAGAATTCAAAAATGTATCTATAAATACTATAACATTTCAAATTGCGAAGAAGTCCGATAAGCCAAACCCTAGTAAATTTCCTTGAGATGCCCAAAGCATCACCAACCATATCTAAAGCTTTATAGACACTATAGAAGCGAAAAACATATTGCTTATTCCGCAGTAGGTTGCCATTGATTTTGCGGTAGACTGGTTGCCCAACCAAGGCTATAGAACCCAATCTGTCCTCTTATTTAACTCGTAACTGGGGGAAGAGACGGATTATTAAATTTCCCAAGGGTATTTCCGTGTTAGTGAATGCAATGAATTCAACTGGAATTCGAACTCGGCTCCCCAATTTCTCGTTCCTAGCCGATATCCACTGCACCACAACGCACATCCACCAATAAATCGAGAGATTGTAAATAGACCTATGGGTACAAGGATCAGATAATACAACTGAGTTCTTAAAGATGTTTTCTTAAAGACTGGAAATGCAGAAGACGCTTTACAAGAAGCGGAAAGGCAAGAAGATGCAAGGCATTTATTGAAGAATGTAGAGGGAACAGTAGCCATCAGTCGAGAAGCACATTTCTGAAAAGCTATCGCAGAAATGCCATTAATTCCAAATACTTTATGAGGATCCAGTTTAGAGATGACAGATGAAACTAAGGGAGGTGTTATATCACCAGATTTATTAGGAAAACTCTGATGATATAATATAATCTGAAAAGATATTACCGCATACAAGTACACGCATGCCACAAATGCACGCAGACAGAGGGCCACACACACACACACACACACACACACACACACACACACACACACACACACACACACACACACACATATATATATATATATATATTTATAAATCAGCCAGATCATTACATTATTCTATTAAGCCCTTATAAAGGACGAAAAGTTTTCATTCAAATCTGGCTAAATAGTGGTATCAATATTGTATTTTTAACATACATATAGAGATATATGTGCTTATATATATATATGTATAGTCATGGTAGCATCACCCATTCAACGGTTTAAAATCTTCCTACAACTATATATACTTCCCCTCACAAGAGAAAACAGAGATCAGCATAGGGAAGAGCGATAGGCAGCGATAGCCAAGACTGCTACCGTATTACCATTGCGAGTCTCAGTTCTACTATTACTATTTACCCCGTATTTATCGTTCTACTAACGGAGCTCCAAATATTTGTATTTTCCTGTGCTTAATATATATATATATATATATATATATATATATATATATATATATATATATATATCGTTATTTTCTGTTTAACTTGCTGTTGTATTATTTCTTGCTGAACTCTTAACTAGGTCCATGACAAATATATTATGGACTCTCCCGTCGATTTCGACGTATGAGCGTCTAACATTAATTACACTACCAGACAAAGAATTGTTTAAAGTGATGAAAGCTTGTATAGAACCATCCACACCTTTTGGAACTGATGATAACAAACAATCGGTGCAGAAGTCTGCCACAGATCGCATGAACAACAGACCTCGGTTATTTAAGCCATAACTGGAGGGAAGGGACGGATTAATACCTTTCCCAAGTGTACCAGCGCGTAAGGGAATGCAAAGTGTTCGACTGGAATTGGAACTCGGCTCAACGATTTCCCCCTCCGAGCCGACATCCACTGCACCACACGCACATCCGTCAATAACGCTTACAGCACCTGGTATTACCAATCGGTCAGCCATCTAAACACTGGCCAGGCTCAACGTTGCTTGTATGCAACAATTTTTTGTTTATACAGGCTTCTTTGAAAATGACCGCAAGATATTATCATTAAGTTGTTTATATAATTTTTCATTTGATCTTATGATTGTTTTTTTTTTAATAAGATTCTATAAGAATTGTCTAAACGTTTTGTATTTTCGAATGCTTTCGGCTATGCATTAGCAAGATCTAATTTGGTTTTTCTTGTAATTAAATATCTATTAATTTTTAACATATAGAGTCATATGCATCTTATGTTCGAAACACGGTTAGCACATTGCTACGGCGTTCATATTTGATACTATTAAGTGAGTTATTTCTATTGTTTATAAGTAATGTCTCAATTATTTCCTATTTTCTTTTGCATGTTGATGATGTTATTATTTATGTAATGCTAACAAGTATGTCAGTGATAGGTCCTGTTAAATCTCGATGTGTATTGAAATGAAATTGGATGGCACTGTTGTTAAAAAAAGTGCAATGTCAACCTTCTCTTTCATTTTGTAGTTGTTTCGGCTAATGTAATTGTCTACAAATTTGGATTGTTCTGTAACACAATTCTTCATATGACATAAATTCGTAAATGACACTGGTTCTCTACAGTTGAAATTTTGCAGACGAAATATTATTATTGACAATGAGATTGGCAGTTTTGAATTTTTTGTAATAGATAATTCATTTTCTTGTTTAAATTAATTAGTGTTCTGTATTTTTTATGATATTACGAAGTGAAGATTTGTTCTGTTTATAATTACTGTGCATTTGTATTTTTTAGAATATATTAATGTTATTGTTTTTGTTACCTGTTTGTGGTTGTCATTGGATACGTTACGAAGAAAAAGTCTGATACAGCAGCCAAGTAAAAAATTTAGAATGCCGTTGTTAATAAGTGTTTGTTTCAAATTGTGGCGTTCTTTGAAGAAAAGACGTCGAGAAGATGAATTCTCGTACGCTTTCGTTAAAAAAACCCTTTAATAAAACCAGTTTTGTATCGAAGGAGATATTAACTAATAAAATTAAGTTGCCAAGAACTTTTGCTATTGCTTTTTATATATAATAATAGTATTTTTACTAAACTCTAAAAGAACAACCAAGATTATTTTTTCTTTTTTTGGCTAAGCTCATATATGAATCTGAGAACGGAATTGTTTTCGAAAGTAGTTTTAAGATTATCAAAATCGTTATTGCTGTCAACTATAATGAAAATATCATCAACACATTGAATATAAATTTTCTGGTTGGTAACTTTTTAAATAATAAAGTGAAAAATAGAAAACTAGGAAGCAATGATAATTTCTAGCTTAATAAACTTGTGACACGCTTATAATATTTCGTTTGGCAATATCTGAGATAATATTTCCATATTGGGGATATATGCTTATCATACTCTTTCTGCTTCTTTGTAATTTCATGGATCTATATCTTTGCATATATCTAAGTAAATTGTTTTTGCAAAGTAATGCAAAACTTTCGCTATTTATACTAGATTTTCTGTTTATTTTTTTCATATTTTGCATTTTTAAATCTAATCTTAGATATCCGTTTACATTCTGATCAATTATTTATTTTTTGTGCAATTTGTCTTGTTTGCGTCATTTGGGAAAATACAGAATCTAAAACAAAGATCTTACACATGAAGGCACAGATAATAACTTTGGTAACCATTTCAAAGTATGTTTGAATATAAGTGGCACAGGAAAAGGAAATCAAATATTGATTTACCATGCAAAGAAAATCGTGTATAAATCCAGCAAAAACTTCAATATCTTACTCCAAAGGGAATCACAACGGGGAGATTTGACTGTATTTCCTGGGATTCAAAATGAATGTTTTTTTCAATTCAAAATCGCTTGACCCTGCATAAAAAAGAGAAATAAACTTTTAAAACCTTCTTAATGCACAGATGTTCAGTGAGAATTCGGTTTACTTGTTTAAAACAGTGGATAAGAAAGAAGTTCCCGTCTTATAAAAATCGGCATATGACTTTTCCACTCATAACGCCAGTCTTCAGCTTGCAAATTCAACCTCCTTACTCACGATAATAAATCAGGGAGCACGGAGACTTTTCCGTGTGTCATCATTTCTAGATATACAACTATAAATCCTTTACAAATATATATATATATATATATATATATATATATAAAACAAATTCCGACAACTAATCTCCCATCAATTCTTTTAATCTGTAAAATATATTACGAGCAAACATTTTGGATTTCCCACAAGTACGAAATGAAGCCAGCAAGTAGTTAGAAATGTCGATTTATTTAATGATATTTTAATATAAATTTTAAACATCTGCTGAATCTGCTGACATTTGAGAGATGGATAATTAATAGGACAAAACCGAATATTTATTGCATAAAAGCTGCAAGTCGGCTATTGAATAATTTGTTATGATTTTTGATTCAAGGTAGTCGATTTGTTTGTTCCTGTTTAACGGCCTATCAACACCTAAAGAGTCATTTAAGGCCAGAAAAGAATTTTTTGTATTTTAAATCATAGTTATTCTTTTCATTCAGAAAAGTTTTGTTGGGAATATATTTTTCATTCAAAAAAGGTTTGTTGGTAATATATTTTTCATTCAAAAAATTTTGTTGATAATATATTTTTCTTTCAAATAATTTTTGATGGTGACATATTTTTCATTCAAAAATATTTTGTTGGTAATATATTTTTCATTCAAAAATATTTTGTTGGTAATATATTTTTCATTCAAAAAGGTTTTATTGGTAATATATTTTTCATTTAAAAATGTTTTGGTGATAATATATTTGTCATGCAAAAACGTTTTCTTGATAATATATTTTTCATTCAAAAATATTTTGTTGGTAATATTTTTCATTAAAAAATGTTTTGTTGGTAAATACCTTCATAGCATTTTAACGCTGGTTTGCGATTAACTATTTACCGATAGCTGGGACCCTTAAAAGTGGCACCACTCCGGGTCAGAATGAACCTGGGAACAACAACAATTAAAAGGTCATCCCATGCTCCTCACGACCTCTCAATCAAAGGCCTTGAAGCCGGATGCAGTTTACCGTCATAACCAGAAACCCAATTTAGTCGAAAAAAGAGCCGTATATTTGTTTTTTCCGTTGTAATATTTTTTGTCTGGCGGATTAATATGTCAAAATTTCAAGATATATTAAAATCTAAAGAAGACTTTATTTATTGATGGAGAAAATAACTGAGAAAAATTATTAAAAATTATTGTCGATCAATAAAATCTAACTTACTAAAATTTTAAAAGTACATTAAATAATTAAATAAACCATTTAAGTTGAAATCAACAATACTAATATTAAGCTGAATTATATATTACTAATATATAATAGAGTTGTAAAGTATGCTATATTCATAGAATAAAGCTTTCGATATCAGGCATAGAACTTATGTAAATATGAAAGTGGACATTGATGCCGAAATTCCGTCGCCGCACTCTGTTTCTAGGTAAACGCAATCTTCAGGCCATCTATTGCGTTTAGCATGAAACATACTCTTAATGTCCACTTACACACACACACACACACACACACACACACACACACACACACACACACACACACGTGCAAACAACAGGCATACACTTATGTACAAACACACGCACACACACACACACACACACACACACACACACACACACACACACACATATATGGTGTGATTTTTATCGGAATGGTCATGTTTGTCATTATTTGATTTTTCTTTTTCTTTTCTTCTCTTTTTCCTTTTATTAGGTGTTTGATTTATTTCTATTTTTATTGGTATTTTTAGTATTTGTGTGAATGAGTGTTTGCTTAATTGGGTTGGGCTCTTTTGTTGTATTAACTCATTTTTAGTTTGGTTTGACGTTTTTCTTTATGTGTTGTTATATTTTTCCTCGTGACGGTTTATATATATATATATATAGTCATCCGCAGACAGGTCTGTTTCCGCTGTATCACAGCTCATCAGTACGGTTAGACTCCGATTGCTTTTAACCCAGGATTGAAACCCGACCGAATTGGCGTCAGTTGGCGATCCTACCTCTGGGCTATGGGCGCTCGGTAGAAGAAGGCAGATTTTTTTAGCGTGTATATTATCATTATACACGTCCAATAGCCAGAGTTCTCTAATTCATTTTACTGAATGAACGATGCGTATATGCCAGAGTAGCTGCTGTTTTTCAAAATCTACCATTCTTCCAGAGTGCTCAATCAGGGTGTGAGCGCGTAAATATATATATAGTACTCTGCAAAAATATTAGGACAAGAACTATTCTATGTTTTATGAGGCATATTGATACAAAATAAACTATTTAATCAAAGTAATTTTAGTTGATTTATTTAACAAATGTTTCAACCATAAAAAATACTTGTTACAAAATAAATATAATATATAGTATAATGGCCTTTTGCTTTGATGACAGCCTTCATTCTGTCAGGTATTGACAACACAAGCTTCTTCACTGTATCTAATGGTATCTCCAGCCAAGCAGCTTGTATTTGTTCCCAAAGTGTGTCTTGCGAAGGTACATTAGATTAAACAATTTTTTTTATCCAAAATATCCCATAGATGTTCATTAGAGTACTTTCAAAATAATTTGTTTAATAGAAAATAGGAAAAAATAACTTCTTTCATTAAATTTCTTTTATAACTAGTTTTAAATAATTCATATTTATTGGCAACTTGGTTTTTCACGCTGTGTTGGCATTTCAGTGAGGTTTTAGAAAAAGCACCCCTGTCCTAATACTTTTGCAGACTACCGGTAGTGCGCAAAAGTGTTAAAACAGGGGTGATTTTAAACTTTATTTTGATTCCACATAAAAGATAAAATAGTTCTTTTCATAATACTTTAGCACAGTACTGTATATATATGTATAGATATATGTGTGTGTATCCGTGTGTCTGTGTGGTAAATTATAGGTATGCTATATTTATGGGTAAAACAACTCAACATCAGATATAGAGTGTATGTGGTGTAACATCTGCTGAGATCAACAGTAAACAACGAGAATCTATTTCAGGCTTGGACGCATGAATTGTTCCTTTACATTTTGGATAAGAAAGTGAGGAGAGAAGTATATTTTGAGGAATTTGATCGAGGGCAGTGCGCTTGAATTGCCAATAGAACTTTACTTGGTCCTGAGGCTCTTCCTCACCTAGCGATTAAAGCACGCCGCATCAGATTGTGGTCCCTCTCATGCTAAGAGTGACGCAGTTTTGAAACATACTGGAAGGCATATTTTCCTGATTGGAATAGCGAGTAGAATATATAAATACTTTTCAAAAATAGAACAGATCGTCTACTTAGAAATAAAAAAGAAATATATGCATTCGACATTTATATTTAGAATTTGAAATAAAAAGGATTGTCAAACAATATTGTATTAAAAATACATCTGGGTTTCTGTGAAAAAAATATATATATATATATAATTATAATCCTATCGCCCCAAGCAAGGCATTTTACTGTCACTGTTTTGCAGGGAGTTATATGGGAGGAAAGTTATGAGAAAGAGTGACAGGTTATAGGGGGTATCAGGAAGTCGGTCAGAGAAAGATGAGAATACTGATGAGAGTGGAGTGGACGGAGAAAGTAGCATGAAAGAGAGGGATGCAGGTTAGTGATATAGCAGATAATTTTTTCTGCTAATTATTAAATCCCAACATTTTTCTCACCATGGCCGAAAATAGTCTCCTGCTACTCAAACGATATCTTCATGGGACATGCTCAGACGATCTATTTTCCATTTTCCTTCACGTACACGGAGTCGAACCATCCTCATTCCCTACGTATTCAATTATTAAAAAGAAAATTCTACTCAGTCGGACTCTTCCCCAGAACTCTTAATGTGTGGAACAGAATTCAGAAATCCTGCTTCTTCAACCAATAAAATTTTAACCTCTACAAATCTACGCTCAGTTATTGCCTAACCAAAAAACAGTTTGGGGCAGAGCAACTTGTTTATTTGAATTTGATGCCCTGAAGCAGAGTATGAATAACCCAGTTTATTGAGCAGAATGCGCGCCACCTAATTGATGTCCTCTTTAAAGCTTGTAAAACATAAAATTTATATGTTGTAATTGATGCTGTTTAAATAATTACATGTTTAACTGCATTACTTTTGTTTTATTTGTTATTCCAAATAAGCAAGTTTCTTTGCCCCACCCTGTATATAATCTGTACATCTTACTTCTTCCTTGTACGCACTAACCTCACCCAACAACCCCTCAACTTTTTAATGACTTTTGAACCAAGTATTTTGTAAACGATAGTATAAAATATCCCCCCCCAAAATTGGGCTTGCTAACACTGTGTTACATTTACATCTATACGCCCCACCTTTTTACGTTAACCGCATATATTCGACTCATACCTTGATCTATTTTCGACATACATTCGGTTATAGTGAACCTTGTTTGTGAGGCTCCTATGTTGCACTGTCAGTATCAGAAATTTAAGTGAGATTCCGCTCTGATCTTAAATAAGTCTTTTCTTACGAATCAAACCTTATACATATTTCCATGCATACATTCGCCTTTTTAAGCGTGAATGCGTATTCGTGATTGTGTAGATATGTCAGTGCAAGTTTGCACGTGTATATAAAATAGCTTCGAGTAATACGTTTCCCTCGTTTCCGGACGCCAGTTCTTATCCGGCTTTTAAACCAGAGAACGTCTACTTTTTGTATAGACAAAGAGAAACGCGCACTTAAAACCAAGCCTTCTTCAGGCAACATGTTTGAAAGTCAATGGGACTCATCCGTTTTGGATTTAAAGAAATAGATTCATGGAAATCCAAGCGGAAGGAGGACAATCTTCTCTGTGACGTTCGGAAGACAAATCTAGCCCTGCCGGTTAATAACGTAACTCTTTCAAAATGGATAACAGCGTTGGCTTACTTTAGCAATAAAAAAAAAGGAAAAAAGGGGGAGGTGACCTTTTTGTATGTAGTAAACTGGCAAGGTTAATAGAACTTTCCTGGTTTAATCTTATTTTCTGGTTGGTTTATTTATCATTCATTATTTTTCTTATTGTTTGGATTTGAATATATTTCTTTATCGAATCCATTTTTAAAGCCAAAGATATATTGTACGCAAAATGAAAGTGTGACCGTAGTACTTAAGCCTTGTTCAAGTATATGTATGTATATATTACTAGTAACTCCTTCCCCAAACCAACCGAATGATAACCAATACATACCAACGCTTTCCTTTACCTAAATTAACCTCTGGGCTTAAAATTTTCTTCAGTCTCTGTTTAGAAGTGGTCGAAGAATGCATGCCTTAAAATGACATGTTGAAAATGGCTATTTCCCCACTAAGTTTTCCAGAGGTAGAATCGCCGACTGACGCCAATTTGGTCGGGTTTCAATCCTAGGTTAAAAGCAAACGCCATAATTCTTTGTAATTTTATAAATTGCGCGTTCAAAAATACTTGCCACGTGAGCTTTAAAAATAAAACACCGTTACGTGAGCGTTCTTAAAGACAACGGTAAACGGTAAAATCAGTTATTGCAAATCGTTTACAAATACATTAATAACTCGTTTACAAATGGAATATATATATATATATATATATATATATATATATATATATATATATATATATATAAGTTAAACATGAATCAACATCTGACAAGATTAAAAGAATAAGAACAGTTAGGAAAAATGTCGAATATAACAGGTTTTACTTTACCAAGTATTCACAGAGATTCGAACTCTCCGTCATTCGTGGTCGAGAAGTCTAAGACGTGCCAGATCAATTGGTGGCTTTCCCTAAGTGGATAAGGTTCGTAGATTCTGCCGAATGACACACATTTTCGTAACAAAACATTATCGTAAATAATCAGGCCGGTAGAAATAAATATATAATACTTTTTGATTATAAACAAAATATCTACTTAAATACGAGTATCGATCAAAAATAATGTTCAAACAATTAATGTCATATATATATATATATATATATATTGTTAAATATAACAGACAATGAATGTGTATTATATTTAATCTTAAACTGTTCTAAACAACGAATTTTATCTTTAATTTCTGGTGAAAATAACTACAAAATATGTATAACATTTAGATCTATTTTTATTACGCTGGACCGTGATCGAAGCTTTGAACTCACATGAGCTATCTTCATTTACATAAAGCTATTCAACATAAAAGGCGATGTTCTCTTATGCTGACATAGAACAGTTCAGTGTCACAGTAACGGTTAAAGAATCGCTGACGCAAGTCGTAAATTCACGATACGTTTCTGTGATGTCATGTAACGTGAGAGACCGAAATATTAATAGCAGAACATGTCACGATGCAATGTAAATAGTTAAAAATATAATTTGTTGAGTATAGTTTGCTCTTTTAATATACATGGCCTTCTACATCTGAAGATTCTTTTTTAAATGTATATGTGTGTGTATTGTTGTGTTACGCCAGTTCGGCTGGTTTCAATTCTGGGTTAAAAAGCAATGGGAGTCTAACTGTACTGATGAGCTATATACAACGAAATGGATCTGTCTGCTGGATGACTATTTACGCTCTCACACCCTGCTTGAGCACTCTGGAAGAATGGTAGACTTTTAAAAAACAGTAGCATCTCTGGCATCTACGCATCGTTCATTCAGCAATGAATTAGAACAATCTCAGCTACTGGGCGTGTATAATGATAATATACACGCTAAAAAGTCTGCCCCCTTCTACCGAGTGCCCATAGCTTAGACGTAGAATCGACGACTGACGCCAATTAACTATATTTCAAAGCTTTATCAGACTAATGATGGCATATGCGAATATTTATTCTTTCAAACCCACTGCATTCTTCATTTACTAAAGAATTACAAGCAGTATAGTCTCACGTTGCTGCAGTGTAATGGCAGCTTGAAAACTAATCCATGGTCCTAGAGCTCAGTCTCTTTGGACGGTGACACGAAAGAGTAAAAAGCAATAGTTGTTTCCAGGTAAAGCGAAACCGTAGAATGAAAGAAAAATGAATGGATGTAAGTCAAATTTTGATTTCCTGGTAACGATATCAAATAAGTGTTTTTCGTCGTAAACTGAATTTTGAAGGCTAAATAAGCCCTCTGAGTAAATGGTATAATGGCTGAGACTAAGAACTACAATTATACCTACTTAGAGCCAAACCCGAAGCAAAAACTAAAATAAAAGGGCTGAAAAAAATACAGACATACAGGTAGATTAGCAGACACACACACACAAGCATCTTGCCTTTTATATATATATATATATATATATATATATATATATTATCGATTTTCTGCACTATTGTAAGAACTGAAACCTTGAAACTTCTTAATATCGTTTCTTATGTCTTTGTCTATGAGTGTATCAAATTTGATTAAAATTGGACCACTCCTTCTATAACCCGATTTTTTCGATTATTGATTTTCGATATTCATCGGGGGTAACTCGACACAAAAACTAGGTAAGAACACTTGCAGACGCGTATAGTACAACTGTGTAAATTTTCAAGAAAATCGGTTCAGCCGTTCCGAAGGCTATAGGTAACGGACACACACACACACACACACACACATACACACACACATACACCCACACACACAGAAAATTTCTATTTATAAATAAGTTTAGATGATCTTAATCACCCTGCGATGATAAGCACCTCACGGATATATTCGATTAATATTACTTAGTATGAGACAATATGTACGTTGTGGTGTGAGTGGAACGAGAATTCGTCAAGAAAAGTTCGAACTTCAATTGAATTTGTTACGTTAACTTACGCTCAAATACCATTAAGAAAGCTATTAATCCGTATCTTCAGGTATATAAATCTTGCGAATTATAAATAGTACATATATGAATCGTGCCTAGATCTTAAATGCTCCTAAACTTAAATTGTAAAATTGCATCTTATATCCCGTTGAATGTGGCACGATCGCGTTTTTTTTTTTTTTTTTTGCAGTGGAAAGAGTCTGTCACCGCATGATAAGATTTACCTGGAAAATAACTAATATTAGAGTCTTGGCGTAATTGGAATTTTTGAATAAATTTCTTCGGATTCTAGGTTTAGAGATTGATCCACACAAGAAACTGTTCTGAAATTTCACAAAGTGTCCACGGATGAATATCCATCTTTCAAACAAATATTGATTCAAGAAACGTCACACAATACGCAGGCTCATTCAATAGCTACTAATTAACACGACGGGGTAGTGTCTGTTTACGCTTGAGCATATATATCTCGTCAAGGTGATTGCGATATAACACCGAGATTTGAAATTCAATATAAATATTAACATATATAATTGATATTTACTTTACGAATTACTATATATATATATATATATATATATATATATATATAATTATTTATTTGAACATTATTTTAGATCCTATTTAAGTAGATATTCTATTTTTAATTAAACAGTATTATATATTTACATCTACCGCCTCCTTATTTACGATAGATTTTTATTACTAAAATGTGTATCATTCGGCAGGATTCGAAGCTGCAACCCCTATCCACATAGGGGAAGTTACCATGTGATCTGACACGTCTTCTTAGACCTCTCGACTACGAATGACCATCTAAACGAGGTTTTAATCAAGCCTATATAACACAAGTTTCGATTCATCGCAGTAACCATATCTGGTCCGAAATATATCGTAATGTCAACAAATGTAAAAATGTTATGGAAATTAACGAAACTTGATTATAAACAACCGAGAATTTGAAATGATTTGTTTGAACATGATATTTCATCGAGATATATTATCGTAATAAAGATTCATCGTAAATAATCAGGCCGGTAAATATGAATATATAATCCTGTTTATTTAAAAACAGAATATCTACTTAAATACGACTATCGATCAAAAATAATGTTCAAACAAATCATTTCATATTGTTGGTTGTTTATAACCAAGTTTAGTTAATCTTTGTAAATATTATATATATATATATATATATATATATATATATATATATATATATATATATATATAGTGTATTCTTGTTTAGGAAATCACACAATATAATAATAACAAAAACAGATATGAGAGGAAAAATGTAAGTTTATTGAATAAAAGATATACAACCTGTACACGGTTAGTAGATTCAGGAATGCTCGTTAATAGGTGTTAAATATATACAAGAAGTACGTCCGGATTATAGTCTATGTTCTTGCTGACCAACGAGCGGTGGTTCAACTGCTCTGACAAACAACTCTAACAACAGTAACAACAAAAACAACCCATTCTTTGTAGGAAGGTTTATTTGTATACCATGGAAGAGTCCATATAGTGTATGAAAAAGGATGACTCCCCAACACCCCCTTCCTAGCTTCTTTTTAAGAAGTATTAATATATTGTTTGTTTTGTTTCTATAATCAAAGGCTCTGTGAACTTCCGCTTCCTGTTGGTTCATCTGATTTCAGTCTTAGCTTTTAGTTTCTGGATGTCAACATCTTCGAAAATCTCCTCCATAGGATTTCACATTCTAAAGGTGAGGTGCTTGGTTCTTCACTTCTTTTTCGGATTTGATTCACGTGTCTTCTATGCGTGAATTTTTTCCTTTTGATAGTATACATTATGCAAAATTATAGTAGCCATTTATAGGTCCTGCGTAGTTTGCGTGTATTCTTGACCACGATTTGTCCGCCTTTGGCCAAGCTTTTTGTATAATGGGTGGCGATTTTGTTGCCGCCGCACAGCCCTTACACTTTTCCGCCATCTGTGCAATATCCTCTTCAATACAAATATGGTAAAAAGCGGCTTATGGTTCGTTTGTCGTGTAAATTCTCTATATATATATCTATGAAATCGAGTTACGGCGAAGAAAATTCCCAATGCTTCTTTTTGTATATGTGAATAGTTTTTCTCGGCCGGTACTAATGCTCTCGATGCGTGACCTTTCGGTTTTGTAGTACCATCTGCATTTTATGTAAACTGCATTCTTCCCACCGTGTAAGCTTGCATCACTTGCTACAATAATGTCCAGCCTAGTATAGAAATGTGTCAAGGTTAAATCTGATGTCAATTTATTTATACTTTCGTTAATCGCTTTTTTGCACTTCTCCGACAAGTTCCACTGAACATCTTTCTTCAGTAATTTGTCGAGGGGTGCCCTCAATTTATGCATACTATCGGTAAACTCTCCATAGTATTTAGCAAGACCGAGAAAGCTTTGCAATTCTGCGACCTTTTTAGGCTCAGGCATGTTTTTGATTGCTGAAGCTCTCTCTGGGTCAGGTTTCCTGCCATTCTCATTTATGATGTGGCCTAGATATTTTCTTTCTTTCAAGAAGAAATCATATTTCTTCTCTTTAAATTTTAACGCAAAGTCTTTTAAAAATTTCCATAATGTGTGTCGCATGGTCTTTTAAATTATAGCTTTTAACTAAAATATCGACCAGATAAGCTGTGGCGAAATTTTGCCCCGTCAACATAGTATCCATCGTCTGCTGAAAATCGCAGGCGCTACTTTTTATCTCGAATCGTAGCCTGCTGTATTTGTATAGACCTTTGTGCGTATTTATGCACAGAAATTTGGAACTTTCTTCCGTAATTGGAATCTGCAAGTATGCTTCGCTTAGGACGATCTTTGAGAATTTTTTTCCACAATTAAGTTTACTGAATATTTCTTCTGTGCTAGGCAACGGATACTGATGGTCTTTAATTGCATTATTTAATCCCGTGGAAAAATCTGTACACACGCGGATTTCTCCTGAATTTTTTTAAAAATAAACAACCGTTGACGCCCATTCACTGAAGTTAGTTTTCGAAATAATCCCAGTTTGCTCTAGCCTCTCAAATTCTTTGTCTATTTTGTCAATTGTTACGAAAGGTACGTTTCTCTTTTTCCTAAATATAGGTTGAGCATTCTGTTTAAGCTCGATTTTCGCTTCAAATTTGTTGCAACGTCCTAACCAACTTGAAAATACTTTTAGGAATTCTTTGTGCAATTCCTCATTGTTTTGTGGCTTCCGAAAATTCAGTCTATTCTTTTACAAAACGAACTTTAATAGATAAATCCCATACATTTATTTTCTGCATCAAGTCCTTTCCTACTAGGTTATCTGTATTTCTCGTCACATAGATTTTTCAATTTTTTTATTTCTCCCTGGAATTTTACGTTGGCTATAATTTTGCCTTCGAAATTTATCTTTTTTCCCGTTACGGATTTAGCAGTGTTTTTAGTGTGTAGCATGGGCGGCTTATTTAACTTCCGCCATGTTTGTAAGTTTATAAACGTCAAATCAGATCCAGTTGCAATTTAATTTTTTTATTCAAAATTTCCATTTCAACGTATTTTCTCATATTTTCCCTATTTCCATCCTCCACTCTAGTAGATCTTACCCTACTAGGTTGATTTTTATTTCTGCATACCGTAACTTTGTGGCCCATCTTACCCCATGCTCGGCAATTTTTGTATTTAAAAAGACAACCCTTAAACCCATGCCTTCTACCAAATCTGTAGTGGGAGGCTTGATTTTTACTGGATATGTGTCAGCCGTATTACTGTATTTTTCTCTTTTGCATTATAATTTTTTTTTGTCTGTTGGGAGGCTACAAAAACCTGCCTCATCGAATGTTAGATCATTCTTTTTTTAGGGAGAATATAGTCTACGAACTTGGTGTGTTGGTCTGTACCTAAATTCCTGAGTAGAAGTCTTAATTTTCTTCTTGTCACTCCAGTGCTGACAGTCGATATTAAAAATATCCTCGTATCGCCTGTAATACTCTCCGAAATTTTTATCTTCCTCAACTGAGTATTTAAACATTTCAATCGCGTTCCACACAGCATCTTGTGAAAATGTCTTCTCCTTCTCCGTGTTCCTATCCAGGGCTGTGCTTGTTTATTTTTATGACAGTTCTTGTAGTTGTGTTTGTCTTTCCTCGTGCGGCTTTTGCATTTCGATTTGTCTTCGATTTGCTTTTGCATCTCTATTTGGCTCTTTTGTATTTCTGTTTGTCTTTCTTTGTTAGCCTTTTGCATTTCTATTTGTCTTATTTCGTTAGCCATTTGAATTTCCATCTGTTTCATTTCTAATTGATATTATCTTTTTTCAGTTCTCTTTATGATTTCGAGTTTTCCCTTTTAAAAATCTTCCATGTTTTTCTTTTCGGTATTATTGTAGACCACTTGTTTGATTGACTCCTCTTATGTGATTTTCGAGGTCCTCGACGCTAAGTGTGTTATGCGTATTTTTTTTCGCCAATTTACTCTTTACGACTGATGTGACATCATTTTTTTTCTTCCGTGTGCACTTGTTAGAATCCTCGTCGCCAAATCATTGTTTGGCGAGAATGATTTTTTTCTCCGCGTGAACTTGTACGAATCCTTTGTCGCCAAATTGTTGTTTGGTGACTGACGTGAAAGACGTATTTTCCTCTGCATGAACTTGTATGAATCCTTCGTCGCCAAATTGTTGTGGCGACTGACTTGAATTTTTCTATCTCCGCGTGAACTTCTTCGAATTTTGTCGCCAAAATTTTGTGGATTCTTTTTTAGAAAACCACAAAAATATAATAATAACGAAAACAGATATGAGAGGAAAAATGTAAGTATATTGAATATAAGATATACAACCTGTACACTGTTAGTAGATTCAGGAATACTTGTTAGTAGGAGTTAAAAATATACAAGAAGTAAGTCCAGGTCTATATTCTTGCAGACCAACGAGCGGTGGTTCGACTGCTCTGACAAGTCACATCTTTAACAACAACAACCCATTCTGTGTAGGAAGGATTATTTGTATACCATGGAAGAGTCCATAGAGAGTGTGAAATTGGGTGACTCCCCAACAATATATATATATTAAAATGGAAGGCTTCGTTTTCATACCCGATGCGTTCAGGATGCAATTATACTAATGTAGGCCTTATATCAAAAGAAATTCAAGCCGTAATATGCATCATTTTTTTTAGAATATTGATAACAACATTTAATATATCTTTTAACATTTACTATAGATGATGAACTACAGTGACTCTCCTTTTTAATAACATCATTTTTACTATGTTTTAAAGAAACTATTTACGCTATGAATGTGCGGAATATTTCACCTGATATTTAAAATTCATATCAGACTTCATTTTGTGCACTTCGATGTGGTACAATAGTTAGCAAGCTTATTTTGATCAGTTACGACTGGATAGGGAATCAGATCCTCACTGTGTTCTTCTTTCGGCCTTGTGTCGCTTTTAAATAACACCTTGTAAATCAATATAAATAAATAAACTTTTCAGTTACATTCAACGTTGTGTAGGGCAGCGTTTTTGCTGTTTCCGTAACAAGCTGTTTTTATGGGGCAGGGTTGTTAGCCCTGTGCCCAACCCTGCCCCGAAACCTGGAGCAAGGTGATTTTCTAAGCGTAGCTTAGACGTAACACACGGCCGAAAGTAGGGGGTACTCAGTGAGGATTGAACTCACTACTCAGTTATAATGATTCTAGCGAGACGAGCTTGCTAACCATTACACCACGCCGAGGTGTCCTCAAATCAATGTATCAGTTTAAAATACGCTCTCACTATGTAGCAACCAGTCTATTAAACTTGACAGGATTTTCAAAATGTCAAGAAATTAGCAAGTTTATAAAACCTCGTCAAAACTGTTAGAAGTAAATATAATTAAAATCACTGAAAATATATTTTGAGGAGAAAATGGTAACGTCAATATTAATACATTTAATACTATAAAAAAATTACATTTGGTATTTAATAACAAAGCAACCAGTGCTACTTCCAACTGATTCATTGATTCTTTTTTATGGACTATCAAATATATATGGGTCATTTAAAGCTGACACCTATTTCAGATTGTTGGAGTTTTTGTACAATACTCAGGGTTCACAAACGGTTTCATTGTTGGTATGTCGACTTTGGCAATCGTTATAAGCCATTTTTTATCTATTGATCTGAGTAAGCGGATGTATGCAGTTGAAAGTGTAAATATTTGTAAACAAGATTTGAGCCAAGCATGTCATTCATGAGAAAATCTTGATCTAACAAAGCTGATTGAGAATTAAGACTAATTTATAAAGAAAAAATATTTCATTACACCTGAATCAAAAGAGGACCGATACTAGTAGGCAGCTGGGGGGTAGAGTAAGAAAGTAGACAGTGTAAAGTGGGCATTGAAAAAAGGATAAAATATGAACGGGTTTCAAGAAGACAGAAAATGGCAACTGACATTGCATTTACATTTTGTAGATATCAGAGAAGCAAGTACGGATGTACAGTAAGCGGGAACTACGGGAAAAGAAACTGTTGAAGTAAAAGTGGAGGTTATATTTATTTCTTCCAAAGATAAATAGCGAAGAAATTAGTTGCTAAATTCATTTTAGAATAGAGTAAAACAAAACTTACCAGAGCAAATGTCATAAAAATATTTGTAGAAAAGACGGAAGCCATGTCACATCGGTGAGCATGTGACTGAAATTGAGATAGCATGTTATGATTGATTACATTGCAGATTCTTCTGTGGATTTTTTCTTGAACCCCGAGATCAAGGCAGCCTCTCTAGATGTTACGTAAGCGTCCAGCCTCCTAATAATCAGTTAGGATGCAGCAACCAGAAAACTCCCATCCAGGTATGCTCTGTATATAACAGGCGTTTCCACCATCTACTTCTATGTGCCTTCTCCTTTCAGAACATAGGCGATCATGGCCTTCCACGTCTCCCTATCCATGGTGGCTCTTAGCACATTTTCTCCTGTAACACCACGCAACCGCCGTTCTGTCATCTACATGCTCAGGCCATTCATAGATGTTATCCGCTGCTTTCCTATATCTAGCTTGTTGGTATCAGGTTCTCCAAGCCCTCCTTTCTCATTGCACCTTCCAAAAATTCAGTTGTCTCTTCCTGATGCGCAGTATTAATTTCCTTTTCGTTTTCTTTCTTTCCAACACATCATCATTGTTTAGATGCTCGGTCCATGGTATCCACAGCTGCACGGTCCATGGTATTTCAGCTGCTTCAAGTTTTTCGTTCATCTTTGATGATATTGTCCAACATTCACTGCCATATTGAAGAACTGGCATCACATAACAATCTAGTACACACTTCTTGAAATTTTCCTGTGTCTTAATATTTACTCAGTTTCTGGAACGCATCCTTCGCCATGCCAATTCGCGTTCGGATCTCTGTGTCGACAACATCTACACAAATCCCAAAAACACGTGAAAGGTCCGACGAGACGAAAGAAACTGGGAACTTCTTCATAAACAGGAGACAAGGGATAAGCCTTTATTCTTGTTTAAAAGAAATAAGGGGAGAATAGATCGGTCGATAGAAAAGTCGTTCTACTATCGATTAGACAAAAGAGAACTCAGTTACTAAATCATTAAAGTATTAAAACCGACAGAACAAACCTCCGAAAAAAAATGACCCAAGAAAACTCAAATTACTTTAAATACAATTTAAGTAAATTACTTCAAATGTTCGAAAGTATTAAATTATTTAGCAGTTGATTTGGGTACCAACAGAACTTTATGACATTGAGAACCTTAAATAATATTTCAATATATTAATCAAGGAAGGAGCTGGGGACTGATCACTTCAAGACACAAGCATAGATTGACATATATTATAGTAGCAAATTAAAAAGAAAAAGTAAAAAAGTAAAAAAAAAACAATATAAAATTAGTAGTTTCAAAAAACATTAATTATAAATAAAATTATATATATATATATAACCCGTCTACCTCTTGTCTCTACACACTGTAACCCCACCACTACCTGTTCAACTTTGTGATAGTTGTTAACCTGGCCCCTTCCACACTTTACCCCAGGGCCTTCGCCATTTGAAACAAAGCAATGTCGTTGACGTGACGTAGAAACTCTATTAGAGATCCTATGTCGAAATGTACATCCGACACCTTTGAATTTTGAAAATGTTCTCTAATTTATATTGGCTCTGTATTCTTAAAACATTGAGCTCTCTGCCTGCATCACTTTTTAATGTTAAATTTAAAAAAAAATATTAATTAGGATCAGTTTCTTGGAATTTACCTTCCTACTCTTCCAGTTCGGATTAAAGAAAAACAAATATATATATATATATATATATATATATATATATATATATATATATTAACAAAAAAGGAAGAAGAATTTCTAAACAGAAATATATGCTACATAAACTAATTTTAGAATTTGAAAAATATGTTTCGCGTATTTTTGCACTAACTCATTAAAGAATATTAAATCATTCATATAGATTTTAAAACGATATTTTCAAGAGAATATTAATGACACAATTATACATTTTAATCGGTTTAAAGTAGGGAAAAACAATATGATAACTTTATCAAACTAATGGCTTGCAAACAAAATTTATTTGGATATGATTGAGTATTATTATTTATGAAATGTGTGTCTATTGCACAAGTTCCTCTTGAACCTCGGCTTCATGTTTGCATTCAAATCAGTGTACATCTGTTGTGGTGTCCTTCTGCTAAAGTGTTTATGTTGGAATATATCAAGTATTAGCGGAGCCGTACAGGATTATCTAATAGCTTAGTCTGACGAAACGGAAGTCTTCCTCTATGTGGCCTTGGGCGCTCAGGTTAAAATATCTCACTAGCGAGTAGGCATCACTCACCTATCTGATGATTTGTAACGCCCTCCTAGTAGTCAAGAAACTTTAAGGGTGTGTTGTGGGTTGTCGACAAAGACCTTCTTCCACTGCAGCGTTGTTGTCCTGTTGCTCAGGTTTGTTGAAGACATCATGGTTCGTACGTTGCGCGAAAAGTTCTTTGTTCTCGAGGTTAGTTCTGTCTCTAGCAATATCGCACCTCCGTTAACGAAGACTGAGCACTTTCTGCTCTTTTCTTACTAGGTGTTATGCGAGTCGTCATTTGGACCACGCAAGAAAAGGAATTTCATAGGAACGAGAAGTTTACCTCTTTCCAACCGATCTTGTACTTTAGGCATCAGATTAAAGTCAAGATTAAGACGGAAGGGAAACAACACCCGCCAAATGATTTTAGCAAAAGGTGGGTGAGTCTTGCATAAATGTGTCGAGGGACAGGTGCTGACCTAGAGTGAATATTTGATGCCGGTCAGGCATTAGGATATTGGGTGTTGGGATTTTTACAAGTTGACTTAGCTAGGGTTTGTATTCACATAGGCCTTTTTTATTTTGTGTCCTCGTTTTCTTTTAGCTTAATCCCTCATCCCCTCCCCAATTAGATGACTAGGAATGTTACATCTCTGGTGGATGCGTGACATATTTTTTTGTTTTTTCGAGTGTGATATTTAGTTTTTGTTATTTGTTTCTTGTACATAGTTAGTGTTCACTGTATATATTCATTGGGGTGGTAAGAAAGAATGTGGTACTTTGGTGTCAGGATTATTGTAGTGGGGTTGGATCAATGGTTGTGAATAGCTAAGATCAAGTTTGGGAAAGATGAAGACCGGCCTTTTCCAACCCCAATTTCGTGGTCACGTGTCGTATTTGCGTTTTTTGGGCAATAAATATTAGCAGTTTAATTGATTTCAGAGTCTTCTTACTGGCGAGTTTGATAATGTCCAATGGACCTCTAACGGGCAATTTTTTCGACCTTTATTGCTTTGCAAGTTCATTTTCTTTTCAGTTTTGAAAATCGAATGTTAAGTTCTTTTATTTTATTTTCTACTTACTTATTTGCTGAAATACATCGTAAAATATTCAACAATCTTGTAAACGAGACTGACGTTATTTTCAGCAAGTTGCCCAAGATTGCCAACGTTTTGTGAACGTCAGAGGGGATTCGAAAAGACATTGCAGAGAGTGTCGAGGCTCACATTAAAATAATTAAAAAATTAAGTGTCAACTGAAATAATAAAGTTACTTTGCATGTCAAGATCATGTTTCGGGTGTCTTCAATTTCATTGGTATAGAGATAGTCTTTTTAAAGATAAAAATGTTTTATTGCAATAAATTGGAGTTCCTAATGTATGATTAAGAACAAGACAAAAATGTTTTGTAAAAATTACCAAGTCTGATGAATTAGAAACCCGTAACATCTGGAAATATATTGAATTACAAACATTTAACAAAAATGTTAAGCTACAGCTTGATTCGCGTTCAGATTTATACTTAATTATCAAAAATGGAAATTACTAGGTAAGCCGACTTTGTTAAAAACGAACAGATTAGCTAAAAGTGTAACTGGTGACCCTATAAAGTTTATAGGTGAACTTATAACGAACATGTCAATCAAATATAAAACTTTAAAACTGAAGGCGTATATTATGAAAAATACTACAATTTGTACAGGACTGAGTAGTTAGAACAGTTTCACATTTGGGGTATGCCTATTTACTAATTATGTCAAAAAATCGGAAATTTGACTGACGAAGCAAAAAGAGTGAATGGTGAATTAAAAAACAACTTCCCAACGTTTTCAGTAGGGGCTTAAGAAAATTGCACTAAAATAACTGATAATTTTGAGTTAAAGTCAGACGCAAACCAATTTTTTAGAATAAACGTAACGTTCCATTTGCCTCGTTAATTCAAATTGGCAAGGAGTTGAATCGACTCGAGCAAATAGGTGTTCTAGAAAAGTTAAATGTATTGAATGGGCATTTCCCGCAGTTTATAGTAAAAAAAAAAAGACAAAAGTCCATGTATATGCTGACTTCTCTACGGTACTGAACGACACCTTAAAGAATCACCATTATCTTTCCAGAGAAGATAGCTCAGTGGAGATAAATATTTTTAAAAATTTACTTAAGCAACATATATCTGCAAATACTCATGGAGGAGGAAGGATCAAAACTCCTTTGCATAAATACACACAATGATTTATACAAAAATTTGAGACTTCCATTCGGGGAAATGTTCGTCCCTTCCATTTTTCAGCAGGTCATGGAATAAGAACAGAGGTCGAAATAAAAAGTTCCTTGTGTTGTATATCAATAACAACAAACACGCATATATTTATATAAAAACATATCAAGTGATATTTTTTAATGATGATGATGAACCGTGTAGCCTAGGGAACAGAGAGTGAGAGAGCGCGCCTCTAAGGGTTGACGGGGGGTCGTCTGTTGCTCCTCTGGTCTGGTCTGGCTCTCTGTCTGTCTGTCTCGTCTCTCTGCGTCTCAAATCCGTGCGCCGAGGTCTTTTTATAATCTCCAAACCGGAACTTCCGATTTTTGCCTCGCCCACGCACGCCCACGTAATTCTCAGAGACACCTGTTCTGTTTGCCTCTTGTAGCCATTTCCGCTACTGCCGGAAATAAGGTCAAACAAACATCCGTTCGTTTCAACGACCGGAAACGCCCCCGCTTGCTCAGCTTCCTCGGGTGGGGCGGGATTGTTATATTACACTTGAACAATGCTATCAGGGCAATTCCTACAACAATTGACATGATAATAGACAAACCGTTCAATGATGAGTTCATAAAAGAAGTAAAGGACAAACTATATAGTAAAGACCAGAATGTCTTAGAACTTTACTCTCTCTGCACAGACATTCTAATGTACAGAGACAGAGTAGTAATCCCATCTACACTACAGAAAAGAACATTAAAGGAATTCAATGTTGGTCATCAGGGAATTTCAACAATGAAGAGTCTGATATAGATTTACGACTACTGGACCAACATGGAAAAAGATATTGAAAACACTGTAAGATTGTACGATTAAGTATGGTCGGGGAATTAAATACTAACAACAATTTTGTTTAGTTTTTGTAAATATTATTATTCATTGTATAAATATTAATCAAGGTTTTCAATTTCAAATTTGTTATTCACACTCAACACAGACAAACCATACATATGGAATTAGTTAGATTTTCACAAATTCCTTGAGGTATTATGGTGTCTGTAGTAAGTATGGGAAGTAAGAATGAGTTGTTTTGGTGTAAAGCATATTGTAGAGTTTGCTTGGGTTAGCGATTGAGGCTAGCTAAATTTATGCAAAACAGAGAAAGATCAGATTTCTCCATTGATGACCTTGTGCCACATTTTTGTAATGGTACAAAAATAAATATCAACATTTGAAAGGATTGAACGCTGGACTACCGACACAGGTACTAGTTCTGTAATAATCTTCTGTTGTATTTACTATTAAATATAAAACATTTTACTTGGTCAAAACAATATATGAGCTGTCAAATTCACTATATCGAGTGGCTCTTGGCACTTGTACAGAGATAAAATCATTGTTATATATTTATTACAACTCATGTCAGTATCTATATAATAAAAATTAAAAATAATTACAAAAAGTATAGTCCTATATATTTATTTGCAATATTATTTACAGTCGTCCCATTTTGTATTATGAAATTTCAAATCTATTTAAACTTATTTATAAATGGAACTTTGTCTGTTTGTGTGTCTCTGTGTGTGTATATATCCGTTACCTATAGACTCTGAAACGGCTGAACAGATTTTCTTGAAAATTTACACAGTTGTACTATAAGCATCTGCGTGTGATCTTACCTAGGTTTTGTGTCGATAAATGTGTTTTACCTAGGTTTTTGTGTTCGATAAATATCAAAAAACGATAATCGAAAAAATTGAGTTATAGTAGGATTGGTCCGATTTTAATCAAATTTGATACACTCATAGACAAAGACATAAGAAACGATACTCAGAAGTTTCAAGGTTGCAGTTCTTACAATAATGCATAAAATTGATAATATATATATATATATATATATATAAAAGGCAAGATGTTTGTGTGTGTCTGTTTATATGTCCTTTATACAAATCCGCATTTTTTATCCGATTCTCACCAAACTTCACACAAATATTCTTTAGGCTGAGTCTGAGATCTAGGACCATGAATTAGTTTGAACGCTTTCATTACACCCGAGCAAAGCCGGGCTATACTGCTAGTTACTTAATAAGTGATTCTACTTCTAAGATGTGCGATGTGGTGGAGTGGATATCGAGAAATCGAAGAGCCGAATTCGAATTCCAATTGAATTTACTGTATTCACTTACGCGAAAATACCCTCTAGTTATGGATTAAATAACAGAACATTGGGTTCTACAGCCTTGGGTATCAACCAGTCTACCGCAAAAAGTAATGACAACCTACTGCGGGATAACGTTCTGTCCAGTCAGTCATGTTTCTTTTAAAACATAATCGCCGAAGCGTGTATCTCGTATGGACATTACCTGAGTTACTGATTTTTAAATATAAGTGTAAGCGCTATATTTAACATAAAAAATTCTATTGCATAAAACGCTTGGTGAATCACATTTACTGATAACAATGTTTTGCATAATAAATTCTTACATTTATTAATATATGCTTAGAAGTGTCCCCTGATTCGGTGGCAATTGAAGGCAGGTAACCCTTGATCACTTAGCTCTTCTACTCCTTTTCTGCTGCGTAAATTGGCAGCACATGGGCCTAAATTGAAAATAGGCATTTTCAAATCATTTTCTGCTGAAGATTGCATTCCGTTATTCAATGATGAATAGAAGCCGACATTTTGATGGCTTTTTGCGTCTACTCCAAGGAGTGACTATGTATGTCCTTCCTGCCTTTACCATTTACCGTTTGAATATTTTTTGCGTTCTGGTTTTTCTTTCCTATTTTCTTTTGGAATTCACTTTCTCGTGTTCGAATTTTTTTCTCTTAAGCTTATGTCATTTTATCCTATTTTGGAGAACCATATTCGTTTTCTCTTTAATCTACTTCATCCTATTTATTATTTCTTTCTTTCATATCGTTTTTTTTTTTCATTTTATATTTGATATCACTTTCTCTTTTTCTTTATTTCGTTTAAATCGCTTTTTTATTTCTTGCTTCTTTTCTTTCTTTCAATCATTATTTCATACTTTCTATGTTCATTTCCTATAGTTTCTTTTTTTCATTCATTTTTAAGGGGAAAATAAGTGGACAGAAGAAGAGATAAAAGTGGATAGTGAGAGAGAGAGAGAGAGAGAGAAATCAGATTAAGTTGATAACTACATATATGACTTTTTCTTTTTTTTATGTGCCTAGTCCTTTCAGGACGTAGCCGATTATGGCCTTCCACATCTCCCTGCCTCTGGTGGCTCTTATCACGCTTTCTCCTTTTGCACCATGCAACCCTCGTTCCGTCATCCACCTCATCAAGTCCTTCAAATATGTTATCCGCTGCTTTCCTCTGTCTCTTGTTCCCTCTATCTAGCCTGTTAGTAACAGGTTCTCCAAGCCCTCCTTCCTCGTTGCATGTCCCAGGAACTTTAGTTGTCTCTTCCAAAAAAAGCTTTGGTGACTGCGAGATTAATGTAATTTTTCAAAATACTCGTAGAAAGAGTGAGAAGATTCGCCAAATATCTAATTACCAAAAAATAATAACACTTGCTGAATTATTTTGAAATTATCGTTAAACAAATGTTCCTAAAATGGCGATTTGAATATAAAGAAAGAAAGAACGAAAGTATAAAGTGTTGAAAGTATTTTGCCAATAGCCAATAAATAACTGTTTGCTCGATTTTGGTTGCGTAGATAAACAAAATATATTCGCTAATTGATTTCATTGAAAAAAATGAACGAAAGAAAGAAGAGGAGATAGACGTCCTTAATGGTTTTTTCGGTGAAATGAAAAAAAAATATATTTCAAACATTTTTATTTGTGACAATTTCTTAAAATAATGACCAGCTTTCAAATTCCTGCTTGTAATTCCAATATTTTTTTTTTAATCATTTCACCCCGAACAAGGCGGAAATGCCACTGATGTGCAGGGAGCTACATTAGTGTAAAAAGATTAATTAGAAGAGAGTGAAGAGGAAGACGAACCCGCTAGAAAGGAGCAATAGAAAGCTGACAATGCAGGTGCGATGACAGTTTCAAAAGTGGAGAGAAAGGAAAGGATATATGGGGTGGGTAAAAAGCTAGAGTCAAGTGGTTAATAGATATACAATCCCGATCAAAAATTTAAGACCACTTAAAAATCTTTAAAAAGAATTTTTTTTTTACGGATAGTAAAAAAAAAATTTTTAGTAAAAAAAAAAATTTTTAGTAAAAAAAAATTTTTAGTAAAAAAAAGCTACATTCCAAACATTTTATTTAGAAATTTACATTTTTATAAAATGAGGCGATTTACGCATGATCAAAATTATAAGACCAGGGGTATAAATTGTTAGATCTATGGTAATTCCAATGTTTTTAGTTCAGTTAGAGATTAGCAATCACTGCGTAAAGGTGTTACCATGCCTAAAGCAAGCAAACTTACCGAAGTTGCGAATTCTCAAATTCTAAAATTCCATAAGCAAGGTTTGTTACAGTGGGCGATCGCAGCTAAGGTAAATCGCAGTAAAAACTGTGATTTGCAACTTTCTAAGAAGAGTGAGAATTATGTAAAAGCAAAATCCTCTGGTAGGCTCCAAAAAATTTCTCCTGCATTGAGTAGGAGAATAAGACGGGTTGTTATGAAAGACAAGGGACTTTCTTCTAGTCAAATTAAGGCAGTCACAAAAACTGATTGCAGTCCCGTAAACCATCAGACGACACTTACGACAAAAATGCATGGTAAATAAAAAGCGTAAACAAATTCTTCGGCTGCTTCCACGTCACAAGGTGCACGCTTAAAGCTTGGTCGTAAATACCAAATATGGGACGTTGAGAAGTGGAAGACAGTCCTGTTTTCTGATGAGAAAAAATCAATCTATATGGTCCTGATGGCTTCCAACGATATTGGCATAACAAAGACATGCCTCCTGAAATTTTCTCCACAGGTCAAAGTGGTGGAGGGTCCCTAATGGTATGGGGTGCCTTTTCTTACAGAGGGACGATAGAGCTCCAGATGGTGCAGGGTCGTCAGACAGTGGCTGGTTATGTTAGCATGCTACAAAAAGCATCTTTGATGATGGAGGGCCATCGTTTGTGTGTGGATGGATGGTTATTCCAACAGGATAATGCTGCAATCCACACTGCAAGACGGACCTTGATTTTTCTACAAGAAAATGGTGTCCATCTCTTGGGACATCCTGCATGCTCACCAGACTTGAACCTAATTGAAAATGTTTGAGGATGAATGACAAGAGATGTTTATCGAAATGGCAAACAATATTCAACAAAAAATGAACTACGTGAAGCCATCTTCAGAAGCTGGAGCAACATCACCCGCACCTTAATGGAAAAGCTTATTTCTAGCATGCCCGACAGAATTTTTGAAGTCATCGAAAGCAGTGGCGGTAGAACTCATTATTAAATTTGGTTGTTGAATGTTTTCATACTCTTTTCATACACTTTTTGTACAATTTCGTAGTCTGGTCTTATAATTTTGATCATGTGTAAATCGACTCATTTTATAAAAATGTAAGTTTCTAAATAAAATGTTTGGAATGTAGCTTTTTGTTTCCATAAACTTTTAGATTGTAGTATTGGTAAACTTAAGTGGGAGGAGTTTAAAATCTATCCGTTAAAAAAAAATTCTTTTTAAAGATTTTTAAGTGGTCGTAAATTTTTGATCGGGAGTGTAGTATTGACATTGCATTTAAATTCCTGGTGGTTGTAGCCGTCAGAAAAGCAAAAATATGGGAGAGAATTAAACAGGCGGGAAGTGCGAGAGAAGAAACTGTATGAGTAGAATTGTCGCCTGCATTTGGCTAAACTAACTCTGAATGGGTGGGACCCAGTTGCCAATCTGGTTGTTGTCAAGGTTAAGTAAAAGACATATTTAACAATGCGATAGGGGAATTTCAAAGGATATTTTATTATTATTGTTATAGAACTCGCCAATATCTTATTGAATCATTTACTGATAAATTAAGATTCATACAAATTTTTAAACAGAAAATCCTTGAAAATTGCTGGGTAAAATTAGTTATTATTATTATTATTATTATTATTATTATTTCTATTATTATTATTGTTGTTGTTGTTGTTTTTGTCGTTTTTCACAATCTCATTCTTCTACGATAGCCTACATTTCTGATATTATTAGAAACATTCCCTTCAATACTGCCAATCAGCGTTTACACCTCTCCGCGTTCTAACATTCTCCTCCTGTAGCAAATCTCGTACGACTTAAAAATAACCAAAAACATTCGACGTTGTTGTTCCCTCCCCGGTCCTAACTACTGAACCATGATAACAACGTCTGCAGATTTTCTTAAAGCAGTAAAAAAAAATATATATATATATATATATAAGGATAAAATTCTATTCGTTTTTTCCGATCTTGACGTTTATTTCTTCCCTCTGTTTTATAATTGGCAATACTTCTATATTTTCAGAGAGACTTTGCAAGAACTGCCTTTAAATGTACAGCCATTATTTTTTATTTATTAGCATTCAGAAATTTCTATATAAAAAATATCAATTCCGTTTTTATTTTGAGGTTTAAATGGTTTATTTTGTGGTTTGGGCTCCGTCGAGTAGCAACCAATTTTACGTTTGTATTTATAAAACATTTATAAAAAGAGAATGCTATGCATTAGAAAATATATCTTTTGCGGCATTTGTTATATTGCATATCCTTTGGGAATTATGAAGCAATATATTGAGAAATATCAAATGCCAAATTCCTTGGCATTTGCGCCTGCTCTTTAGAAGATTATTTGATGAATGGCATTTAAAATGGATTGCTTCACAATAGATTTATTGGAAAGGAACTACTTCACATGAATTTTACAAATGTCCATGCCATGATTAATCCAAGCTAGCATCGAGTACGTCAAAGCATTTTGCTGGTTATAGAAGTCATAACCAAGAAATAGAAAACGCGTAACATAAAAAAAGCAAGCGAGTTAAGACCTTAAAATTAGATGAGTACATTATCACGGTGTATGTATTTGGGGTTGTTCAATTCAAGTTATGTTAGTGAAAACCTACCTGTAACCGTCCGAAAAGAGAAACTTTATAACTGTCGACAAGACATTGGTAGTCTATGATGTATCAAGGCAGGAAATGAAAGGAGATTTTCTGAACAAGTACGAGACTAAAGAAGGGATACTATGGCAGAAATTGTAGAAAGTTTTAATGAGGGTGCAAAAAAGGTCTATTTATCGTTGTTTCTCATAGAATTGCATTGTGGCTGACCAATAAAATAACTCATACTAACTGATGCTTATCAGTAAAATTAATCTTATATGAATGCGATGAGATCGCTTGATCTCCCGAATAAAGTGAAAACAATATTTCTGTTATTTGCTTATCTTGTGCACGCTCTCGTTTTAGAAGTTAATTTTGATAAAGTACAAAATATTAGACAGGAAATGATGGCTTAGAAAAAACACTCCGGAAATCACTGCGTTTTTGTCACTTATTCGAAATTATCTGTTTGCAATCGGAGGACAGGGCAACTCCTTGAGGACTGAGATTTATTCTCTCCATGGGATAGAGGACTGAAGGAGAAAATATATCAACTTCGAAAGCACCAACACCAACACCTTTACAAATTTTCTTTGAATCTGTTGCTACTGGCTTTATTTTTCCTGCATTGAATTTATCAGTCAGTAGAAATTAATCGGTAGAGAAGGACAGGCACTTTTTAGATTTAGATTTATTAAAAGAATTAATCTTCTTTCGTAGTAGCCTGAGTTCAAATTACAGTACTGTGCAAAAGTATTAGGACAAGAACTATTTTATCTATTATGAGGCATGTTGACTGATAATAAACAATTTCATTAAAGTAATTTTATTTGATTTACTCAACAAATGCTTTAAAAAGAAAATATACTTGTTACAAAATAAATGTAATATTTAGTATAATAGCCTTTTGCTTTGATCATTCTGTCAGGCATTGACATCACAAGCTTCTTCAGTGTATCTAATGGTATCTCCTGCCAAGCAGCTTGTATTTGTTCCCAAAGTGTGTCTTGCGAAGTAACCTCAGATTTATCAATTCAAAAGGGGAGAATAAGAAAAAATCAGTCATATCCAAGGATAATAGAATAATGAATAGTTTCAAAATAACTTGTTTAATAGAAAATAAAAAAATTAAATAAACTTTGTAATACATTTCTTTTACGCCTAGTTTTAAATAATCAGTATTTATTAGCAATTTACTTGGCTTTTCACCCTGTATTTGAATTTCAGTGACGTTTTTAGAAAAATCACACTTGTCCTAATACTTTTGCACAGTACTGGTAGTGTGCAAAAGTGTTAGGACAGGGGTGATTTTAAACTTTTTTTTGATGCCTCATAAAAGATAAAATAGTTCTTGTCCTAATACTTTTATAAAGTACTGTATATAATACTAGTACCCTATATGGAACTATGTGAATTGTCCGGAAATAATTTTATTAAAATATTGATGTCAAAAATTTCTCAATGATGTGCTGGACAAAAACATCAATCTCTTATTCTACAGGCATCTCCCAAACTCGGCAACCGTTTTGAATTATAAAATAATCACTTTATTCAATTCGTTTGGACGAATATTTTCGTGATGCAATTTTTTAATCATATAACAATAAAAAGATTTCGCATTTCAGTTTCAAAATACAATTATTATTTTAGTCTTCTTATCGCTGATTTTTATTTAAGATCGATAGACTTAGTTTTACTTAACATGGGTTAATGACCAGCAATTATCGTATATATTTTCGTATATATGTGATTTCTAATTTCTGTGAATGCAACTGACTAGTGTAGTGCAACATTCTCAATCTTACACCTACACTGGCATTGAAGCCTTGTATTCTTTCCATGACCAGTTTTTCTTTCGAGAAGTAGTTTAGTTCTAGAGAAATATCTCCGAAGTGTTAAACTGTTTTAAAATACCTTTTTATATTGCACGAGCTGCTGTTCCTCTGAATCGCATTCCGGTATACCCCTCATGAGTTATCATGAATGTGAATACCATTTGGGCTCATATGACAACACTGGGCAGAGCTGGTAACGTAAGAAATACTCGACGGTATCTAGATAACAGCACTATTGCCAAAAGGTAAATACTGAGTAGTGTAGTGAAGATAATTGCCATAGTTGTCATTACTAGTATAAGCATCTAGATACTAAATATATAAAATCTTTAAGTATATAGCAATAACAACAATGGTAATAAGAAAATATTACTGTGCGACAAATGAGCATCAAGCTCAACCAGAGATATACGGCCGTGAAAAGACTACACTTTGACACATCGTCACTCATGCTGATAGACAGGTAAATGTCAAGAGATCACACCTTCCAGGCACAGATTATATTATTTAACCCACAGAATGCGGAGAAGAAATAAATTCAAATGTAACAAAGTCAAATTGATTCAGCTCTCTGGTTTGTTCGAGTGTTTTGGAAAGTAATTAAGTAAAATTATAAGATTAATATTATTATTATCAGTTTTAGAAAAACACATTGGTGTGATTGAATTAATTTGAATTTATTATATTTATAATATTTTAAAATTGACTTAATTTGTGTCATTACATTGTGAAAAAATGATTTGACAAATAACAGTAGCTCCTTCCATATTCAGTAATGAATTAGTGCACTAACTACTGGTGTAGGATACATCATACGCTAAAAGTCTACCGAGCGCCCACACCTCAGACGTAGAATCGCCGATTTACGCCAATTCGGTCGGGTTTCAATCCTGGGTAAAAGCAATCGGATGTCTAACCGCACTGATGAGCTGTGATACAGCGAAACAGATCTCTCTGTGGATATATATATATATATATATATATATATATATATATATATATATATATATATATCAGACGTAGTACAAACAAACTGGTTAGCGGTCTCTTGTTGTAATTTACTTTTTGAATGGCTCTTGTGTTGTGTTGGATTTGTTATAAAAATAAATTAATACAGAATATAGTTAACCCTATTTTTGTACTACTTGTAATATATATATATATATATATATATATATATATATATATATATATATATATATTTATATATATATTTCTAGTTATCAAAATGGGAAAAATAAATTATCTATTATCTTTAACATCCATTCTTTTATACGTTTTGTATTCATGCTGATCTCCCAAATGGCTCTGCGCTTGGAACTACATTGTCACTAATGTTCACCAACGACCTTTCTGATATCATTGGTATCCATATTTACGACGTGAATATTTACTCCCGTCCTAAAAGTCAATCGGAATGGTTTGATAAGTTAAAATTGGCATCTGATCTTGGGACATATAATTTTTAACTGGGGCAGAGATATGCTTGCTAGTTTTAACGCTTCCAAGACGAAACTGCTCTGTTTTCATCATCTGTAAGAACCTTATGATGTTAACCTCCTTGAAAGTGACTCAAGTCGCCCTTCCGTCTTAATATTTTTCGTGGTCATCAAGTGGAAAGATTTTATTGAATCAAATACTAGGTCAGCTTCTATGGAAATTGATTGAGTGTAACTTGCTAGACAGTTTTAATCTCTAGAATTTATCTAACATATTTATAAATGAACCATTTTGACAACCTTGAATATTGCTGCTAAACTCAGTCTGGAGATCATGCAAAATATTTAAAGATTATTAATGAAATTTATAAAAGAATCAGCCACCTTATTGGTTCTGATCTGACATCTTGGTTTCAGTGTTTTTTCCACTTTTTAACCTTGCTTCTCCGTGTTTTCTAGAAATAATTTTATGGTAATTGTTCGGATGAAGTCTTTGCTATGGTACATAGGCATTATGAATTTATGAATTATTCCCTCTCGTTAATAGTGTTTTTTTCTCATCTTCTATAACACACAGTAATCCTCTTGCTTCTTTGTGGCTTCATTGCCTTGCTTCAGTTTAAATGATCAAAACCAAAAAAAATATGAAAATAAATGTTTGATTTCAAATTAAGCCTACAAATTAGCCGTGACGGATAAAATATTTTCATTACTCTGGATTTTTCTCTATTTATTATTAGTCTCAATTCAAACAAATCAAATTGAATGTATTTCTCCGTAGGGAAATCACTTCCGAATAAAGTCAATATTTGCTCTCTCAAAGGCTATTCGCAACAGCTGCAATGCTTTTAGCCTTTCGCAATTTACGTCGACATTTTGTTAAGAAAAATCACCTCATAGCATCAACAAAATCAACACCATAACGCTTGAATGTTATTAAATATTGTCTGTATAATAGATAATTCTGATGGCACGCTAAACTCTTCTGGTTGTTCGGTAATGAAAGTCAATCGTAATGAGTATAGAAAATTGGTTTCTGGGGAACTTATAGTTGGCTGCATCCCCAAGTTTTCTAAAATGTTGCAGAATCATTAATATTTTCTAAACATCAACTATTACCAGACCAATAACTAAAACATAAGAAGTTTTGTAAACTTCGCCTCGATTAAAAAAAATAAATCAAGTTAGAAAGACATACTTTATCTCAAGGAAGAAGGGTTAAATTCTTATCTATTATTTATATTCGGACTTATCTTTGATATCACAATATCAATGTTACTAATGTTGTATTCTCCAGGATTCATTAAGTGGCTGTTGGTCCTGATAAATATTATGGTCTTTAATACCCCGTCCTAGGATTGAACTCAAAATTACTCACCCTCACTAACATACCAAAGTCTCATAGACTACATTGGGACGTATAAAACCCTATCATCAAAAGACATAAGTGTTGCTATTATTGTTCCATGGCAAGTAAGCTTTAGCGGAATGAATTTGCTGACCCATTGACGAACCGGTTTTGAATTCAAACATGTCCTTCCACTTTGTTTAAAGACTAACTATATCAACTGCCTTGCTATTTAATCCATAGTTGGAGAAAGATAGATTACTGCCATTCAGAAGTGTATGCGCATGTAATTAAATTTCAGTCGGTCGGTCAAGTGCCATACATGATACACGCCTAGACTCGAAAAAGACATGACTGACTGGATAGAATGTTTTCTGGCAATAGGTTGCCATTACTTTCTGCGGTAGACTGGTTGCTAAACGCAATCTTACCTGGTATTTAGCCCATAGCTAGAGGAAAAAAACGACGGATTATTACATTTTCCAAAGATATTTATGTGTAAGTGAATGCAACAAATTCAAGTACAACTTGAACCCGGCTCTCCAATTACTCGTTCCGCGCGAATATCCACTGGACCAAATCTACTTATCGAATAAGAATGAACTACAGCTAATATTCGAAAACACATTATTGATTCTATTTTCTTCATTGATATCCATTAAGCTACCTTTTATGTTATGGTCTGTATATCCGTTCACATATGTCTTTTTAAATATCATAATAGTGGTTAATAAGGTAAACAAAATTATATTAAGAGTGTGTATGAAGTAATGAAGTAATTAATTAAATAAAAAGGAAATTCATATTAATATCAGGAAGAGGGAATTGAAATTTCTAAGGAATATCAGAGGGCTTGGAATAGCTGATACTGAAACGATAGACAGAAGGCAAGTGGGACAGAGTAAAACACCGCATTACCTTCCTAGCATCCTTGAATAAATGGATGAGAGGACGACGTTTAACAGGGACGACACAAATGTATCACGAGCTAAAAAGGGGAGGAAAATATGGAGAGAGATAAATTGTCAACATCCAGACGTCACACGGCACATACAAGAATAATAATCTAAGCTTATTTATAAATGGAACTTTGTCTGTGTGTGTATGTGTGTGTGTGTCCGTTACCTATAGACTCCGAAACGGCTGAACCGATTTTCTTCAAAATTTACACAGTTGTACTATAAGCGTCTGCGACTGTTCTTAGCTAGATTTTGTGTCGAGGTACCCCCCCCCCCCCGATAAGTACCGAAAATCGATAATCGAGAAAAACCGGGTGATAAAAGGAGTGGTCCGATTTTAATCAAATTTGATACACTCATAGACAAAGACATAAGAAACGATATTCAGAAGTTTCAAGGTTGCAGTTCTTACAATAGTGAAGAAAATCGATAATATATATATATATATATATATATATATAAAAGGCAAGATGTTTGTGTGTGTGTCTGTTTATCTGCCTGTATGTCTGTATTTTTTTCAGCCCTTTTATTTTAGTTTTTGCTTCGGGTTTGGCTCTAAGTAGGTATACTTGTAGTTCTTAGTTTCAGCCATGATTGTAATATTACAATCATGGCTGAAACTAAGAATGTTACAGTAGTGTACATGATATGTAAACAACTGTAACATCCCCATTATATATATCAGTCAGTTAAATGCCATACATAATACACGTTTTTGGCGATCATGTCCAGGAAAAGACATGACTGACTGGGAGAAGATTATCCCGCATTAAGATGCCATTGCTTTCTGCGGTAGATTGGTTGCCAGCCAAAGCTATAGAAACCAATCTGTCCTATTATTTAACCCATAACTAGAGGAAAGAGACGGATTAATAACTTTCACGAGGGTATTTGAGCGTAAGTGAATGCAATGTAAATGAATGAAATAAAAATATATAAATTCATTTTTGCAACGTAAGTAGAAAAATACTAATCTTAATTGTTATATATAAGATAACTTTTATATCATACAAACAGTATAGCCCGGCGTTGATCGGGTGTAATGAGCGCTTTAAAACTAATCCATAATCCTGGAGCTCAGACTCTTTGCACGAAAGTCTAAAAAGCAGTAGTTGTTTCCAGTTAAATCGAAACCCTAGCCTGAAAGAAAAATGAATTGATGTAAGTCAAATTTGGATTTCCTGGTATCGATATCAAATGAGTTTTTTTCGTCGCTGCCTTATATATATATATATATATATATATATATATATATATATATATATATATATATTATTGATTTTCTGCACTATTGTAAGAACTGCAACCTTGAAACTATTGAATATCGTTTCTTATGTCTTTGTCTATGAGTGTATCAAATTTGATTAAAATCGGACCACTCCTTCTATAACCCGATTTTTTCGATTATCGATTTTCGATATTTATCGGGGGTAGCTCGACACAAAGCCACGCTAAGAACACTTGCAGACGTTTATAGTACAACTGTGTAAATTTTCAAGAAAATCGGTTCAGCCGTTTCGAAGTCTATAGGTAATAGACCCACACACAGAGACAAAGTTCCATTTATAAATAAGTTTAGATTTAAATAAATCCTGAAATGCGACTCATTTATTACAACTTCACACAGCTGGCCATTCTAAATCAGAAAAAGTAAGGCCGTGGCAAACTACTGCTGCAGAATATTTGATAAAACTATGGGGTCTTTTATAGCATCAAATAAGTAACTCCGGCTTAATACTGAATGGAATTGATGAGTATTTTAAATGGCTTTACTAGAGAGTGGCCTGCTAACTGGACGGCTCTACAAATCAGCAGTTTATTTACGAGCATACATTGACTACAAAAATAAATAAATATATAATTTAAATAAAATAAAAAAGCAGATGCACCGGTGTAAAAATATAAAACTACGCGAGATGAGAAATAGTTTCCTTCACGCTCGGCCGCTCTCACTCACTCACTTACACACTCTGCTTTCTGTCAGTTTTTTCTTCCTTCCTCTTCTCTCTCTCTCTCACTCTCTCTCTCTCTGTTTCTTTCTGTCTGTCCTTCTCTCTAGAAATGTTGTGCCAAAACTTTCATCACTTCTAAAAATCGAAGCAAACAAATGACCATACCGCAGCCTATTGCGAAGGAAGTTTTTTAGATTGATCAAAGATATTTTCAGCCAGTGAACATCTGCATATATATATATATATATGTGTGTGTGTGTGTGTGTGTGTGTGTGTGTGTGTGAGAGAGAGAGAGAGAGAGAGAGAGAGAGAGAGAGAGAGAGAGATATTTAAAACCGCCAACGTCCGTTTAATATTTTGCAGTATTTTACCAATTTACGTACAAGTAGATCTTTATTCTAACAGAAAATTCGGGATAAACGGTCCAAAATTCATGCTTTCATTAGATTCTGAAGAAAACAATTTTGATAAAACCATGCAACATCAGTATTTGAAAAGAGAGAGAGAGAGAGACAGACAGAGAGAGAGAGGGTGTGGGAGAGATCTAAAGAAATATTTCATTAATTTGATCTTGCAAGATTTATTTATACATATTTGAATGAATACTTACTACCTAAATAAATGTGTCTATATTATTATATATATAAATATATATGCTTGTTTTGTGTGTGTGTGTGTGTGTGTGTGTGTGTGTGTGTGTGTGTGTGTGTGTGTGTGTGTGCAATATATGTGTTTTGGGGCTTATCCGTAATACTACTACTACTACTAATTAAATAGTCAGGTGTTGACTATTATTAAAGTATGGGTAAACTTTTGCAACATATATATATATATATATATATATATATATATATATATATATATATAAACATAGGCTCAAAATGCCTTAATTTTACTTCAACACAACAACTTGTATCAAATGTCCAACATGTCCTCCGCTTGCTTGTATGTATGCATGCACCCGGTGAATCATTGACGGTAGAAAATTTCAAATACTCCTACAAGTTGTCCAATGGTTTTGCAGCCTCTCATGACACGTTGTTGAAGCGTCTCACCTTTATTAATATCTTTTGCAAAAAAATAAAAATATTTTTTTAGGTTACCCCACAAATAAAACTCCAAAAGATTCGAGTAAGGAGAACCTGTCTGCTATGCAACCGCTTCCCTCCTGCCTATATATATTTCGTAGAAGCTGTCAATGTGTACATCCGGAACTATCTAGTTACATATGTTGGAGCGCCATCATTCATGAACCACAGATGTCTACATATTATCAGGGGTACATTCACTAGCAGGTCTGGAAATTTATTCGAAAGAAAGTCACTGTAGACAACTAATGTAAGACGTACTGGGAGCACATATAGACCTACCAGGATATATATATATATCCCCGCATTAATCGTAAATTGATGCTGATATCAAGCCTGCATTTTACTATGGGGAATCCAAAATGCCCACGAATATTTCTTGTGTAATACATCACAAAACACGTCCAAAGCCTGACATATAGATGGCGTCAAGAATAAAAATCAATATGATTTTTATGAAGTACTAACCGTCAAATGACATGTGAAAAATTTGTGCCCCATCGGTATATTATTTTTCAAATTACAGTTATTTAAGTGAAGCTACTGTTGTAAATTTTCAAGACAATAGAAAAATCTCAATTTCATGTGTTGATAAAGCATTGCTTTCTGATGGGAAAAATTCTGTTCAAGCAAGGTAATGGATTGATAAGTGTTATACAGACTCTGCTCCGTCGAAAACAATGGTTCAGATGTGGCATGATGACATTAAACGCGGTCGTACAGACACAAATGATGCAGAACAGTCAGGTTACACAATTTCGACAGATGTCCTGGAAATCACCAAAATAATCAACAAACTCATTTTGGCCGATCGTAAATTTAATTTGCGTGAGATAGCAGGGGATTTGAAGATGTCAGAAATCAGAAGTCATTTTATTAACGATTTTGCATGAAAGTTTGTCAATGAGAAAGCTGTGTTCAAAATGGGTACCGTGTTTGCTCACAGTCAATTAAAAACAACAACGCATCGACAATTCAAATCGTTGTTTGTAACAGTTTCAACGCAACAAGAAAACATTTTTGCAAATCGAATCGGCAGTCAAATGAGTGGACAGCATCAGATGAAAGCTGTTCAAGGTACTAAAGACGCAAACATAAGCAAGCAAGTTTTTGACCTCTGTATTTTGGGATGCACATAGTATTTTATTTCTAGATTACCTTAAGAAAAGAAGAGCCATCAATAGCGAAAATTATATAGCATTGTTGATGCATTTGAAGAAAGAAATCGCCAAAAAAAAAAAACGGCCACAAACGAAGAAGAAACATGTGACCTTAAAATGAGACAACGCAACGTGTCACAAGTCGATCGCAACAATGGCACAACTACATGAATTGTAATTCGAATTTCTTCCTCATACAACCTATTGTTCAGTTATGGCTATCAGATATTAATGGCTGTTTGCAAACCTTAAAAGAATGCTCCAGGGATATAGATTTGGCTCTAAAAAGAAGTGATATCGGAACCTGAGGCTTATTTTGTGGCCTAAGAAACATTTTTTCTACAGAAAAGGTATCGATTTGTTAGAGATGCGTTGGAATCAGTGTATCATCCTAGAACGAGATTATATTGATGAATAAATTCGAATTTTGTTTAAAGCTTGTTGTTTCATTAGTTAGGCCCGGGAGTTAAATTCGTTATTTCATTTCTTCTTAATATTGCGTTATCGGTAAACAAAGTATATATCCGGCTTCCAACCTGGAGTTCATGAAGTGGTGGTGGGGACACGTGCGCAGCTGACTGGGCCAAGATTACCAAAATAGCTGACGCCTCATCCGTAAACAAAATTAAAGAAACAAAAATGGATCTAAAGTTTGTGGCAAAACATAAATAAATATCGGCAAAATTCCGTCTGAAGTGCCATAAGTGATACACGCTTTGAGCAATCGTGTCTCGAAAGAGACATGACTGATTGGGCAGAAGATTATCCCGCAGTATGTTGCCATTGCTTTCTGCTGTAGACTGGTTGCCAACCAAGGCTATAGAACCCTAGCTGTCTTATTATTGAACCTATAACTGTAGGGAAGAAACGGATTAAGACCTTTCCCAAGAGTATTTATGCGTAAGTGTATGCAAGGAATTCAACTGATATTCGAAATCGGCTCCCCGTTTTATCGTTCCAAATCGATACCCACTGCACCACAACTTTGTGATCAAAGAGCGGAAAACCCTGCACATATTGAAATAATACGGATACCGCAGCTACTCATGAAATACCCACCCAGTAGCATTATAATATATACGGCATGCTAGGGCTACTAAACACTCGCTGATACCTTTGTCATCTTTTACGGTCTGTAGTTGTTCATTATCAGGAGTGCGAGCGGATCTCTTTCTTCCTCGACACATAGTCAATGGTGAAATTTATCCAGTCACAGCCACACGAATAATAAACAGCACAAATTTTGGATGTTTTAGCTGCATTCCGTCTCATACAGTCGTGCAGTCTCGAATAGATTACCAATCACGTGACCGTATGAAAACATATTTTTCTGCTGACGATATGCTTATCGTCGCATTGCTAAACAGAACATTTCTTAATTAACTCACTACCACACACGTTATACGTTGAAGTCAGACTAACCGCAAATGCACACGACTAACAAATGTGACCCTGTCTTTATGAAAATACAGCCCCCTCTACAGTAATGTTTCTTTAAACGTAATAAATCAAGGATTTGAAGAATGATTCTCAGACATATAATTTGATGGACATTTTGTGGGGAACACACTGTCGCCAAATACAGTAAAAATATTTTGATATACCATGTATGTATATATGCAAATATATATATATATATATATATATATATATATATATATATATATATATATAAGATATAAGTTTGCATATATAAATATATATGTGTGTATATGAGTACTCAAGAGGTGCAATATATCTGTACTCATTGTGCCATAAATTTTACATTGTATGTGTGTGTGGGGTGATGCATACTATTTGAATGTACGAATGACTACTTCGTATTGATGTAGTAATCATTGCGTAGCTAGACAAGTGCAACATACATTTTCTAGGGGTGAGATGCGAGTCATTAATTGCCATGCAATGGAAGAATTTGTACATGTTTTTGTTACATTTTTCGTACAAATTTCATGAACTGAATGTGGAGTGTATTAACTTCATGCTTTGTGTGAAGATTATTTTTCAATTATAGCAAAATGGTAGCGCTGATCTGAAAGTCTTCTGCTGAACTTGTTATCTAGTCATTGAATGTTTCAGAATGTCACAGGCTATATATTTCGAGGCGAGAATACGAGCATATTGAAAAAAGAAACTATTACGTGAATCAACGAAGAATAAAAGAATGGAAAATAAATAGGAAAATAATCCAGCAGATTGTACCAGAAAATTTGGTGGTCATAAAATGTTCCTGCAAGATGGTGAATATAATCTGACTTATTTAATATAAACAATACCCGCTTAGCGTTTAATATGATTGTGTGTGCACTCCGAACGCCAGCACCACACACACACACACACACACACACATAGTTAATCCTATATATATATATATATATATATGTCATTCACATACAAGCTTGCTTGTTTCGCTGTGTCACAGCTCATCAGTGTATCTTCTACTTCTTATTCCATGTGCTCTGTCCTTTCAAGACTTAGACGATCATGGCTTTCCAAGTCTCCCTATCTCTGGTAGCTCTTGATACGCCTTCTCCTGTTACACCATGCAACTTTTGTTTCGTCATCCACCTTATTAGGACCTTCAAATATGTCATCCGTTGTTTTCCTCTGTCCTTTTTTCCTCTTGCCTTGTTAATATCATGTTCTCCATGCCCTTCTTCCTCATTGCATGTACCAGGAATTTAAGCTGTCTCTTCCCGATGCTCAGTATTAATTTCCTTTTCATTTCCATCATTTCCAAAACCTCATCATTTGCTCGATCCATGATATTCACAGCATCCTTCTGTAGAACCATATTTCAGTTGCTTGGAGTTTTTCCTTTATCTTTGATGATATTGTCTAGCATTCGATGCCATATTGAAGAACGGACAGCACATAGCAATCCAGTACTTTCTTCTTTGTTTCTAGTCCTGTTTTTTAATACCTTACTCAACTTCTGGAATGCTTCCTTCACAACGCCAATTTGCCTTCGGATCTCTGTGTCGCACTTTCCGTCTTCTGTTATAATACTTCATAGGTATTTAAATTTTTATACCTGCTTGATTTTAATATCCCCGACCTGTACTTGGCATTTTGGGCTGCTCTTTTTACTGATGGCCAGGCATTAGGTTTTCTTGCAGTTTATTTCTAGTCCTTTTCTTGTTACTTTCTTCAGCTACCTTCTGTAGTAGATCTTAAAATTTCCTTTCTGTCTGCTATCAGCACTGTTACATCTGCTTAATTTAGGTTATTTAAATTGTGGCCTCCAATGACAAATCCTCGCATAACTTCTAGGGTCCTCAAATTTTTCTCGCTGTACAAGTTGAACAGATTCGACGAAAAGACACATCCTTGTCTTACGCCCCTTTCTATCTTGTATATCTATTGAATTCGTTTACTGTCCGTATGCAAGCGGTTTGCTGCCAGTAAATATTTCTGATTACTTTCAAGTCTTTCCTAAATATGTCAAGGCTGCCGAGCGTCTCCATCACTTCTTTGTGGCGTAGTTTGTCAAGCTTTCCCTGACGATCCGTTTAGAAGAAACCTAGGTAGGTTCATCTGAATCATTAAATTCAATTATATATATATATATATATATATATATGTGTGTGTGTGTGTGTGTGTGTGTGTGTGTGTGTGTGTGTGTGTGTGTGTGTGTGTGTGTGTGAAAATATTTAATATATCGATAACATATAAGTCTGGTTGAAAACAATTAGTATAATACACACTTTCTCCCTTCCGTATCTATAGGTTAAATAATGGTTTACCGTGTATGAAACCATACATCTGTCTTTCAAAATCAAAATCAAAAACATTAGTATGTTAAACAATTTGTAAGTTTATCCAAAATAAATGAAATTGAAATTAAATAAGCGTTTAAATTGCACTTTCTTTTAGATTGTGGTGAATCAATCAGAGCCTCGCAAAAAACGACTTATTTTGATCAAATCTCAGATCAGAATATCTTTATATATTTATTTTTGAAACTCATAACAGAATAATTTATACTTGGATGTAAACATCACTAATTTATGAAGCCTGTCAAAAGATCTTATAATATGCAATATGTGAGCAAATTACTATCTCTGTATGTTAAGTCTGTAAAAAGTCCACAGAATGCACGTCAAGTACAGAAACAAACAGACAAACAAACAAAGAGAAGCTTTTATTCATTATAGCGAATTTAGACTCGTGAAAAGCATGCTTACCAACATTGAAGATCAATGAGACAATTTATCCCGGGCGAAAAGATCGGATTTCAAAGCGATAACACCAAAACGAACAAGATATTAATGTGACAAGAGAGCAAATGAAATCTGAAGAGCAGATTTAAATGCTTGAGGCTGAACCAAAAGTGATTCTTCGTTGATCTGCAATGATATTGGAAAAACGAATCGGACGTAGATCAGTAGGAAGCTGAATCATAACTTTATTTATGGGATGCGGAGATGAAACTATTGATCGCTGGATACTTTCTGGCAGTGAATCTTTGCACAGGGATATTGGTTCGCTGTTATCGAGTTGATAAGCAATACAAAACTGCAATTCAAAATTGTAAGCTAATCGATTAGCTTTTTCTTCCTACGGTATTTTCTTTGAACTGATTTGGAAAATGCCAATGAAACGCAACCAGCGCGGAAGAGCCATCATGGTTAATGGATCTTGATAGGAAATGTTTAAAAATATATATTAGTCAACTGTATAAAAGTGCTCTTCGATGGGAAAGTAACAGTGCATGTTTCTCTAGGTTAGGTAGTCCATATTGATGATTAATCGTTACGGGTGCTTTCATTGAAGTAGCATAGTAAAATTTACACTCACTAGAGTAGAAAAAAGTCTATATTATTAACAGAAGCTTCTAATACGTCTTTCTAATTTATCCAAATATGGATTATTTCTTAAAGATTAACTGAATCAGGCTCCGAACTATTTGTGCAGGCTTGCGTTAGCTGACTTAATGACATGTCAATACTTCTTGGATTGTTTAATATGAACAACAGTTATATTTGAGTCTATAGGTATATATTGACCAGATTATACCTGAGTATCTTTGTAAACAGGATTTATATTTATGCATAAGACTATAGGCAACCCATTGTCGAATACATATTTCAGGCTATAGTTAGTCATAATTATATGTTCAATTATGTAAAGAAAATGATTGTTACGAATATGTGGGGTCATAGGTTAACTTTGGACTATAGGTAAACACTGGTCGAGTTTTGTACCTAAGGCTAAAATATTCTTATATACAATTTATAAAAATTGACCGTGTTCATTTTGTAATCTATAATGAAATACCGGTAGTCCATATTCAAAGTGCAAATCGGTAGTAAGCCCTTTTTGTTGTAGGGATCATTTTTTGATTTGCAGCCGATGTATACTAGGTTTTAAAAGCATGGCTGGCCATATCTGTGGAGCACGCACTGAGGAACACTGATTCTTAGCGTAGGAATTATATGTTTAAGTAACATGATCGCCTACGTACTGAAATGACAAAACACATAGAAGAAGAAGATATTTGAGGAAATGTTAAATATATGTAGATAACACTTGATATGAAATATGTTTAGTTTTGTACAGCATAACAGGAAATAAAATTTCAGCCTCTAGCTTTAAAGTTATCAGTCGAGGTTCTGTTACTTAACTGAAGACGTGTATTGATATTTTTTGTGTTTAGAGCAAATCTGTAATTACCTCAGCCAAATTGCAATGTCAACATCATTCTTCATTAAGCTTTGTTTTTCGATCGAATAATGATAAATGTAGAGCCTTGGAAGATGTTAGCTTCTAATTCAGTGAATTGTGGTTGATAAAAAAACCGGCATGATGATTTCATTCTTTTCCTATTGATGTGTCCTTTCAGCACGTGGATGAATGAGGATATCCACAATTTACTGTCCTTGTAACTTTTAGAAAAATTAACTTTTTGCTATCTCTTGTAATCCCTGTTGACCTAGGAAATTTTTTGGCTCTTCACGATCTTTTTTTTTTATTCAAAAATGTTCTCTGGGCGTCAAATATTCTAAAGCTTGTATTCTAGTTATGTTCCCTAGAAATGTCAAATGTCCCTACACTGATTCTATGTACAAGTGTTCTTTTAGTTTTTTGTTTCCCTAAAATTTTAACCTTGCCCACCTGTACTCTATGATGAAATTGTCTGCATCCTTCTGTAGAAACACATTCCTGTTGCCTCAAGTCTGTACTTCATCTGCGATCAAATTGTCCAACATTTATTGCCATATAAATGGAAGGGTAATAAATAACATTTTAAAAGAAATCTTAATCAGATCATTAAGGCCATTTATCGCTGACCACATGTGAAACTCATACACCAGTTTTCATATGTCAATGTGCTTAAAGGATTTTCAAAATAATGTTTTAAAATTCTAATAACTCTAGATACATGCATCAAAATTAATACACGCAGTTAAAAATAAAAGTCATTACTAAAAATGGCTAAATATTTTTAAAAAAGTAATAACTGTACCTCGTCAGTTATATTTAATGAACATAATGTAAAAGATTAATTGGTCTTATATATATATATATATATATATATATATATATATATATATATATATATTAATTTTGTTATTACAATGATTTATAAATGCATGAAACTATCCTGTTATTCTTCAGGTGATGTCTTCATATCACCTGAAGAAGAACAGTATTGTTCTAAAACAAGAACAGCTTTTGTGTAGTTTTATTATGCTTTTATGAACCAGTTATAATGTTTAGCTCTACTCTGTATCGATCTCTCTTTATAAAAGTAAATGCTTGAACAGTGATTTTTACTCTACGTGTTCTTCCACTTTCTTGTATATATATATATATATATATATATATATATATATACAGTAACATTATAGTCCCACGCAAGAAAATGCGCATACACATATATATTTATGTGCGTGCTTATGTTTGTGTGTGTAGACGTATCTGCATGAATTTGTGTTCTCTTGCGTTGGTCTACTATGTATATATCAATATGTCTGCGCTATGCTTAATTTTCTTATCTAACACGGACAATTCCGCTGTTTCTCTCTCGGACGACTTTCATTTAAAATACGCCTTGTTTCAAATAGTTGCTATAATTACAAGCCTTTTGGAAGGTTTGATAACCACAATTACAACAATGAATCATACAAATTCTTTAATTGTAATAATTATTACAGTCTTTTCATATGCATATGCGCGCTTTTAATACAAGATGGCACAATTAGAGACAATGCGACGTCGCGTTGGCGTTTGCCTTGCCTTTTTCTACATGACAATGTTCCCCAAAACTGGGTTAGATTATTGTTACTGCCAGTTGGCATTCCAGACTAAAATTAAACTATCTCATGATCTGCTAAACCGTTCTTGTCCTAAAATGGTTACGTCGCGGTGCCAATTTTGTCTGTGAATAAAATTACAAGAGAAATAATGTGAAAAGTATGAACGCAACAAATGGAATTTGAAACATTTTTATGATTGGTTGAAACAGGTATTGTGATTTTTAAAGAAGATTCAAATGCAACGTCTCAATTTTTCTTGGGTAATTTTCAAAATGTGTGGCAAAATTTACAATGCGAACTGGGTAACGTTGATCGGATTAAGAAATAGAAGTAACAAGTGCTTTTTAAATTCTGACCTAATCAACCTCCCACAAGTACAGTAGGGTAAGCCAGGATTTTATCTTTTCTACTATACCTAACTTGAAGTAAGATGCCCGGTTAGACTGTCCTCTCTAGGTTTCGTTCAGAGCCCGTTTAATTGCTCGAAAAATCTTAACTCGAAACCGTGGAGAATACATCGGGAAATAATTCCATTCAGACAGTAAAATGCAATAGGTGTTATACGCTTGGCCGATCATGTTTCGGAAGGTACATGATTTCCCTCAGTAGTTTGTCATTACCTACTGTGATAGAATGTTTGTCAAATAAGTCGATAGAATACAATCTGTTCTGCTATTTAACCCATACCTAGAAAAAGAAGCGAGAGTTTAATACCTTTCCCAAATATATTTGCGCGTGTCTGAATGTAACGAATTCAAGTAGAATTCGGACTCAGCTCTCCGATCTCCACTGCCTTACCACGGACATCTTCCCAAAACGTTGTGGCATGTCATAGATAATAAAGAAAGGAATGTGTGGAGAGCTATGAACGACTAGTTTCTGGAAGAACGTAGCAAAAAATATTCTACTACAATAATTTTATCGAAATTGCCTAATGAAATATTGATATTAAAAATTAAGACAAGAATGTATCTTTTCCCCAGATCTAGGAGTTATGTCAGGATTCGTCATTGGTGGTCACAATCTGAGCAACGTAAAGGACAGAGATGATAAAGTGCAGACAGCTGACATGGAAAGAAAACTACAAGACTCATAAAAACAGATGAAGAAAACCGAAAGACTTACAAATAAATTACAAGAAAACCGAATGCATGTTTATCAGCAAACGGAGGAGCCATATATGCCAATTACAGGTCGACGATACTAAAATCAAGCATGTACAAAAAACTTAAGTACTTAGGAATTGTTCTAACGGAAGACAGAATGTATGACACTGAGATCCGAACGATGAATTGAAATGGCCAATGAGGCATTCCAGAAGCATTCCAAAATCATAATATTAAAAGACAAGAAAATTTGGCTAGTAACAAAAAAAAAGAGTTTTGTATTGCTATGTGATGTCTGTACTTTAATATAGCTGTGAATGCTGGAAAAATATCGAAGATGAAGGAAAAACTTAAAGCAACTGAAATGCGGTTCTAGAAAAGTATGCTGCGTATATCATGGATCGATTATAAGGTTTTAGAAAGGATGGAAACGAAAAGGAAATTAATAGTGAGCATAAAAAAGAGACAGTTGAAATTCTTGAAACATGTGATGAGGAAAGAATGCTTGGAGAATATGATACTCACAAGTCAGAGAAACGGAAAAACACATAGAGGAAAGCAGTGGATAACATATTTAAAGGTCCTGATCAGGTAGATGGCAGAGAGGTGTTTGGTTTGGGTAACAATAGAAGGCGTGCTAACAGCTACCAGGAGCAAGGAGACGTAGAAGACCATAATCGCCTCCGTCCTGCAGGGATATTGAAGGTGATATAATAGTTGTAGGCTCGGAAATGGTTAGTTGATTTAAAAATCTTATCTAGTCCGTTGTGTCTGCTTTGGGTCTATTGTTCTTGAGAAAAGTAACTGTTAAATAGCAGATAAGGTGTGTTTATATTACGTTATGTGGAAGCAACACTAACAGAAGGGCAATTTTGAAAGCAAAACCGTAGAGAATGTGAATAGAAACTACTCAAGTATTTTCCCTAAAGCATGACAATTCAGAAACAACAGAGAAAGACAAATGCGGAAAGAAATGAGCGCCTATATGCTAAAAGAACATGGCAAGTCTGATGGGATGTTTTAGATTTTATCAATCAGTAATTTTTTCTACGCGCAATTCGTCTAATGTTGCCACAATTTCTATGACAAAATCATCTGGTCCTGCTGCTTTGTTTCCTTTCAAACCTGACATTGCAGCTTCCAATCCGGGATTTTGTATTTCATGTCCGTCTGTATTTCTGTATAATGTCGGTAGCTCTCTCTCTCTGTCTCTGTCTCTGTCTCTGTCTCTCTCTCTCTCTCTCTTGTCGTGGAAGAGATCTACAATATATTCGTTCCAATTGATGAAGTATTTTCTCAATCACAAATATGAAGGTGTGTTCCTTGAATTTTATACATTCTGTTGACGAGCAGTTCTTTTGTCCCGTTAGTTTTATTTTTTATGCATGTCTCTATTATTAGTGCGTTGTGGTGCAGTGGATATCGGCTCGGAACGAGAAATCGGAGAGCCGTGTTCAAATTCCAGTTGAATTCATTGCATTCACTTACACACAAATACCCTTGGGAAATGTATTAATCCGTCTCTTCCTTCCAGTTATGGGTTAGATAGCAGGTCAGATTGGGTTATATAGCTTTGACTGGCAACCAGTGTACCGCAGAATGCAATGGCAAACTACTGCGGGATAATCTTCTGCCGAGTCAATAATATCTCTTTCGAGACATGATCGCCCGAGCGTGTTTCACGTATGGCACTTAACTGACTGACTATTATTATTAATGCTTAATCTTTCACTTTCTGAAATTTTTTCTTTGAGACATTCTTCATTAGCTTGTTTGAATTTGCTCTTTATTTCTTTAGTCCTTTCATATCACTCTCTTCAGCAACCTTCTGTAGAAGGTTTTGTAGTTTCCTTTCTATTATCTGCGTACCTTAGGTTGCTTAAATTGTGGCCTGTAATGACAAATCCAGGTATAACATTTAGGGTCCTCAAAGTTTTCTCGCTGTACAAGTTGAACAGATCCGGTAAAAAGACACATCCTTGTCTTACGCCCCTTTGTATAGCGCTTTCAGATCAACTGAAAATGATGTTTGTTGTCTAGATACCATTTTGTTTTCTACGTTTATTCTTTGAAGATTAGTGTTATCTGTTGAAAACAGTCATAATGCTTGAGGGTCAGCAAAGGAGACAAGCAAACCTGTAAGCTTCGTGTTGGAGATATCAGAATGAAGCAGATACAGTGATATATGTATCTGTGTAGTAAGAAACAACCAAAAGTACAACATGGAATTTCCAAGAAGCATTTGAATCAAGAAACTTTTTTCTAAAACCTAAACAGTGTAATAAGAGATAGAAAATTACATTTAGTAGAAAAACGTTAATGCTAATCGGATAAATCATAACCATCTTCTTATAAGGCAATGGATGCCAGATAGATTCTTTACAGATAAAGATGATATGCGAAACAACTGTGGGGCTAATAAAATCATGATCTAAATAAGTGTTGCAACGATGAAATCTTCAAGAAAATAACAAAAATACAGACTTAAAGTGAATAAGAAACATTTGAAATATGTAGAACGTATAATGAGAAGGAAGGGTTTAGAGATTTTGACACTCACTTAACGTAAGACGGGCAGGGAGAAGAAACTATAAATCTATCAAGTTTATCTACATAGGATGCTGAGACAAGGGCAAAGACGTATAGTAAACTATCAAACGTTTGTTGAAAATGTAAGGGGAATGAATTTTGTCTAAGACATGAGCACCCACATCTGAAAGAGACCCAGCGCAGGTAAATATGGATTTTTAAAGGTGTCGAATTGAGAATAAATAGATGTAACCAGTGAAAGAAATAATTCAAATTCAAAAAACAACAAAAAACAAAAAAAAAAAAAAACGATCTATTCGCACTCATAATAAATCCAGCAATTAAAAAACTAAGTTTTTTTTCTGACTATTCCGAACATCTATAAATTGTGGCGACTACTTAAAATATGTTCTGGCAAAGACACACTTAGCGTGTAACACCGCTTAAAAGGGCTTGAAAACATTACCCTGGGTTAGGCCAAATAATCTGGTAATCAAGTTTGATGGCTGTGCTAGATTGAAGTCGTTTGTTTTCAAATCCACCGTTGCCTTGGATATCTCCAAAGCATTCGACAGGGTATGGCATGCTGGCCTCTTGTGCAAACTGCGGAGCTATGGGATAACTGGACATCTGTTTGACCTCATCCAGTCTTTCCTCTCTAACCGCACATTGAAGGTGGTATTAAATGGGCATGCCTCCCAAAACTACCAGACGAACGTGGGCGTCCCTCAAGGTTCTATCCTAGGTCCCACGCTCTTTCTGATCTACATTAATGATCTCCCCGACACCATTAGATCCCAAGTTGGCATGTATGCCGAGGATACAACAATCTACTCCCGCATCGATCAGAAACCAGGTCTGGACGACAAAGTGAACCTCGATGCCGTACTTGAAAGGGACCTCCAATCCGTAGTGACCTGGGGTAGGAAATGGTTGGTAAATTTCAATGCCTCTAAAACAAAGCTGTTATCAACTAATCACCATAGACAATCGCATCTACCTCCCATTAGCATGGGACAGGCTAGCCTCCCAGAGAGTAAAATACTACGCCTCCTTGGCCTTACACTCTCGGCGGACCTCAAATGGAATGACTATATTGAATCCATTGCCAAATCTGCTGCTATGAAAGTGGGCTCCCTGTGCAGGGCCCGGAAATTTTTCCCACCTGAATCTATTCTGCACATATACAAATCTACCATCCGCCCGTGTATTGAATATTGCTGCCATATCTGGTCGGGTGCCCCTGCTGCTCTCCTTGGGCTTCTTGACAAAATACAAAGGAGGATCTGTAACGTGGTTGATACTGACTTGGCAGACCGGCTGCAGCCGCTCTCACACCGGCGTGATGTGGCTTCCCTGTGCCTCTTCTACAAGTACTTTCATGGCTTCTGCTCCGATGAGCTTAGATCACTGGTGCCGCCTAAGCACGAATTTACACGAGATACTAGATTAGCAACTAGGTCCCACCCTTTTACAGTTAAACAAATAAGATGTAACCGTAAATTCTACTCCAACAGCTTCTTTTTCGCGCTTCCCGCCTGTGGAACTCCCTTCCACAAGTCTGCTTTCCCGACAGTTACAATCTCTAGGTGTTTAAATGTAGGGTCAATAGACACCTCCTATCACACTAACTCCCAACTATTCTCACAACACTCTCATCTACCCAACCCTCATTCTCGGTATCCTTACCCGCCTATCACCCACCCTCTGTCATTTCCTATATTTAATCAGCCTTTCTCCACTCTACGTAGCGCCCTGCACAGTAGTGGCAGTGACATGCCTTGCTCGGGGTGAAACGCTTATAAAAAAACAAAAAAATCCCAATAAACTCTGACGGCTTCCTTAGCAAATTATCTATCTATCTATCTATCTATCTATCTATCTATCTATCTATCTATCTATCTATCTATCTATCTATCTATCTATCTCATTCTGTTCATATCTATCTCTCTCTCTCTCTATCTTTCAACGTCTGTTCAAATCTATCTATCTATCTATCTATCTATCTATCTCATGCTGTTTATATCTATCTATCTATCTATCTATCTATCTATCTATCTATCTATCTATCTCATGCTGTTTATATCTATCTATCTATCTATCTATCTATCTATCTATCTATCTATCTATCACAATCATTTTATTTTCTGTCTATCTATCTATCTATCTATCTATCTATCTATCTATCTATCACAATCATTTTATTTTCTATCTATCTATCTATCTATCTATCTATCTAGCAAGCTAGCTAGCTAGCAACCTATCTATCTTTATGTATGTATATATATATATAAACTTATTTATAAATGGAACTTCGTCTGTGTATATGTGTGTAACTGTGTGAGTGTCTGTTACCTATAGACTCCGAAACGGCTGAACAGATTTTCATGAAAATTTACACAGATGTACTATAAGCGTCTGCGAGTGTTCTTAGCTAGGTTTTGTGTCGAGGTACCTCCGATAAATATCGAAAATCGATAATCGAACAAGATCGGATTATATAAGGAGTGGTCCGATTTTAATCAAATTTGATACACACATAGACAAAGACATAAGAAACGATATTCAGCAGTTTCAATGTTTCGGTTCTTACAATAGTGCAGAAAATCAATAATATATATATATATATATATATATATATATATATATATAAGCTTTCATGACACCCGAACAACGCCGGGCTATACTGCTAGCATATATATATATATATATATATATATATATATATATATATATATATATAAGAATATTTTAAGTAAATTACAAGTCCAAAAATGTCTTTAGTTTAGCATGTTTAATTTTAAGAAGCTACTTTTGAGTTTCATTAATAACGAATGATTTAAATATCAAAGAGACAGTATGTTGTTTGAGGTCTGGTTTCATTGGTCATATAAGTGTCACCTGTGATAAAGGAATGAAAACCTCTTTATGCTGTTCTGCTTGCGGTTGCTTCTTGCAAACAGCCCAAACGATTTAGAACATCATAACAGTTTTCTTTACGAAACTTCAATGACGGTATAAATCTGGTCAACCGCGATATCGAGCATTTTAAGATAAAATAGACGTGCATGTCAAAATACATATTATCATTAAAACCACTGAAAAAAACAAATCTTGGATTGAAATGCTATAGCAGGTTATGGTCAGTAAGAAAATGAGCATCATTAAGCCATTCACTTCGCCATGAATTTGAAAACGACATGCTATACGTCTTGGCATTTGAATGTTTACTTGTCGGCGTTTTCGAGTGCCAATCTGAAGTCAGTGAAAAGGATTCCAGACAGATTTAAAAGGATCTAGTGATGATTATAGAGGTTTTGGTGTTGATCACTACTGGTGACCTTATACTTTCATTCATCTTTGTGCAAGACATCAGAATCAATACAAAATCCCACATCAAAGTAACAAAGTAGGCATGCCATGAGTCCTGAGGGTAGCTTTTGAAAGACCATGTATCTGGCAACAGGACTGTGTACTATGCTACACAATTAGTAAAACTTAATAAAGTCTGTCGGACAATTTTTGCGCCCACATCACCCCTTACACCTCGAATATTTACTGCCAAAACTGCAACACTTTCCATTATGACGTGTGAACTGCATTTGAGTGAAAGACAACGACATTCACCAACTTACAATCGGAGACCATCAAAATGTGATGAAGGTGATACTGAAGTCGTCTGAATGCTGTGGTTAAAACCAGAATCGATTTTATTAAATAAATTTACTCGTCAGTATTTCAGGATAATTTTGTGTCATTTTAAAATATATTTCTATTAAAATAAAATCTGATGCGTGTATGTTTGTAAATGTGTATTAAGAGTAGAAAAAAAGTAAAACTAAAGCTTTAAATAAGCTAAAAGCTAAAAAATAAAATAAACTAAGTTCCTAATATCAAAATTGACAGAGATTAAATATCGCATTTTCTAATTTTTCAAATGATGGAAATCATCAGACTTTCCGCATGATAATTGTCATTGCATGATAATAGTCATAGCGGATTTGTTATTATATATATATATTATTATATATATTTTGTTATATTATATAACTTTGTTATTATATATATATATATATATATATATATATATATATATATATATATATGGTTTAATAAAATAAAGACAAGAGGAAAAGTGTATTTAAATTGCCTACGCATTTCGTCCTGTGATGGACTTTATAAACAAACAGTGTTATTTGTTTATACATACGTAATTTAGAATAAAGCTCATTTCGTCTTTTTTGCCTTGATAAAGTTCATCACAGGACGAAATGCATAGGTGATTTAAATAGACTTTCCATCTTGTCTTTATTATATTTAACCATCCTGTCCATCATCTCAGATCATAACTGAGTATACTTTTTACATGAGGTCTTAGAAATGATGGAAAAAAGTAAATTAATACTGAGCATCAGGAAGAGACAACTGAAGTTTCTGGAACATGCAATACAGAAGGAGGGCTTGGAGAATCTGATACTAACAGGCTAGACAGAGATAAAACGAGACAGGGGAAAGCAAATGATAACAGATTTGAAGGACCTAATCAGGTGGATGATGGAACGAGAGTTGCATGGTGTAACAGGAGAAGGCATGCTAAGAGCCACCAGGGATAGGGAGACGTGGAAGCCCATGATCGCCTACGTCCTGAAGGGACAGGGCACATAGAAGAAGAACTATTGTTTCGATTTTTTTGCTCCACTTTAACTCCACTTGAAGCCAAAAAGACGAAGGAAACATACCTCGAGTCAAGCATCAACGATATTGCAGTATTTTGTTTTTAATTTTCATCAATGACCTTCCCAATGGTATTACCTCTCAACTCGGTATGTATGTTGATGACGCAACCATTTATTCTTCTCCCTATCGTAATTCTGCACAGTTCGACAATGTAAAACAGAAGCTGATATCAAAAACTGATTTCAGCCTGTTGTTAACTGGGACAAAGTTTGACTTAGAAAGACCCCATGGTGTGCCAGCCACACCCGGGTCAACTATTACTCAACATCTAATAAATAGCAGTGAATGTGTGACTGACTTTAGTGCGGACCTTTTTTTCCGTTTCTTCTGGTTAGCACTCTTTATTTCACTTGCAGACATTGGTGTCATTGTATATTAGGTTCAGGAGGTCCTATCTCAGTAAAAAGAGAGATTGCCTCCTTGAACTTCTTATTATCAGTGTGTAGTGCTGGTATAGAGGAAAGAAAGAAGTAAGAGAAAAGAAAAAAAATCACTCTTTTTTCCCTCCTTTAATGCTGTACATAATATTTTTGAGTGAAATCTCAAAGTCTGCATATATATCTTCGTTCGTTATTAAACATGGATGTGTGCGCTTTAAAATATAAAAATAACTGAAATTTAAAAAATAAAAAAAATATAGGAAATAGACACGGGATTATGCTAACTGGCACACACTGAAATAGCTTAACATTTCTTACATTCACTCTTTGCCACCAGCCCATTATATTCATTCACAACAAATATCAGTTCCTAACGGTTTGTGTACTCTATACTTTTTTTCCTGTCGGTATTATTTTTTTACTCGTAATTTATTTTCACGTGATTTGCGCGTTTTCATTCAGTTCGATGCCGTTTGTAATTTAAACTCCAGAAGCAATAAGAATTGTACTAAATTGATGATAACGGACCAAAATCAAAATCAGATCTTGAAGTGTCAAGCTGTTATTGTATTTTCAATTTAGGTAGAAATTACGTTGATTACTAGGATCTCGTGTATAATATCAACAGAAAAGAAAAGCCCTTCTCTGCAATGATGAAATATTGGACTGCTAGGTGTCATTCTAAATAAAGATCACTTGAAGTCAATCGCCGTTCTTCAGGGACAAATAATGTATTTACCGTCGACTAAAATTGAGATTAATAGGAAAGTGATTCCACTGATATATATATATATATATATATATTACCTTGTAATGAGTTTATTTATTTTCTGCCTCATACTGCAACTAATGGCAAACATTTATCGATATATCTTGAGTTTGACGCATGCGTAATGGCATAAAATAAAATAATATTCAAGAAAAATAAATGGAAGCAATTACGAAATCATAATAAGATTATGTTAAGATTCAACCGTAAGAAATCGATGAAGAAAAAATTAATTCCGGTGTCTAGTACTGAGAGGTGTTCCTTTGATGACCGACAAATTCTCATTGTTTAAATCCAGGGTCTAGTGCTGTGAGGTGTTCCTTTGACAGCCGACAAACTATTATTATTTAGCTATTATTATTTTTGATGAGTGATTTTCCTTTGAAGATCGACAAACTATTATTGTTTAACTCCATGGGTAAAGTGCTGTGGGGTGTTCCTTTAATGGCCGACAAATTGTTATTCCTTCACACCGGGATCTTGTGCTGAAAGGTGTTCCTTTCAGAGCTAAAAGGCTATTATTGTTTACCAGTAGGGTCTAGTGCTGCGAAGTGTTCCTTTGACAGCCGACAATTTAACATTTTTCAAAACCACGTTTTCATGGAAAAATAAAATAAAATATTTATTTTTGTTGTCACGATTTCAGAATTATGGTTTCAAATGTTTTACCAACTCAAAACAAGAAACATTTTATGTTTTCTAAGATATGTGACAGTAACTTGATATTTTTAATATTTCGAGCATTATTTTCCCTTTGATATTTGCTCATGGTCATATTTTTTTGTATTCTAGTCAATATAATTTGTTCATTCGTTACCTTTTTTCTTATCCGATAGTGTTTTACGTTATCCATTTTGGAAATTTTCATAAACATAATAATATCATAGAAATGACGGCAAAATATTTGAAACGATTATGTATATATACAAACCTCTCAAATACTTTGAATTCATATTTGACTGCAGGGATAGACTTGTAAATTATAATTATGTTATGGGAAAAAAATCATACATATATATATATATATATATATATATATATATATATATATATATATATATATATAAATAAACATGTTACGGAAATTAACAAAGATTAACCAAACTTGGTTATAAAGAACTGCCAATGTGAAATAATTTGTTTGAACATTATTTTTTTTTATCGATACGCGTATTTAAGAAGATATTCTGTTTTTAATTAAACAGTAGAATATATTTATATCTACTGGCCTGACTATTTTCGATTATATTTTCGTCATAGAAATTTATCGTAAATAATCAGGCCAATAGATATAAATATATAATACTGTTTAATTAAAAACAGAATATCTACTTAAATACGAGTATCGATGAAAAATGATGTTCACATAAATCATTATATATATATATATATATATATATATATATTGACCATTATTATATTAGAGGGAATATATATATACATATATTTATATATGTGTGTGTGTGTGTGTGTGTGTGTGTGTGTGTGTGTGTGTGTGTGTAATGAATTATTTTGAACATTAATTTCCGTAACATATTTATATATATACATATTGGCCATTATTCTAATAGAGAGAATATATATATATATATATATATATATATATATATATATATATATATATATGTATGCGTGTGATGTACTATACTAGCATATGATACACGCTAAAAGTCTGCCTTCTTCAACCGAATGCCTATAGCTCAGAGGGAAAATCGCCGATTGATTCCAATTCCGTCGGGTTTCAGTCGGATGTCTAACCATACTGATGAGCTGTGATACAGCGAAACAGATCTGTTTGAGGTGACTATATATATATATATATATATATATATATATGTGTGTGGGTGGGTGAGTGTGTGTGTCCGTATGTATATATTTCACTCCTCGACGATGTAAAAATAAAATAATAAGGCAATGTTAAAGAGCAAAAACTCGGCAAAAACTTTTATAACCGGTCGTAAAAGGAATGAATTGAGACGAAGCAGCCTCGTTAATTTCTCTCTTTCTATGAGTGCAACATGTCATATATCCGGAATCCATATACAAGTCTGTTTCGCTATATCACAGCTCATCAGTGGGACTAAACATCCACTTGCATTTGGCCTGGATCGAAACTCGACCGATTTGAAGTCAGTCGGAGTCGCTAACTCATAAGTCATAGCCGCATGGCTTCAAAGAAGAGAAATTTTAGCGTGTTATATATAAGCTGTGTATACACATGAGAGTTACTGAAAAAACTCAATTCATATATATAAATATATATATATATATATGTGTGTGTGTGTGTGTGTGTGTGTGTGTGTGTGTATTTATATAACATTCATTAAGAATGACAGACGTGGTTTTATGGGTTAGTTTTTTATATACTTCTTCATTTGATCTTCTTAAAATCATGAAAAATATAATTTCACCCTCAAGATCCAAAATACAGCAAATCAATATTATTTTCGAATTTACGTGTCCATTATGTTAGTTTTTCTGAACGACTAAAAGTCAGCATTAACTAACCCACATCTGTATCTACTGGGCCATACATAAAGACAGATTGCCCAGTCGATATAGGCGTTAGTTAGTTCCAGTGATTTGACAGAAAGGGTTGTAAGCTACATACCAGGTAACAGCAGTAATGACTTAGAGAATCGGGTGAAAGGGAGATAACTCCTGATCAGCAAAAAAGTTTGTCACAAGGACTTATTCCTTGTGACAAACTTTAATAAAATAATAACTTTAATAAAATTATGATACCCTAGTGATCGTAATAAAGGGTTCAGTTCGAAATTTCTAATATCTGAAGTAGACTGGATCGTACAACAGCCGAACCGTCGTACAAATAGCATCAAAGTTGAAAAAAATAGTCCGAATAATGTAAATACTAGAAATACTACCTCATCTCAGAAATATAGTCAAATTATCTTTCTTACTCGCCACTTTCTTTCACTCATACTTTTTATTCTGGTTTATTGTTTTATTCTTTCTTTCTTGCCTTGATATATATTCTTAATAGCTATTTTATTTGATGAGTTTTACCATGTCCACACAGGTTCTTAGATTCATTGTGAATAAGGATCTGCAATAAATAACATGAAAGACTTAATTTCCAAAGCAGAATAATGTATCCTTATCAAGAGTGATCTATATTATATTTGAATATGAACCTTGATATTTATGCACAAGTTTTATTCTATAATCGATCGTTTCCCAAACTTCAGTGAATTACCTAGAAAACTGCATATTAACTGCGACTAAGTTTTCTAATTCTTTGAACTTACTGTCTCTATCGATCCCGATAACATCCATTAAAATTTCGGTTGGTGTAGGGTATGGGAAAATGGAGGCAAAAGTCTGGCGTGATATGTAACACTTAGAAATGGTTCTATTGGCAGTCGTGTGAAATATTCGATAACGTGTTCCATCCTTTGGCCACCGACAATTGTTCAAAGCTGCATCCGGTGTCTGCGGAGGAATATGTTGGAGAGATATATGCTTAGATATCTGTCTCTTGTGCTTTGACGGCCATTATGATTGCGAGGGAATCAGCATTTATGGTTTATTAATGACCAAGGGTTTAATGCTCTGCTTTCTGTTTTTTCTTTCTTTTGTTAGTTATTTTATATATTTTTCTGTTCATTATTTCCCTCACCTACGCCATTTTCGACATCCTTCCTCTAACATTAGCTTCCACATCCATTTCCTATTATTTCTATCTTTCATTCCTTCATTCTTTTTTTCCCTTTTTTCCATTTCTTTCACTTACTTTCCCTCTATATTCTCTCTGTTTTCGTCTCTTTTTAATTCATTCCATTTTTTCTTTCTTTTTTTATATTTTATCATTTCAATGTTTTCTTTTTCTCGTTCACTTGTTTCTTTTATATTATGTTCTTTACTTCCTTTTGTTATCTTTCTTTTTTCCTTCTTTGTTTTTGAATTGTCGATTTGTCCTTTGTGGTTTTTTCTCTTCTTTTACTACATGAATCTTTTTCTTTTTTTTCTCTCTCTATTTCGTTATCTTTTTCTCTTTCATTATTATTTTTTCATTCTTATTTTCCTTTCTTTTTTCCTGTCATTAATTTTCTTTCTCGCTTTCTATTCTTTGTTTTCCCTCCCTATGAAGTTTTGCATTTCTTTTCGCTATTTTTAGCCTGACTCGTTTTCTTTCTTTCTTTCTTTCTTTCTTTCGTTTTAATGTGTTACTATTTCGTACACATTGTTTTACCTTTCTTTATTTATCTGTGTGTGCCTTGTGAATATTTAACGTTTTTCCCTTATTTGATTCTTCATTCAGTCCCTATCATAGCAATCCATTAATAGTGAGGCTGATCCTTATGCATGGGTTTTAACAATCCTTAGGGAAAATTAACTATTAGGCTTTTCTCTAAATTGCAGTTACTGGAGTCGTTTTTAACATACTTTCAAGGTTTGTGGATTTGTTTTCAGCTTAGTATTTATTCTGTCATATACTTTTCATGTTTTTCTCCATTTATATATTAGTTTCTATTTTATTTAATTTTTCTCGCCTATTCATTTTTCAGTTTTCTTTCTATTTTCTCAATTAAAATTAATTTGAGATTTTTCCCCATTTTCTCTTTTTTTAAAATTCCTATAGATTTTCCAAATTAAATAAACACTTCGCACTTTACAAAAATTATTTTTCTGTTTCTTAATTTGTCCTTGAACCCACGGCTAGATATCTATTGGATTGAACTTGGTGTAGGATATAAATTTAAAAAATACATTGAATATCTTATTTTTAAGGCAAGCTAACAAAACAGTTGCTCAAAGCGCTTCCTCTGATGGGCGATGATTTAGTTCTAATGTGAAAACTCTGTTTCATAGATACAGCATAGCTACTCAGTCTGTAAGTGCAAGGGAAATATTCAGATGGGTTCTAGCATCTTCATGTTTACCCGGGTTCAAATGTAAGAGGAATGTTCTAGTCAGACAGGACAGTACTTCTCCGAGAACTGCGTGGGTGACACATTTAAACACTTCGATTTTGATTTCTACAATTCAAGGGTCAATCATCATTTCCTACCACGTTCTCCTACTTTTATATCACAAGTCGCATTACGCTTACGCTGAAACAGCGGTTCTCGTACGATCCCTGAAGTTAAAACAGCGTCGATCCTGATCAGCATTTTGATGGGTGACAGCTTAGGAATGCTAAGTAGTGTAAGCTAAGATGTGAGGGTGGTGTAATAGATAATGACTCGGAATTTTTGAGCGGTAGAGTCGGTTTCCAATTCCTGTTAATTTTTTATATTTTTCATTCATCAGATATGGTTTAATTAGTAAGACTTGGATGACTAAACCATTATTAAAATAAGTAAATTCTTAAAATCTGAAATTTTTTCTGACATTAAATAAACTTGAAACGGTTGATAATCAACAAAAATAAAATTGAGTGTAAATTAATATAACACACCACTTTCATTCTGAATTGATTTGTTACTGATTTATGTTTTTATCTTTTAATTGAGATCAATCTAAAACTTATCTGGCTTAAATCTTATTGGTTTACAGGCTCTATTATTAAAAAATACGCCGTTCAAATTATTTCTTCTTTTATTTTTATTTGTTTCCTCTCAGGGCATAGGCAATCATGGAATTCTACTTGCCCTTATCCCTTGTTGCTCTCAAAATTTTTCTCTTGTTATCTCGCCCCAAACTCACTCCATAATCATTCTGCTCAAACCCATGAATTATGTCTCTCGTTCCTTTGTCCTATCCCACATTCTTTCTATCTGTCTTGAAAGTATTAGATTCTCAAAACACTCCTTCCTCATTACGTGTCCCGGTAAACTCAGCTATCTTTTCCTAATGCTAAGTATAATCTTCATTTTCGTTTGAATCCTTTCACAGTCAGTCAGTCAGTTAAGTGCCATACGTGATACACGCTTGGGCGATCATGTCTCAAAAGAGACATGACTGATTGGGCAGAAGATTATCCCGCAGTAGGTTACCATTGCTTTCTGTCGTAGACTGGTTGCCGACAAAGGCTATAGAACCCAATCTGTCCTGTTATTTAACCCATAGCTGGAAGGAATAGACGGATTAATACCTTTCCCAATGGTATTTGCACTTAAGTGAATGCAATGAATTCGGCTGGAATTCGAACTCTGCTCCCCGATTTCTCGTTCCGAGCCGATATCCAATGCACCACAACGCACATCCCCTTTCACAATATCTTGCCTTTGCTTATATGTTCGGTTCATGGTATTCTCAGTATCCTTCTGTAGAAACAACTTTTTTCTCCTTCGAGTCTCCCCTTCATTTTTGAGGAGATCATCCAGCATTTGGTGATATATAGCAGGACAAATATCGCATAACAGTTGTGTACTCTTTTCTTTTTTTCTAAACAAATCTTCTTGTCTCTCAATTCTTTTTTAGATTTCGAAATGCTGACTTTGCCAGGTCAATGTGTTTTCGGAACTCAGTGACACACTTTCCATCCTCTGCCAGAAAACTTTAGAGGTTTTTAAATTTATTCGCCTTTTTCATTCCAGTATCCTCTAACTTTAGTTGGGATTTCAGTATTTTCTATGAAGGTTGTCGCTTCCACCGTCAGCAGTTAGATAAGTTTTACCGTTAAGAACTACATTCCTAAATCTCTTGTTGATAGTCATATAGACGATTTGGTTTTTCTTTCTTCTCATCGGCTTCTCCATATTCATGATAGTCTTGGGTGTTCGTGGAACCAGGTTTTGGTTATTAATTGGTCATTCGCTGTGCACATTTGGACCTATTTCTCCCCTCATTGCTGTTTCCAATCCGAAATTGCCAACCGTTTCACCTTTGCCTAATTTGGCATTCAGGTTTCCCATGATAATTATAATTTCTTGTGATTTGCCCAGAGACTTGATGACGTTGTTCAATATAGGGCAGAAATATTCGTGTTCTTCTTCTGTACATTGTGTTCTCTGTGCAAATATCTTTATAACCCATGTAGCGATGAGCCCCCATCGCTATGGTTAATCACCAGAATTATTTCAGATAAACAGAACGCATTTCTTCATGTCTTTATCTAGTATCAAGCCGAGTCCTTTTTCATTATTTTCAACACCGCGTATATAATTATGTGGTTGACACGTTCTGAAGTTTCATGTTCCGAGAGTTATTTTTACTTGCGGGTAACAGTCACAGGATAATTGTGCCGTGACTTCTGTCGCTCATGTCATTCCGGGCGAGGGATCAATTCTGATGAATTTTGTTCCGATTACGCCGATACTTTTTTTTACTGTTCTTTAATTAAATTTTCTCTCTCAAGAACGTCTTTACAGGATTAGTATAAGAAATTATATTGGAATTTTGAAATGACTTTCAAATTTCCCATATTGTATTCTAACTTTCTTTTTTTTATTTCATTTTTCTTTTTTCATTATTTTTACCGCCTCTCCTTTCACTATCTTCACTTTTCCGTCTTTCTTTCTTATATCGTGCACTATCGTTCGGATGAACGCATAGTGTAGTCGTTATCAGCATGAAATGGATATGCCGAGTCAAATTCTCGGTTGAATTCAATGCTTGCTTTTAGCACAAACAATTTACGTTAAAACAAGAATACCCGACTAAGTACAGATGAATAACATTAAAAAACTCTCTTTAATGTTTTGGTAACCTGTATTGGAAAGGACCTTCTTAAGTTCAAATCAATCATAAAAGCGTTCTAAGTAAAACACAACAACAACGCCTAGCTTATTGTGATTATGGCCGTATACACCGCAGTGGAGTCTACAGTACTTGCGTATCTGACCAACGTCCATGCACGCTCCGTCTAGTCTTTCTTATCTACATATTTTTATTCCTCCTTTTTTTGTGTCATGCATACTTAATTTTTATTTTCGTATTCACTTCTTTGTTTTACATGAATGTTTCTATTGCTCTCACCTATTGCCGTTTCTGTAGCTTGTATTATTTCGCTTTGATTAATTTTGGCTGTTTATTTATTTTTCTTACATTCCTTCTTTTTTCTTTCAAGTGCAAAAGTCTTTCTTTTCTTTCCCATTCACTTTTATTCCTTTTTCTATTTTTCTTAAAACATTCTCTCATTACTTTTCACAGTATAACTATATCTATCTATCTATCTATCTATCTATCTATCTATCTATCTATATTCCTATCTATCTATCTATCTATCTATCTATCTATCTATCTATCTATGTCTCTTCCGCCATCTATCTATCTATCTATCTATCTATCTATCTATCTATCTATCTATCTATCTATGTCTCTTCTGCATCTATCTATCTATCTATCTATCTATCTATCTATGTCTCTTCCGCATCTATCTATCTATCTATCTATCTATCTATCTATCTATCTATCTATCTATGTCTCTTCCTCATCTATCTATCTATCTATCTATCTATCTATCTATCTATCTATCTATCTATGTCTCTTCCGCATCTATCTATCTATCTATCTATCTATCTATCTATCTATCTATCTATCTATCTATCTATGCCTTTTCCGCTATCTATCTATCTATCTATCTATCTATCTATGCCTTTTCCGCATCTATCTATCTATCTATCTATCTATCTATCTATCTATCTATCTATCTATCTATCTATCTATTCTCTGCTTACTTTCTTTTTTTCTCCCTTTTCGCTTCTTTCTTTCCTCCCTTTTTCATTCTTTCTGAAAACCTTTCTTACTCTTTCTATTTTTTATACAACATACTCTCGTTTCCTTTCCCCAAATTATAAAACTTTATTTCGTTCTTTCTTTCTTACCCCTTTTCTTATATCTTCTTTTTCCTTTTTTCTCCTTGGCTTTCTTTTATCATTCACGCAATTTTTCTTTTTGGTTACATGTTTGCAAATTCTTTTCCTTTCCTTATTTCTTTTTTGCAAACCTTTCCTCTTGCAACTTTTATTTCTTGCAACTTTTCTTTTTCTTTCTTTCTTTCTTTCTCCCATCTTTATTCTATTCTTTTTCTTAAATTCCCTCTTTCCGTAATTCTTTCTTTCTTTCTTTCTTTCTTTTACTATCTTTCTCTTGTTATTTCCTTGTTTATCTTTATTTCTTTTGCTTTGTCTTTCACTCGTTACTTCTGTCTTTTTCCGTCTGTTGATCTTTTTCAGCCGTTTTTCATATGTATTCATTTCTTTTACTTCCACCCTTGATTCGGCAGTGTTCAAGAATATTCCTCTTTTGTTAATTACCTCTTTCTCTCTTTTTACATTTCGGTTTCTTCCAAAGTTAACTTCTACTCTATTTTTTTACTGTCCCAAATGAACACCGGAATTTATTAAGTACGTTTGGTGCAGTGGATATCGGCACGAAACAATAAATTGGGGAGCCGACTTCGAATTTCAGTTGCTAGCTTTTAAAATATTTAAGGTCAAACTCGCTACTAAACTGTTATTTCTTCTTCTATGTGCCTTGTCCCTTCAGGACGTAGGCGATCACGGCCTTCCACTTTTCCCTATCCTTATTTTATTTACAAGACTACTTCTCCGAAATTATAGTAAGTATATACTTAATATTTTACTATTTGTTTTTTCTTCCACCCCATTTTTTTTATATATATACGGGAGGTTAGCAACTCGGTAGGATCAATAAAAAAAATAAAAATAACCTACAAAGGGCGGAGGAACTTTTAATGAGTCAACGGCCAGCTGACTAGAGTTGGTGTCTCAATAAACAAAGGTGGAGAAGGCAACAGGCTACCACTCCACTATCTCTATCCTGCGTAAAATCATGGCTATAAAACAAATATATATTAAGCTATTAATTATGGAGAATAATTGTTTATGATTCAGTCAGTTAAGTGCCATACTTGATACACGCTTGGCCGATCATGTCTCGAAAGATGCATGACTGACTAGGCAGAAGATAATCCCGCAGTAGGTTGCCATTGCTTTCTGCGGTAGACTGGTTGACGACTAAGGCTATAGAACCCTGTCTGTCCTGCTATTTAACCCATAACTGGAAGGAAGAGACGGATTAATACCTTTCCCAAGGATATTTGCGCGTATGTGAATACAATGGATTCAACTGGAATTCGAACTCAGCTCCCCGGTTTCTCGTTCCGGGCCGATATCCACTGTACCACAACGCACATGATTACTGGGATATAACGATTATTTTTTAATAAGAGCCGATATTGAGAATAGAATATAATAATTCAGTTAGATGTAATGTTTACATAAATATAATAAATATAATTGTGAAAGGTTTTAATTACAATTTCATCGTAAATTCCAGATATTTTTGTATGAATATTTTTTTCATAATCTGTTCTACTTAAGGTAATTATGTGTGAAAAGTATTCAAATTTGTGCTTGAAGGGTTAACACATGGCATGTCATGTAATACAAACGCTTATTCTCTTCAAAAATGTATGGGTTCGAGATCTTGAGAACAGACAGATGTCTCACATTTGCTGAATACAAAAGTTATTTCATATTCTATTTTAGCTTTTAATATATTCAAGACAAGTTTGTATTGCCATTCCCATAAGATCAAAGTGACTCATTAGCAAAAGTAAAACGCTATGTTCGTTAGGTATTTGTAAGCCTCTATTGCTTTGATTCAAACATTGTCCTTGTGGTCCCCCCCCATCGCATCTCACCCCATTCACTCGAATCGAAATATTATCGGTACATATCATGATACGGACTTGATCACAACCGGAAATGAGTGCCAAAAACACTCATTAAAAATCCACTAGAGATTTATCAGCGTTGTCCATTCCAAACTAGAAACAGCTTTTAATATCTTTCGAATTTGACCCGATTCTTGGCACGCACGAGATTATTAGGCATGCCATCGGGGTTTAGTCCGCCTTCAGTCCCTTGCATCACCATTGTGCTATTTCCTTGGGTTCGCAAATATGCAGCATTGTCGACACACACTTGCAATTCTTAAACTTGAGAGCTGACTCTTCGAACTCAATTGAAAAACTATATAGTTTAATTGCCTTATGCATTTCAATTATTAAAGTGTTAAAATGGAAGTCGGCATGTTGTAGTAGCGATCAACGAGTAGAGCTGGCTTGATGAACATCAAAGTTGTGAATCTGTCTTTGTTCCGAGGAGCAAGTTGGTGTCAAATTTTTGACTTTCTACCTTCTGAAAAGAAAAAGAAAAATTCTGCATTATAAAACCGGAAAGTAGTTCACCCCTATATTTGGTTCATGACAATTTGCAGATAATGAAGAAAAATAATCTGTGGACTCACGTAATCAAACCATTGCATGAGAAAACATGGCAATTTCACCACTTTTAAAAATATGTTTCAATAAAGAAATGGCGAGACGGTGCTGCCAATGTAGAACTACCATTCAATTTATGAAAACGAGGCACAAAAGAAGGCTAATCTATCAAAACACTCGCCATGAAAATATTCATAAAAATTTAAAAGGGAAACTATTTTATTGTACTGGGAGACTGATTGAAGCCGAAATATCAAGACCGAATCCAAAATTTAGTACATTCTTATTTGGATGTTTTTTTAGAATATCTAAATACATAGCAGAAGCACAAAACGAGATGTGGAAAAATATTCAATACCCGAGTAACCAGTAGAGTTGCTGGCAAGAAACATTGTTTTGTACGAAACAATGAACATCATTCTTAACAGCAAACTTAGCAATTAGATCGATATAATTGTCCCAGTTGATATTAGTGAAACATGTTAGACCAAAAATACACGACTTTCCTAGGAGTTAGTTTCATAACATTGGAAATGAAATAAAGATTCTCCAAGACGACGAAACCAATTTCACTTTGGAAACGTTAGAATTAACATGCCATTTCTTGCTCCAGTTGACAACAGATTGGAGGGAATTTTAGATATCAACTGTTCTTTTTACTAACTTGTTAAACTATGTATACATTTTCTACACGTTCATTGCCCGCACTAATAGCACTTGCAGGAAAAATATATTTCTTTTTTTAGTGTTTAAAATACAATTTACTTCACGTAATTCTGAACGTACTATGATCTTGACTCAGTTAATTAGAATTCTGAAAATTTATTTATTTGATAAGTGAATACTTAAGACGATTTCTTGATGGACATTCTTTCAGTTAAAACTTTTTTTGCTAACCCTGTGATGTATTCCGGTATTTCGGCGCTGTTATGCATTTCATTTGCATTTATACATTCAATTTATCTATCTTTATATGTTTCAAATTGGCATTTCATTTAGCATTTAAACTGTTCTTGCTCCTTTGTTTCTCTTTTTATCATTATCAATGTCGACTTAACTCAAATTCTAATGAGACATACGCTTTATAAACTTTTATCTTCCTATTTGTTGGGGACCACCCCTTTTTGCATATAACAATGGACTCGCCTGATATGTACATATAATCTTGTCTATACAGAGAACGGCAGTGAATGTCAAAGTTGGATTGACATGAGTTGAATAGTTGTATCGCCGCTAGCTGGACTCATTATCCGGAAGCATTTCTTCACTACAAGATTGTATTTACTGATTCCTACTAACATTATCCCTAGTATTCCTGAATTGACTAACCCGTATTCCGTATATTTTTGTTCAATATAACTTACATTTTTTATATCCATATGAGATTTATCCGCTTTTAATTTTATTTTTTATTTATAACAGCCATGTAGATATATTCGACCATTTATCGTTTATCTATTTGTATCTGTTTCTAATGTTTCTAAACAGTCTATATTCGCTGGCATTTTTGATTTTATCTCTTGCCTCTTCATCTTAAATTTAATAAATTCTGTTATCAAATATTTTTCCGATTCCGATGTAACTCCTGCTTCCGAAAAGTATTTCTCTTAATATTACGAACCATTATAAAGCTTCGATATTACTTTTAACTGCTTCAATATATGTCTGTCAATAAATTGATTCGTTCTTAAGCATTTTGTATTTAAATTTGCTTTAAGTTCTTTTACTTTTCGTATTTTTAACTTCAGCTACTATGGCTGAGATATCCTTGCTCTTACAACACTAATTAACTCGAAAATTGAACTGTTGAGTATTTATCTGGTGTCATACTCCGGCGAGGCTTGTGCTGTTGCTCTGGTTTTGGCACACTGGCCGTCTGCGCAAGCTACAGTGTTATGTTATCACTGGCCGCTTGCTTGATCTGATCCAGTCTTTCCTATCCAACCGCATAATGAAGGATGATTTAAATGGGCATGCCTCCACATCCTATCGCACGAACGCTGTTGTCTCTCAGGGCTCTATCCTAGGCCATACGCTCTTTCTAATCTTCATAAATGATCTCCCAGACGTGATCAAATCCCAAGTAGGCAACTACGCAAATGACACCACCATTTAAATCCGCATCACTGAAAAATCTGGTACGGTGGGCAAACATAACCTCGCTGCTGAGCTTGAGAAGGACTTCCACTCAGGAGTGAACAGGGTAAGAAGTGGCTCGTAAATTTCAGTGCTTCTAAAACGAAAATGTTATCTCTCAACCGTCACTGGCAATCTCTCCTGCCCCACGTAAGCATGGACCAGGCGAGTCTCTCTGAAAGCAATATACTGCGCTTCCTCGGACAAACACTCCCTTCCGACCTCAAATGGAATCATTACATTGAGTCAATAGCTATATCCACTGCGAGGAAGGTTGGTCACTGTGTCAGGCCAGGAAATTTTTTCTGCATGAATCCATCTTGCATAAATTCAAATCAATCATCCGACCGTGCATAGAAAAGTGTTCTAATATCTGGTCAGGCATCCCTGCTGTTCATCTTAGTTTTCTTGACAGGCTCCAAAGAAGAATCTGCAATTTGATTGGTTCCGGCATGGCAGCTCAATGCCAGCCACTTTCTCACCGGCGGTATGTGGCTTCCCTTCTTCTTTTCTATGAATATTTTAATGACTTCTGCTCCGACGAACTTAAGTCACTTCTGCCCCCTTCACAAGTATTTACTCGTGCAACTAGACTGGCAACAAGGTCCAATACATTTACAGTTAAAGGAACAAACTGCAGGTGACAGTTCTACTTCTGCATCTTCTTTACTCGTACTTCCTACCTAGAGAACCCCCTTCTATATACTTGCTTTCCTGACGGCTACAACCTGCAGGAAACACCCGGTGTATCTTTTTTTTTCCCCTTTCTTTCCACCTTCGTAACTGTCTTCACTCTTGTGTTCACATTCTTCTCTTGCCCTTTCTCTGACACCCCCTGTAACTGGTTCTTATTTCTCTTCACTTTTCTCCTTTTACTCTCTTATGTAGCCCTCTGCGCATCAGTGGTGGTACTACCTTGCTTGGTGCAAAACGATTGAAAAATAAATATAATAATACTAGCAGTATAACCCGGCGTTGCTCGGGTGTAATGAAAGCTTTAAAACTATTCCATGGTCCTGGAGCTCAGACTCTTAGAACGTTGGCACGAAAGACTAAAAAGCAATAGTTGTTTCCAGTTAAAGCGAAACCCTAGACTGAAAGAAAAATGATTGGATGCAAATCAAATTTTGCTTTCCTGCTATCGATATCAAATAAGTGTTTTTCGTCGTAAACTGAATTTTGAAGGTTAAATAAGTCCTCTGAGTAAATGGTATCATGGCTGTGACTAAGAACTACAATTATACCTACTTTGAGCAAAAAACAAAGCAAAAATTAAAATAAAAGGGCTGAAAAAATACAGATATACAGGCAGATAAACAGATACACACACAAACATCTTGCTTTATATATATATATATATTATCGATTTTCTGCACTATTGTAAGAACTGCAACCTTGAAACTTCTGAATATCGTTTCTTATATTTTTGTCTCTGTGTGTATCAAATTTGATTAAAATCGGACCACTCCTGTTATAATACGATAACATCGATTTTCGATAATTATGGGGGGGGACCTCGACACAAAACTTAGCTAAGAACACTCGCAGACGCTTATAGTACACCTGTGTAAATTTTCAAGAAAATCGGTTCAGACGTTTCGAAGTCTATAGGTAACGGACACACACACATACACACACAAAGACAAAGTTCCATTTATAAATAAGTTTAGATTTAGATAATCTGAAAATACAAATGATGAAATATTAAACATTAAACATTTTCATTTTTTAAAATAAATTTGAATTGCGACTGTAACATAGGATCGTTCTATATCATTTAAAAATCGCCCAGTGTATATAGGTGGTGGTCAGTTTCAGTGATTTGGGCCGAAGAGTTGTGAATTCAATACCTGGCTATAGCAGTTGTCAAACTTTGAGATTTGAGTGAAAAGTAGATGATTACATTCCATCCAGAATAGAATGAGAATAATATACCCCGGGTATCGAAATAAAGATATCGGTCCGAAATGCCTAGCAGCCTGAACAATTTAAATAATAAGTAATAGAATAAGGATAACTAATAACTATATTAATAGAATGTGAGATCAGGACATTATATATATATGTGTGTGTGTGTGTACTGTAGCTCTCATTTGCTGTTCTCTCGATGGAAGGAGTATATGTATACTCAGTCGAGTCCATTATCATATACAAAGGCGAGATCCCACAACACACACACACACACACACATGTATATATATATATATATATATATATATATATATATGTATATATATATTATAATGATGATCCACGTATACTGTCTTAATATGTATAGGAAAAACTACTAAAAAGATCTAAGTTTAAAAATGTATTTTTTTGACAGTATTTATTTATTTATTTCTATTATTATATATATTTGATATTTCAGACCGGCCTCGGTCTTTCTTCAGATTTGTTTCTGATGAAAGGCCGAGGCCCGTCTGAAATATCAAATATATACCCGTCTGTTTTAGTAGTTTGGAATACAATGTATTCTCTGTAAAGGTGTAGAGTCATAACTGTGCCGAACATCTTGCATGCAAGGAAATCAAATAGTAACACAACTGAATATAGTCATTATTTTACATTAAATAACAAGAGGAACAGATATATCCGCTTAAATCAAGCTTATATTATTACAGACAATCTTTAGAATACCGTAGGTTTCAACTTCTATTTGTATTTTGCTTGTCTGTCTAAATTCCCACCTTAATTCCCATAAATTTACTATATGCTTTGTGGTGCAGTGGCTATCGATTCGGGACGTAGATATCGAATATCGAATTCAAATTCCAGTTGAATTAGTCACAGTCACCTTGGCGGAAATGACTTGGGAAAATTCTTAATCCGTCTCTTCTCTCCAGGTATGCATGAAATAACAGGAAAGATTGGATTCTACAACTTTGGTTGTCAACCAGTCTACAGCAGAATGTAATGGCAACCTACTGCAAAAAAACTTCTGCCCAGTCAATCATGTCTCGAAAGAGACTTGATAGCCGCAGCGTTTGTCATTTAACTAACAAGAAGCTTATTATATTTTCTTCCTTTACTCCTTCACATAAAAATTCTCATTTTCATTTCTGTCGTTTGTGTTTTTGCGTTACTTCATTCTCTGAAACATTATTCCAATCAACATTGTGCCGGTGATAAGGACACAAGCATATGTCACCTAAAAATCGCTAATCTCTTGTCCAAAATTAATAGCGATACAGAGAATGTTATCTCAGGACTTTTTATGGTATCTGAATTGTTTGATTTTGTCCTTAAATAGATTTACTAGTTATTTCCGCTAAGCAATGTATACGTTATGATAAAAGAAAATAATAAACACGTGAAATTGAAACACAAGAAACTAGTGATTTGACAAAAGTATCAGTCAGATAAGTGCCATACGTGATACACGCTTTCGAAAGAGACATGACTGACTGGGTAGAAGATCATCCCGCAGTAGGTTGCTATGTCTTTCTGTGGTAGACTGGTTGCCAACCAAGGCTACAGAACTCAATCTGTCCTATTATTTGACTATAGGTAGAAGGGAAAGAGATGTATTATATTATTAAGTAGTAATTTAGTGGAGGATTAGTTTGTTATTTTATAACAATAAAACCTGATCCCCCACTTTATGCCCAGTAGAAGCCTTAATCATGTTTTTAACTATTATAATCAGCCAGTCAAGTGCTATACATGATACACGCTTTGGGAGATCATGTCTCGAAAGTGACATAACTGACTGGGAAGAAGTTTATCACGCAGTAGGTTGCCATTGCTTTCTGCGGTAGACTGGTTGCCAGCCAGGGCTATAGAACCCAACCTGTTCTATTATTTAACCCATAAGTGGAGGGAAGACATGGATTAATACCTTACCCAAGGGTATTTGTGCTTAAGTGAATGCGAGGAATTCAACTGGAATTCGAACTCGGCTCTCCGATTTGTCGTTCCGAGTCGATATCCATTGCACCACAACGTAAAATTATTGAAATGATAATTACTTTTATTTTATTTTCTATCGTCATGAAATGGCGAAGACGACATACGATGCAACAGCATGATGCGAACCGCATTATAAAATATGAATTCGCATGAATGAAATATTAAGATGCAAGTCAGTTTGTTTGAGAGGATTTCTCTTGTACTTCTTTTTTGTGTATTAATTGATTTGCCATTCAGTGATAGAGTTTCAGTTTGAGTTTTCGTTAACGGCATATCAACCTCTGTGGATTATCTAATGTCAAAATGGTAAAGGGTTTTCAATGTATTTTTTTTATGTTCGGCTATAGTTGAAAGATTGATTTAGTCAAATTTTGATGAAGTTTTTTCATTTTTTATTTTTAGGAAAGTGAAGATGTCGTCGAGTTTTGTATTCAAAAATATATTGCTGGTAAATTTTCTTCCTTAAAAATGTGTTATTCTAATAAGTTAATATTGCTGTAATATTTTTCCCTCGAAAATGTATATTTTTCTCTTAAAGTCTATTTTTATGTATATATTTCTATAAAAAAAAAATCTATTTTTATACTTTCAAAGTGATTTGACCCCAGTTTGGGGTGTTAACTTTTGCCCATAGCTGAAAACCTAACAGATGTTACCACTCCGAATCAGGGTGGAACTGGGAACAAGAGCAATTAAGAGGGGGCACCATGCTCCTCACAACCTCCCAATAAGAGGCCTTGCAGCGAGAAGCAGTTTACCGTCATACCCAGGATGTCAATGTTAGAAGAAAAAAAAATAACACAATAAACTGAAAATAATTGAGTGCAGTGTCAAACGCCTTCATATTTGAAGAAATTGTCCATATTCACTGTGATATTTTTCTCAAGAAACCTTTATGCTTCTGACTTTTGAAAGACATGTTTTTCTACTTTAATATGCCCAGTGGATTCGTTTTCCTAGTCCAATTGAAAATTCGTATTTTATTTCTTGCTAAGGCTCACTTATTCTATCTTACCAAATAACATCAAACATTGAGGACTCTCAATAGCAGTAATAGCTAAAACGGATAGCACATATAACTGAAAGAGAAAAAGTCATAATCAAGCTGTTGTTGATCTCAGTTATTCATTAAGTGTTACACGTGATACATTTAGGCGATCACATCTCGAAAAAGACATGACAGACGAAGAGAGAAGATTTTCCCGCGGTAGTTTGTTAGTGATTTCTCCAGTAAACTGGTCGACAATCAAGGCTATAAAACCCAATCTGTCCTGCTATTTACCCCATAGCTGGAGGGAGAACAGGCGGATTAATACCTTTTTTAGTGTATTTGTACGTAAGTGACTGCAACAAGATCAACTGAAATTCGAACACGGCTTTCTGATTTTTCGTTCCGAACCGATATCCACTGCACTACAACGCATATACACAATGTTGCCGATCTTAAAGAGTTATAGTAGCTACTGATCTTGAGAAATATATTTCCAAGGAAAATGTTTTAAGAGATTGATTTTATAACTTTCGGCTTACAGTAACAATGGCTGCTCAATCAATGAATGCCAAATGTTTCTTTATAAATAAAGGTCTAATACTGTAATATAACAATCTGGCCCCACCCGAGGAAGGCTGATGCAAGCGGGGGTGTTTCCGGTCGTTGAAAGGAACGGATGTTTGTTTGACCTTATTTCCGGCAGTAGCGGAAATGGCTACAGAGGCAAACAGAACAGGTGTCTCTGAGAATTACGTGGGCGTGCGTGGGCGAGGCAAAACCGGAAGGAAAAGCCCCGGTTTGGAGATTATAAAAAGACCTCGGCGCACGGATTCACCAGACAGACCAGAGTAGCAGTAGAGAGAGAGAGACACAACAGATACGACGACACTCCCGTCAACCCTTAGAAGCGCGCTCTCTCACTCTCTGTTCCCTAGGCTACACGGTTCATCGTCATTAATAAAAATATAACTTATATTTTTATATATATGCGTGTTTGTTGTTTGTCGATATACAACAATACGACCATTGCCACTATTTGTTTCTCCTTTCACACTATTATTTCTTACTACATTGACTTGAGGTCTATACAGTTCTGTGTCTGATATCAACTCAGTGTCATCTACGTATTTATATTGTTAGTATTATGTGTTCACTCACAATAAATTGAATTATTTGGTTTGTTGTTTTGTTTTTATGGCAAATCAACCTCGGAGGGTCATTTATTGCCAACTAAACTTTAAATTATTATTTATTGCTGGTAATACCTTTTTCTTTCAACAATTTATTGTTGTTTTTTATATCCGTTTTTGTGTCCAGTGATGCATTTTTCTTTTCGAGTATCAAGATTCATTGGGTTTTGTTTTTTTAAGGCAGGGTCCCCAATTCCTACCCTTGTTATTTAATCCATTATTCTATAGAAGGGACAGATTAATACCTTTCCCAAGGTTACCAGTGCTTAAGTGAATGCAGGGTGTTCAACTGGAATTCGAACTCAGATCACCGATTTCTCTTTCCGAGCCGATATCTACAGCACCACAACGCGCATCCGTCATTATACGCTTACAGCACCTGGTATTCCCAAGCGGTCATTCATATAAGTACTGACCAGGTTCACCGTTGCTTAACTTCGGTGAACGAGCAAGAACCGGTGTAGTCATCGTGATAAACCCTACGCCAAATTGAATTAGCTGGTCAATACAGTATAGGTTGAATAGGAAATATCCACGTTATAATGATGATGGCGAATCCCAAGGACTTGGACGTGTAGTGTTTATAAAATCCGGAGAAAGTACTATTTTCCCAAAATAATGACTTCATATTTATGACCGTCTAGATAAAAAAAACATTGAATGTATCATAGAGATCGTTACAGTTAGTTTTGTATATTGCAAACTAAATAACCAGTACGATGGCTACCTGTCGACGTTACCGATATATCTCTTGATGCCACGTCCTTGAAAAGAAAACTGGGTATCCCATGAGGTCTTCATATCTGGAGAAACGATAAGAAATTTTCCGTCATAAATATACGAGATTTGACAACCAAGCCCATACGTAGAAGATTAAACTGATTATCGACATTTTGAAATAAGAAGACAAGTACAATGAGAAATGTTTTATCATCCAGAGAAGAAAACATCAATGAAAAAAACAGTCAAAATTAAAAGACAAAAGAAAATCATCTATAGAAATATTTTACTTAGTTTCCTCAGATGTTTTAACCATTTCACCCCAGGTAGGACAGCAAAACCCTAAGACGTAAGGGGTTTCTAATTTTGAGAGAATATGAAGTACAGAAAATAATAAGAAAACAAGAATTAAGAAGACAGAAGATAACGGTTGATGCGGCATTTAAATTTTTCAAGAACGAATTTGAAGGAGATATAAGAAACCGTGAGAGAGTTCTACAATAGTCAGTCAGTTAATTGTCATACGTGATACACGCCTAGCCGATCATGTCTCTTTCGAGACATGACTGATTGGGCAGAATATTATCCAGCAGTAGGTTGCCATTGCTTTCTGCGGTAGACTGGTTGCCAACCAAGACTATAGAACCCAATCTGTCCTGTTATTTAATCCATAACTGGAAGGAATAGACGGATTAATACCTTTCCCAGGGGTATTTGCGCGTAAATGAATGCAACGAATTCAACTGGAATTCGAACTCGGCTTCCTGATTTCTCGTTCCGAAACGATATCCACTGCACCACAACAGACATCCAAATAGATAAGTGTAAACAAAATGTTCACAAAGAAATTACTGTTACATCTAGCCATTCCAAAATTAAAATGATGAGTCATTGCCACTAATCTGGTCAGTCAGTTAAGTGCCATACGTGATACACACTTGGTCGATCATGTCTCGAAAACGACATGAAGGCTGGACAGAAGATTATCTCACAGAAGGTTGCCATTACTTTCTGTGGTAGACGGGTTGCCAGCCAAAACTATAGAACCCAACCTGTCCCGTTGTTTAACCCTTAACTGGAGGGAAGAGACGGATTAATACTTTTCCCAAGGGTATTTGAGCGTAAGTGAATACAAGGAATTCAGCTGGAATTCGAACTCGGCTCCCCGATTCCTCGTTCCGAGTCGACATCCACTGCACCACAACTTGGTACTTCACTTAAATTCATAACAAGTACGTACCTGAGAAGAAAGCCTATTAAAACAATTATCATGAAAGTGTTCATGTAAAAAAACACAGCTATTATAAAAAATAGAGTGAAACTGTAAGGATCAATAACAATGATAATGATTTTGTTGTATTTTATCAAGAAACTCTAAATATATAGCAGAAACACCTGACCATATGTGGCAGAAATATTCAAAACAATGAAGGAATGATAGTCTTATATGTAATATAGATTCTGGCAATAAAAACTCGCTAATACCACATAGCAAACCAACTTTATAGTCATGCTATGTGCAATGAGACATTTTACTGGAGGTCATCATCAGACATGCCGGTGAAAGTTAGAAAGGGTTCACTCAGCAGATTAAAAGAGAGCAGTTTTTCTTTGGAGGCATTAAAATAGACATGCCGTTTCTTGCTCTAGTTAAAAACATCAAGTTTCAAATTTTATTTTATTCAAAAGCTCAGACTTGAATTAAAAGTTATATCATCAACATAGAAACAAGCTGTTATATCATTTTTAATTGCTTACATATATCAGAGAATATCTTCTACTGAGCGCCCATAGCACAGAGGTAGAATCGCCGACTGATGCCAACTCGGTCATGTTCAATCCTTGGTTAAAAGCAATCCGAGGCTAACCGTAGTGATGAGCTGTGATACAGCAAAACAGATCTGTCTGCGGATGACTATATATATATATATATATATATATATATATATATATATATATATATAATAAAATAAATTTCCATGTTCAAAATGGTTAAGAAGGATAAAGAAGAAAATTTAAAAAAACAGATTTTAGAGACGCTCGATCCAGCAGCTACTCCTAAATTTTAGAAAGGAATTCATTAGTAAGTGCTGCCATAAAGCTAAACTTGTAAACATTTAAATTTTAAAATCTAATTTTAGTTTCTAGGAGACTAAATATAAATTTAATTGTTTTTGATAATTTAATTTATTTTAATTTTAACTCCTCTACCTTCTCCTTCCTTTTTATTTTTTTTTCTTTATCCTTCTTACCCATACATCCCTTTCCTTCTGTTTTGTTTAACCCAATTCTCAATTTAACACCACTTCCTATTCCATCCTTTATCCCCGTTCCTTTTGTAAAGCAAGACGAAGCCAAATTTTCTAATTTTTTTTCACTTACAACTCTATCTAAAAGTAAAATCTAAAAATAGACGTTGATTGCTAACCGATTTTTTTGTGACGTAAATTTTTAATTCTTAACCTTCATTTTTTATTTATTTTTTATTTCAATTTGAAAATGTGGTAGTTTGCTGATGAGACGTGAAATTTCATGTTGAAATGATCATTCAACAATTTTGAACATCGAAATTTATTTTATTTTATATTTAGCTCTGTAATTTTAATTACATTGAGCTCTCCACCTGTATCATTTTTGAATATTAAAATTTTTAATATTAATTAGGATCAGTTTTTTTTTAGATTTACCATCTTACTTTTCCGTTTGGATTAAAGTTATTTTAACATATATATATATATATATATATATATATATATATATATATATATAATGGACTAAACAGCTTAACTGTTTCTGTTATGAAACCAAATTAAACCGTCAAAAGACCCACACAGGTGATTTGATTAGAGTAGTAAAGGCTTGTGCAGAACCATCCACTCTTTTCAAAACTATTGATACACTCAGTCGGTGCATATAAATGCCAGAGATGAAGCAGACAATAGACATAAGGCATTTAATTATTCTGCAACAGGTTGCCAATCTGTCTTGTTTTGAACTCATAACTGGAGGGAAGGGACAGAGTAATACTTTTCCCAAGGGCATTTGCGCGTAAGTGACTGCAGGGCATTCAGCTGGAATTCAAACTCAGCTCTCGAATCGATATACACTCCACCCCGATGCATATCCATGAAGAACGCTTACAGCACCTACGAGAACCGTTGTATTTAACGTGATATGACCGTAAGTATATATATATATATATATATATATATATATATATTGTAAATCTTTTGGAGAGGCTTAGACCTCGTATTCTAACTGAGAAATGCCTCTATTCATGAGGAAATTGTAAAAGTTTAAATTGTTATTGATAAATTAAAGAGTAAGCTTCATGGTAGACGTAAGCTTTTGTTCTGTTTTGAAAATAATGAGGTTCTCGACAAAATCCAAAAAATAATCTGCTATATAATCAATCCTGACTTGGCATCTCGCCTTCAGTCTCTTTCTCACCAAGGTTATGCGTATTACCTCTGTCTTTTCTACAATGAAAACTGACCTGACAAACGTATTTCCCTGGTCCCCCTTAACCACATATATTTACGCGTGCTACAAGACTGGCGTCTACGTCCCACATTTTTACCGTCAAAATAGTTAAATTTAACCGCTACTTCAATACTAACTAATACTTTTCTGATCGTTAAAATGTTTAAAACTTTAAATATTGTTGCCATCTTCTGTCTACTTTATTTCAATCCATCATTATCTTTCTTCGACATCTCCTATAACTTTTTTCTTATACAAGATCCTTGCTTGTTTGGAGTGAAATGATTATAAAAATACGCTTTCGACAGTATATGGACGAATACGGGTATGATACTTCATGACAAAGTCATCTTATGGTTGGCAGTTTTTATTATTATGCTGACTACGAGTACCTGAATTATTTCGTGCTTGGCATGTACATATACATTTTTTCCTGAGGACGCCAACAATGAGTTTATTTGCCGTGAGACGTTTAGTGTGAAAACAATGTTGAGAATTTTGTTGAAACTATAAATCAAGCCATAAATTTTTTTTATTGCGTAAGTTGACGTATGAAGACAGATTCCGTAATTGACCTCTCGTACTCAATGTCTTAGCAGGCAAATGGTTGACAGTTTGTCTACTTTCAACAATAAATTTGTTCATAATTTAAGTATATGTTGTCTACAGCTGAACTTTACGTATTATATCATGGGTTCTGATGTATTCCTCCGTTGTATGTTTAGAAAACTTTTTTGTGGAATCCGAAACGATATTCACTCAAATTTAGAAACATTCGCATCTTTCGTCAAATAAGTTCATTTCGTTAATGATTAGAGTCAATTAAAGGTTTTTAAGAAACTGTTTACATTGCGTTCTACCAGACATCTATCTGTTTGCAGAGAAGGTCGTAAGTGCCGAACTAAAGATATTGTCTCTTTCGAGCAACCTTGCTAATTATTAAAATTATGATTCCTAGCCGAGGGCACCTTTTTTACTTTTATAAGAGTTCTTGAATATTCAGGCTAATAGACAAAATAAAAATAATAATAAAAAAACAAATAGAGCGTGTTCTCGAAAATGAGTATCTATTATAAATAAAGTTGTCAATATATATATATATATATATATATATATATATATATATATATATATATATATACGCTCTCAAACCCTGATTGAGCACTTTGGAAGAATGGTAGACTTTGAAAAACAGTAGCTACTCTGGCATGTAGGCATCGCACATTCAGTAAAATGAATTAGAGCACTCTGGCTATTGGGCACGTATAATGATTATATACGCGCTAAAAAGCTCTGCCTTCTTCCACCGAACGCCCATATCCCAGAGGTAGAATCGCCGACTGACCCCAATTCGGTCGGGTTTCAATCTTGGGTTAAGAAGCAATCGGAGTCTAACCGTACTGAGCTGAGATACAGCGAAACAGATCTGTCTGCGGATGAATATATATATATATATATATATATCAGAGAGGAAAATTTGAAAAAAAAAACAGATAACACATATGCGACTTATTCATTTCTCTAGCAATGAATTCAGTTATTTCGGTGACTTGCGCGTGCGTACAATACTTATATATAGCGCACTAAAATTGTCCTTATCCGATTCCAAGTGCCAATGGCTTAGGAGTTAGTGACTCCGACTGACACCAAATCGGTCGAGTTTCGTCCCGGCCAAAAGCAAGTGGCTGTCTAGCCACGCTGATGAGGATAACAAATGAGGATAACGAATATATATATATATATATATATATATATATATATATATATATATGACTGATTACTGAAAACATTAGATCTCTTCCTAGTACACAGATACGCATGCCCAATTGCGAAGATATATTAACATTCAATGGCTGCAAAGATGATTTACAATCTTGCATCATAACGGATTATCTATCGCATTAATACATGTTGTACATGACTGGCCAATGAAAATCGAATCACACAAATTTGAAAATTATATCACTTTATTTTTGTCTGTTTTCTCTCAATCGCTGACGAAGCTTTAAGAAAAGTCAAACATGTTCGATTAATAAACATTTATTGTTTGTTATTTGTTATCAAGCTGTCATATTTGTACTCCATTTCCGATCTCCATTTCCGATTTCAATTTCAGTTTAATTCACATGTGTATGGGCGCTTCTATCTACCAATCATCAATATATATAGCACCAACTTCCCCAGCGTAGATTCTTTCCTGCCTGAATGAAAGAAATCTTCCTCTATAGTTCCTATATTTAAAAACACTGGAGAACCCTCTGACCCTGCAAATGCCAGAATGAAGCAACGCATAGCATGCTCTAAATTCGGCTCTAAAGACTACTGGCGACTCCGTAAAAGAGTACTTAACAAGAGCAAGTCCACAATACCCCCGCTAATCAACAAATTTGAGGTCCTCACCTCCCCAGCAGATAAGGCTGAATGTTTTGCCCGCAGATTCTCGAACAATTCGAGTCTGGACTCGTCTGGAGTTTTTACACCCGACTTCTCACCTAGAACCGAGGCACAACTGAATGATGTCCACATTACACCTTCGCTTGTCTCTAAGATAATCTTAAAACTTGACCCTCACAAAGCGAGCGGTGGTGACGGAATCCCAACCATAGTCTTAAAGAAATGTGCCCCTGAACTATCCTCTATCCTTTCTAAGCTCAACAACCTCTGTCTATCTGCTTCCTGCTTTCCTGCCTGTTGGAAATCTTCCTCTATAGTTCCTATATTTAAAAACACTGGAGAACCTTCTGACCCTGCAAATTACCGCCCTATCAGCCTTCTTCCGATCTTTGGCAAAGTGTTCGAAGCCATTATCAACGCCGAGGTGGTTCAGCATCTCACAGCACACAGGCTCCTCTCGGACAAGCAATATGGTTTCCGCTTCACCAGGTCTACTGCTGATATGCTAACGACCATCACCGAGTACATATACCAGGCACTCGACAGGAATGGCGAAGCTCGAACCGTTGCATTGGATATATCTAAGGCGTTCGACAGAGTTTGGCATGCTGGCCTTCTATGTAAACTGCGGAGCTATGGTATAACTGGACATTTGTTTGAACTAATTCAGTCCTTCCTCTCTAACCGCACAATGAAAGTGGTATTAAACGGACATGCCTCTCAGAACTACCATACAAACGCAGGTGTCCCCCAAGGCTCCATCTTAGGTCCTACACTCTTCCTGATATATATTAATGATCTCCCTGATTCCATAAGAACCCAAATAGGTTTGTACGCCGATGACGCCACAGTTTACTCTCGCCTCCAACAAAAATCTGGTGTAGGCGTCAAAGCTAACCTCGCAGCCGAGATTGAAAAATACCTCCAATCCATATTGGACTGGGGTAAGAAATGGCTAGTAAATTTTAATGCTTCTAAAACGAAGCTACTCTCAATTAACCATCATCGACAATCTCACCTACCTCCCATTAGCATGGACCAGGCTTGCCTCCCAGAGAGTAAAACACTACGCCTCCTTGGTCTCCCACTTTCAGCGGACCTCAAATGGAATGACTATATCGAATCCATTGCTAAATCCGCTGCTATGAAAGTCGGTTCTCTGTGTAGGGCCCGGAAGTTTTTTCCGTCTAAATCTATCCTGCACATTTACAAATCTACCATCCGCCCGTGCATTGAATACTGCTGCCATATCTGGTCGGGTGCCCCTGCTGTTCTCCTCGGGCTTCTCGATAAGGTTCAGAGGAGGGTCTGTAATGTGATAGATACCGACTTGGCAGACCGCCTGCAGTCTCTCTCCCACCGGCGAGACGTGGCTTTGCTGTGTCTCTTCTATAAATACTTTCACGGCTTCTGCTCCGATGAACTTAGATCACTGGTGCCTCCTAAATACGAATTTGCACGAGATACTAGATTAGCAACTAGATCCCACCCTTTTACAGTGAAACCGATAAAATGCAGCCGTAACTTCTACTCCAATAGTTTCTTTCCTCGCACTTCCCGACTGTGGAATTCTCTTCCAAACGATTGCTTCCCCGACGGCTACAATCTCCAGGAGTTTAAATGTAAGGTCAATAGACACCTCCTAACACACTAACCTGCTCCCATTCTATCAAACACTCTTCCCATCTGCCCGACACTCATCCTCGCTATCCTTACTCATCTATCACCTTTCTCCTGACATTCCCTATGTCTATCCACTCCTTCTCTTTACCTTCCCCTATGTAGCCCCATGCGCAATAGTGGCAGTGGAATGCCTTGCTTGGGGTGAGATGATTAAAAAAAAAAAAAATATATGCATATATATCCTTCGTTCTCATTATAGTCAGCCCTTCATTTATTCGTTTGTCTTGTTTATTGAATCTATGAAACTTACATCAAACTTTTGACGGGAATTTAAACGCATTGTACTCTATATTTTCTCGGTAAATCGTTGTGACTATTCTGATAATGTTCCGTATTTTATTAACTTTCAAAACGTTTTATTCATGCATTTGTATTCATTCAATATTATTACAAGCGCTTGAAACATTTAAATAGAAAATGGAAAATTCAATGCGATGAATAAAAGAAAATATATCTTTGTATTCAAAATATTTTAAAAATGTGAATTATGTCTTCTATTTGTCTGGTCCAATGTTAAGTTATACACTATAAATATCAATACTCTTTTAATTATATCATCAAATAATTTTAGTAATTGTTCATTGTATTTTATATTTTTGTCATTTACCGCCTATGTAAATCATAAGTGACTTATGCATTCGAGGGTTTGAACAATTTTCGTTGCAATGAAACAAATCCAACATTGCTACATAAGCGATAAAATAAAATTCAGTCAGCGTATATTTGATGAGAGTGTGTATAACTGTTTATGACACAAGTAGTAATTATTAATACTAGAGGAACCCGTGGAATTATCACGGAATGATAATTATGATTTCCTGGAAAAATTGTACTTTGTCATACTAGAAATGATAGTAACGTCTTCAAACATAAAGGATTTGGATAATAAAATAACGATAACACAGTGCGAAATTTTATTAAAATATCTATAAAAGTAATGGAAGCTACTTTACTGTGATAGATTTTGAAAGAGAAAATGTTTTTTATTACTGAAAAATCATGGTTCTTTGTAAATATTTTGTCAAGATTTAAAAAAATAATTTCAAAACTAATTTCATTTATTTGAGAATGAGTACTGATAGCGTCTTTAAATTCCGACAATTCTTTAATTTTTGCGAGAATTTCTAAATTAATGTGTTTGTCACCAAAGAAAAGTGTGATGCACACATTACGTTTCCATTGTAAAACAGTCGTAACGTCTTTTTAGCCGCTAACTCAAATCAAAACAAAACTTTCAGACAAAATCTAAAAACTGTTAGAAGGGATTAAATAATTTTTAAAATTAATTCAAATTACTATAAAGGATGCTGTGTTCATTGTAAACAGAAAAATCAACTGCGTAATGGCTAAAGGTGTAGATGCCAGAAAGTTCGTTCTTAGGTCGTGGGATACAACAACAAACCTATCTATTTTTACTATATTGTACAGTACACACACATATACACACACAATTATTCTACAACCACCAGCTTAAGCTGCGACTGATACGATAATGCTATAAGCTCTCTCCTCCCACTCTCTCACTCTTTACTACCCTTCCGTTTGGTAAAGGTGAGCGAAAGGCTGAGGAGAGTAAAACTCTAGCGGGGAAGGAAAAGCTCGTGTAGAGAGTGTGGTGTAACGGACGGAGGAACTAATTATCTAACTAACTGAGGAAGGAATACGCAGAATTATTTTTATAGATAATTATTATTTACATGTGCCTCCGTCTCTGTCTACTAAACTCGGTTAGGCCATCTTTTCTTTCTCTACGATTACCCTTGTTCTCCTGAATGTTCATACCATGACCATTTCAATCAATCAATCTCTCACGCAAGTGGTGGATATCCCAATGCGTTTCCCAAATAAACCAGATGGATTCTACTCACTGCCAGATCTTTTTCACTTCTACCCTGGACTTATGCCTTGCCATGCAGCTCTACACTCATGGCAAATTTGAACATGCCGTGTTCTCATTTAATATCTTTTTCCATTCTTCTCCTTCCAGGAAGCTTCTACTAGTAGAATATCTTACTGCTTTCAAAGAGCGGACTGGGAGGCTTTCTGCGACTTCCTTTGTGATCTCCTTTTGAACAATTTTATCCTCCCTGCTGAAGACTGTTCCTCCTCGGTGAAAGCCAGCATCAATGCTTTCATCCCATCCAGGAACATACCTTATTCTTCCTCCTAGTTCTCACCTGCTTGCTAGGCTGCCATTGTCCACCCTGATCACTTTTTGCGGTTTTACCGAAGTAACGCTTCTAACCATAATAGGCGCCTTTTTGTCTCTGTTCTTAATGATTGCAAGCCTGTCCTAAATGATGCTATGCTGTTGTTTGTTAATAGAATGACGCAACGTATGCCATCCCGCAAGTTTGGTTCTAAGGATTACTGGCGGCTATGGCAATGTGTGCTAAACAACAGCATGATCCCTTAATTACTCAACAATTTTGTGGTTCTCAAATCCACTACGGACAAAGGTGAGTGCTTTACTCGCAAATTCTTATAAACCTTCACACTTGATTAATCCTGAGTACCCACACCGTCTTCTCTCCTAGAACTTAGGCCTGAGTGATGTATATATATAACATCGTCTCTGCGATGAAATTCCAGTCATCATCCTGAGAAAATGTGCCCCTGAACTCTCTCCTGTCATCTCCAAACTCTATATGTATTGCTTCGCTGCTTCTTGCTTCCCTGTTTGTTGCAAACCCAACTCTGTAGTTCCTGTGTTGGAAAACACTGGTGAGTCCTCCGACCACTCTTTCTATCGCATTGTCAAAATTTTTAACACTTTTCGTTCAAATGTCTTAGGCTATTATGCTGATATAATTCAACATCTCACACCCAACAACTTATTTTCTCATAAGCAGTATGGCTTCCGCTGCGTTAGTTCTACTGCTGATGTGCTAACAGCTGTCACCGAATACATATATGAGGCCCTTGATAAGAATACATGTATGAGGCCCTTGGAACACCTTGAGGTGGTATAATGGTTAGCAAGCTTGTGTCGCTAGAATCATTACAATTGAGTAGTGAGTTCGATCCTCACTGAGTGTCCCTTACTTTTGGCCTTTTGGCTACGCTTAGTAAATCACCATATACGAGGCCCTAGAGAAGAACGGCGAAGCCCAGGCTGTTACCATTGATATCTCGAAACGATTGATACGGTTTAGCATGTTGAACTTCTAAGTAACAGTGCTACTGTATAGCTGGACAATTGTTTGATTTAATCCAATCGTTCCTGTCAAATCAGAAAATGACGGTCGTTCTGAATAAGCATACTTCCAAATCCTTTCATGTGAAGGTGGGTGTTCCTCAAGGCTTTATCCTAGGTACTATGCTCTTTATGATATTCATCGCTGATCTTCCAGATATAGTAGATTCCTAAAATTAAATCTATTCTCACCTCGCGCCTTAATATCACCTATCATCTCCCAACTTCACACAAATATTATTTAGGCTGAGTCTGAGCTCCAAGGCCATGGATTAGCTTTAAAGCTTTCATTACACCCGGGCAACGCCGGGCTATACTGCTAGTCTTGACATAGAGTAATCTTAAGTGTTTTATTTCCAAGTCTTCTTCTCTAGAACATTGTACGAATGTTATTAACACATTTCTGGGACGTTTCCTTACGATCAAGAAGGTTTTGCGAATGTACGGTTCCGCATAAAATAATATTTTGTCATCTTGAGTTGCTGGTGTGACAAGAAACGTTTCGTACCCTACTTTACCATACCTAGTACTTCTATCACTATAGGGATAACTGCAGCTCTTAATTGTCAAAATATTTATTGCGGTATCACAAATTGTGTGTAGACAAGAGATATTCTTTCCGTGGGGCCTGGTGTCGATAAACTCATCCCAAGTCAAGAACATTTCTTAAAATCACCTCAGAGGAAACGATGAGAGTTTTCTGTAACTCTCGGCTTTATACTTGATGTTCATTAATACCCTATTATTATTATTATTATTAGTAGTAGTAGTAGTAGTAGTAGTATTAGTATTAGTAGTGTTTGTAATAGTAGTACCAATAAAAAACGTCGTGTTATGAACGCATCGGCAACGTCTGTCAGTAACAGCTGGTCGCTTACTCCCTTTTAAATCTATCTCAGAGCACTTATATAATTAACCAGCTGGGCACAAGAGAATAAAGAGATGTAACTGAAACGTCATAAATGCAATGATAAAACGGTTTTTTGATTTATGCTCGTCTGCAAAGGTCTCTTTCTGTTATAAAATAATTCTTGCTTTGATTTTCTTTGTAAAATTTTATTACTGCAGCCATGTAAGTTTCTTTCTTTGTTCTAAATAGTTGGTTTATTTTTGATTTACCGTTAATTGGGTTTATATGAAAGACAACTCAGCGGCACAACAGAACGTAGCACACAACACACACACACATTATATATATATATATATATATATATATATATATATATATATATATATCATCCGCAGACAGATCTGTTTCGCTGTATCACAGCTCATCAGTACGATTAGAGAGCCGATTGCCTTTTTACCCAGGATTGAAACCCGACCGAATTGGCGTCAGTCGGCAATTATATATATACATAGCCGTGAATTAACAAATATACGTACAAATGTGCACATGCATATATTATTACTCAGGTGTTAAACCCAAGACCCAAGAGTAACTCAAGATAGGGATTGTTGAATTAGATTGTTGCAGTGACATACAAGGTGGAGGTGTATGTTGAATTTATTATGAGGATGTGTAAGATTGACATCGTTAACTCTCTGTTACTTCTCGAATTCGCATGTCAGCAAACGTAATTCACATTGTTAAAAAAAGCACGATTTCTAACCGAATACATGTTGTCCACTAAAAATAACACTTAGAGTAGTAGAAAATACGGAAAAAATAGTTTTTTTGTTAATTTAACTGGCATTGGTTGACGCGGCGCCTTGTTATATATGGCTTGTCTGTTTAAACGTAACGGTTACTTCTAAATTATCACATTCTACGTAAATCAGAACTAAAAATATTTTTTTCGGTTGTCTTTCATGCATTGTAAAATTGAATAAACGGCAATGTAGGCAAGCCCAAAAATAAGTCGTTTATCTGTCGCCTTAGAAACAATAGAAAAGGAAACAGACGATTTCACTCCAATTAAGTAAAAAAAAACAAATATATATATATATATATTAAGTGACAATAAAATTGGGTTAAGAACGACGCTAACAAAGGTGAGAATCAGGTGACAGAAAAACAGATAAAAACGACTAATGAGAGTGAATAAATAATTGATGTCGAATGTCTCGGGTCATAGTATAAAATCCGAGGCACGTGTCTTGTGAAAAAAAAAATAAGAACAACAAAGGGTCAAGCGAGTGAGATTATCGAGCGAAATATACATGTAGCGAAACTGTAAAATACGTGATTCACGCCAGTTGACATTCACTATATTCTTCCCCATTATCACTTCCATTTTCTACTTTTATCCTCAGGTAATACTTAACGCGAATATTAAAAAGATAAAAAGAAAATACAACCAAAATGATAACATTATATATATATATATATATATATATATATATATATATATATATATATATATACACCATGAGGTGCGTATATACTATCATACACTTTTTATAGTACAATACCTGCATAGGTAATATAAAATTTTGAAAATAGTACTTAACATCTGCGTGTATTAGAAATTTTTCTGGTGATGTTTTTGTTGCAAATTTTTGAAGTTGACTGAGATTCAATATATATATATATATATATATATATATATATATATATATAGTTGGTAATGGTTGTTACAATGGTTTATAAATTCATAGTATCACTACACAAGTTTTGTTTTATTTTAACTTATCACCCGATGAAAAGCGCACGTAGCAGCTTCGAAATGAGAAAATGTTTTGTGTAGTGATACTACGAATTTATAAACCATTGTAACAACCATTAAAATATAATGCTCTACATTGTATCGAGCACTCTTTATAAAAGTAAATGCATGAACAATAGATAAAAAAATACGTGTTCTACAACTTTGTTACAATATATATATATATATATATTAATGTGTATATGGGCAGCAATCATTTATTTAAACATGTTTGGTCATAAACGACCTATAAGATCATAATTTTTTAAAACATTTTCCAGTATTCTTACCTGTTTTCTTTTTTCTAGAGAAAAGGAAACAAAAAATATTCTATAATTTTCGACTTTCAGCCTCTTCACAGTCAATTTTTCAAGGATGTTATTTTTCTGATGTTATTAATATGTCCTCATGTTTAACTCTAATGTAATTTTTGGTGCTTTAGAGCTTTTTGAAAAATAAATAACTTCTTTAAATTTATCACATGACTCACGAGGCTGGGCATCGCGTGAGCGTGTTTCTTTCAAGTTTCAAAATTTCATTTCCACTGTTAGATAATGCAATATTTATGGTAGGAGAAAATTAATTGATATACAGTGCCTCTCTTATAGTGGAGTGCTTTTGATATTGTGATTTATATAGTGTTTTAGTATTTTTAACCAAAGTTTTTGAAGGGTTATTGTATGTTATGGGTTAATGTTTTTTATTGCACTATTATTACTAAATAGGTGAATGCGAGGGGTCAAAGCAGAGAAGTGATATTATGTCTAATATATATATATATATATATATATATATATATATCCCAATGATTTAATGAAAATGAGTATGCACGATACACTACCAAAAGCTTAATGAAAATTAAATTTTATCGCGAAATATTTTGCAATTATTACGAGAAAAGAGCAAAGAGTTTTGACATAAAAATATTTTTATGCCTTCTTCCACACATGGAATTTTTTATTAAAAGTTTCGTTTGTCTCTCGATATCTTGGTATATAGGTACACGATATATGGGCATTTTTGTATGTAAAAATTACACATCAGTTAATATCAGACAATGTTTGGATTTTAATGAAACTTTCAAGTATTATTCCAAAACGAACAAAAGTTTTAAAACGATTTTTTAGAAAACTCTGGTAATATATTATTTTTCATATTTGTTAACGCACGTATTTAATTTTATGAAATTTCAAATAACTGTTTTTGTCGGACTTATAACAATTAAAAGACAAATACCAAAAGAATTGAAATCTGCAAACATTTTTGGTCATGCACGCGAAAAACGTAAGCTAATCTGCCCTGAATTGCAAATTATAAAATAAAGTGTATATAAATTATAAAATATACAATACAGCTATGATATTATTAAATTAAAAATCATTCACTTGATTTTATAAATAAAATATAGTATAGATTATGAAGAATAGTAAATGTTTACAAGAAAACATTACTTCTATTTTTACATTTAATTCCACAAATTTATGAAAATATATAAACACCTGAAATTAATCAGTCAGGTAACTACCATATGTGAAATACACTTAGGCGATCATGTCTCCATTTTTCTCTCAGTCTACGGTTTCTCTTTAACTGGAAACAACTATTGCTTTTTAGTCTTTCGTGCTAACGTCGAAAGAGTCTGAGCTCCAGGACCATGGATTAGTTTTAAAGCTTTCATTACAGCCAATCAACGCCGGGATATATTGCTAGTAGGTTATACATGAACAATTATAATTAGTTAAATTTTAGAGAAAAATATTTTTGATATTCCCATAAATTTGTTAATTCCTAAGATTTAGCGAAACTTTATTTTTAATAGTCTGCAGCTTATGATTCAGGCACAGAAGCCAAATGTCATAAAATGGTTTACAAGTCCTTGTTTTTTTTTAAAAAATCTTCCATTTTATTTTTTGGGTTTTATTTGTATCTTCTAACAGACGGCACTTTTGATTGAGCAATATTTACACATCTATAAGCATATTGTTTAACTCCTTAATGTTCTATATATCTATGACTTCATGTTATATTTTCATCATTTATTTTAAAATATCACACTAAATATAAAAGTATTGTTCACAAACATGAAAATTACAGGGTAATATTTTTTTTAATCATCTCACCACAAGCAAGGCATTCCACGGCCACTACTGCGCATGGGGCTACATAGGGGAAGGTAAAGAGAAGGAGTGGTTAAACATAGGGAATGTCAGCAGGAATTAATGTTAGACATAGGGAATGTCAGGAGGAATGGGAGCAGGTTAATGTGTTAGGAGGTGTCTATTTACCTTACATTTAAACTCCTGGAAATTGTATCCGTCGGGGAAGCAATCGTGTGGAAGGGAATTCCAGAGTTGGGAAGTGCGAGAAAAGAAACTGTTGGAGTAGAAGTTGCGGTTGCATTTTATCGGTTTCACTGTAAAAGGGTGGGATCTAGTTGCTAATCTAGTATCTCGTGCAAATTCGTATTTAGGGGGCACCAGTGATCTAAGTTCATCGGAGCAGAAGCCGTAAAAATATTTATAGAAGAGACACAGGGAAGCCACGTCGCGCCGGTGGGAGAGAGACTGCAGGCGGTCTGCCAAGTCGGTATCTATCACATTACAGACCCTCCTCTGAACCTTATCGAGAAGCCCGAGGAGAATAGCAGGGGCACCCGACCAGATATGGCAGCAGTATTCAATGCACGGGCGGATGGTAGATTTATATATGTGCAGGATAGATTTAGACGGAAAAAACTTCTGGGCCCTACACAGAGAACCAACTTTCATAGCAGCGTATTTAGCAATGGATTCGATATAGTCATTCCATTTGAGGTCCGCTGAAAGTGTGAGACCAAGGAGGCGTAGTGTTTTACTCTCTGGGAGGCAAGCCTGGTCCATGCTAATGGGAGGTAGGTGAGATTGTCGATGATGGTTAATTGAGAGTAGCTTCGTTTTAGAAGCATTAAAATTTACTAGCCATTTCTTACCCCAGTCCAATATGGATTTGGAGGTCTTTTTCAATCTCGGCTGCGAGGTTAGCTTTGACTCCTACACCAGATTTTTGTAGGAGGCGAGAGTAAATTGGTGTCATCGGCGTAAAAACCTACTTGGGCTCTTATGGAATCAGGGAGATCATTAATGTATATCAGGAAGTGTGTAGGACCTAAGATGAAGCCTTGGGGGACAACTGCGTTTGTATGGTAGTTCTGGGAGGCATGTCCGTTTAATACCACCTTCATTGTGCGGTTAGAGAGGAATGACTGGATTAGTTCAAACAAATGTCCAGTTATACCGTAGCTCCGCAGTTTACATAGAAGGCCAGCATGCCAAACTCTGTCGAACGCCTTAGATATATCCAATGCAACGGTTCGGGCTTCGCCATTCCTATCGTGTGCCTGGTATATGTACTCGGTGATGGTCGTTAGCATATCAGCAGTAGACCTGGTGAAGCGAACACCATATTGCTTGTCCGAGAGGATCCTGTGTGCTGTGAGATGCTGAACCACCTCGGTTTTGATAATGGCTTCGAACACTTTGCCAAAGATCGGAAGAAGGCTGATATATTTATTCTTAACGCTTCTGTGCTAAAACAGTACAATGTTTAGAGACATCTACTCTTTTTTAAATATACAACAACTACAATGTATTATTTTTATTTCTACCAACCTAAGCTTTTTAATTTGTTTTGTTTTGTCTTTACTCTTTTTATAACCTATTTGTGCTTAAACAAAGCCTAAATTTTATTTGCGTATAGTCTGATATAATTTTACATTCTTTATTTTTAGTTATTCATTTTTTCATGTAAAATTACAAACTGCTTTTTCAAACCCGAAAAACTAAAAGCTACATTTAACTCTGAATATAAAAAAACGTACACAAAGAGGAAATAGAATTAAGTGAAGGGTAGATATATACAGTTAAATGGCAGATAGAAGAAATGTCAGAAAAATAAAGAACTCATACAACAAATCACACGTACACAAAAATCTTAAATGAAAATATATACAAAAAGAAACAAGATAAAAAATAAATCATACACAAAATATAAACAAAATAAAAACACTAAACTAAAAACAACTAAACTAAAGAATAATTCAAAAATAAAATCGTAAAAAGGAACAACGAAAAAGGTTTATCGTTGTATATTCAAGGTGAATGATACAGAGAAAAGGATGATTGTTTGATATATAGCACAGTACCAGGTGCTAACGGATATATACAAAAAATACAAAACAATAAGTAACAAAAAATTAACACGCAGATTTACGAGCAAAAAAGAAGACGCACTAAATGGTGAATAGCCGAGGAAGTAAATCAGTCCACATATTAAGCTGTTTGCCGCAAGAAATGACCCTTTAAATACATAGATTCTTTCAGGCTATGAAATTTTATGTCCACTGGACGACATATGTCTGTTTCGAAAGAAACCGCTGGTATTAGTTTTCGCTTACTTGAGTGATTCTGCTGTACTGTTTGAGGCGTAGTTACGTCGAATATATTGTAAATCAAAATCATAGGTTGTCATCCTGCGTTGATCTGCGTCGCCCTTGTATCTTTTTTGTTTATTTGATTCAAATGTGTCTTAATCACCCATTCTAGACGTTTTTATCAAGTACAACATTTTTCCCAATTCTTTTATCAATTGGACCTTTTTCCAATGTTGCTTTTTCCAATTTATAATTTTTAAAATATATTTTTTTCGACAACGTTGTCGTGTTTATCATTGATATTTTTTCTTTCATCGATTTTTTTTTTTATTTGTAGACTTATGTTTATCAATTACCGAACGAATCTTCCTCGCAAACATGAGTTCGGCTGGTGCCATTCCCGAACTTGTATTTACATTAATTGTTATGTGTTATAAAGACAAATTCTTCGGTCACGGTTTCAATTTCGCGTGCCTTCTTCATTGCTAACTTGAACCCATGAATAATTTTTCCAGCATTTAATTTGACCTTGTTTGTTACGGTGGGTATTTTAGGTGTGCAATTGAAAAAAAAAGTACAACTAGCAGTCAACATTTTAGAAAATTTTTTGAAGAAAATTGTGTACGGTTGTTGGACACAATAGTCTCTGGCAGACCGAATCTAGCGAACATTTTGTGCAAATAAATCTATCGAGGCTACGAGTTGACGTTTTACATTCAAAAACTTATGTCCACTTATTGAAGTTGTCAATAAGTATTAAGTCTCCATTTATTGGACCGGCATCGTCAGTGTGTACTCCTTATAATGATTTGTCTGTTTTTGGCCAGGTGGCGTCTTTGCTGCGAACGCACATTTGGTACAAGTTTTTACAAGATTTTCAATTTCCCTTTCTGTACCATAAACGTAACTGCTCATTAGAACTTTTATTCTTGATGCTTCTTGATCTCCAGCATGAAAATTCTCCAAGACTTTTCTTGTGAAAACTCTTGGTATTAACACACGATCTCCATATAAAAATATATACTGCTACATATAGAATAAATTACCCTTTTTATTTTGGTCCATTACTTCATCCTTTTTCTCTTTAATGAATTTATGAAATTTGGCTCTGGACCCTATTTTTTCCAACGTGACTGGTAGTTTTTTTTACTGTGTTATACCGAACGTTTTTAATATCCATTTTGGAAATTTGTAAAGAAATGTTTTCTTCAATGGATCAGTTATCTTTGGGGTAAATGTTCGTTTTAGGTGCCGACGGCTTTTCCCCCTAACAGTTGATTTGAGTTCAGCTTATACATTTGCACCGAGATAATGCTATTTTGGATGAATTTGAAGGGAAAAAGCGTCGGGACTTACAACGAAAATTTACCATCTTTGGAATTAACCTAGACAAACCATCAGCGTGTGCTATTTACTTAAAAAAATGTTTGAAAGAGTAATTTAACAAGATGATTCTTTGTAGAAATTCCTTTTTCGTAAGTCGAATATAGAAAGGTATTAGACGGTTGTCAGTTTAGAGGGTGATCTGTTTTCTATGTATGTATTTGCGGAATTTCTTAACAATAAATATCAGACCTAAATGAATTTTTCATTTTTTAAAAATTAGTTTAGAAATTAGGAAGCAAATTTCTAGAATCCAGATGTACGGCCTTTAATCTTCTTTTTCTTTCTGTTAAGAGGACGGCCCCTAAACCCAGATTACTAACATCGCTTGCCAAATAAATCTTCTTATTAGGATCATAGTGTGTGAGAGTTGAGTCTGATGTTAATGCTCTCTTTACGTTATCAAAAATCTTTTGACATTCGACCGACCAGTTCTACTTAATGTCTTTTTAAAGGCGTTTGTTTAATGATGTTCTTAATGTATGCATATTTAGAATGTAATTGCTGCAAGAATCCGCTAAACCTAAAAGTGATTTTTAAATTGAACATGTTTTTATTGTGTTCACACATCTATGACACGGTCCCAAAGTTTTTGTCTATGATATGTCCCAAATACTTGATTTTCATCTATTTCTCCAGCAAAATACCATGTGCTAACGAATAAATACAAAAAAGTTAACAAGAATAAGTTATAAATAATTTACTAGACAAATATACGAGCAAAAAAGTGGAGGGTGTCAAAAGTGAATAGCCGACTAATTATATCAGTCCGAATATCAACCTGTTTGTCGCAAAAAAAAGAACTTTAAATACATACATCTTTTAGGCTATGGAAGAGGGCATTGATTAAAATTCTGAAGGGGTGCTAGCTGCTCTACAACATCTATATACTATAAGTACAGTTACAAAAAATTAGCAATAAAAAAAATTAGAAGTTAAAATAATTATAAAAGATTCACAAACAAGTAATTATAAATGCAATTTTTTAAAAGAAAAATATTAGTAGACAAATTACATATATATAGTCATCCGCAGACAGATCTGTTTCGCTGTATCACAGCTCATCAGTACGGTTAGAATGCAGAGTGCTTTTTACTCAGGATTGAAACCCGATCGAATAGGCGTTAGTCGGCGATTCTACCACTGAACTATGGGCGCTCGGTAGAAGGAATCAAACTTTTTAGCGTGTATATTATCATTATACACGCCCATAAGCTGAAAGTAATCTAATTCATTGCTGAGTGAACGATGCGTATATGCTAGAGTAACTACTGTTTTTCGAAGTCTACCATTCTTCCAGAGTGCTCAATATATATATATATATATATATATATATATATATATATATATATAAAGAAAACGTCAAAGGGAGTGACAAATTACAATGCAGTATGTCATCCGATCATAATTTTTTCCATATTAAATAGGCTACTATTTAATTTAGGGTTTTTACATACTTACGTTTCCATCATTCTCAACATCTGACAAGCTAGCATGCTGTCTGCGTGTATCAATATTTTTATAAAATTGTTCTCTTTTATTCAAAAGTCATATAACCAAAGAGACTAACAGACAGACAAGAGATTCATGTTAATTGTGGAATCAAGCAGTTTAACAACGGATTGAATGTCAATATTCACTCATTGTACAAAAGAATTTTTAATCTAAATATAAATTTATAGACAGGTTTATTGTTAGGAAAAATGGCAGTAGGGCGAATAATATCTTTTCTTTTTTCTGTTAAAGCTACTAAACAATGAGTTATTGTTCGTCAAGTTTAGATTAAAAGATTATTTCGACACGTGTTAATCTGCTATTATGTGCACATTCCACACCACACCAATAAAATAAAACTTTGATAAACCGCCAAAGACAATCAAATTAATCCTGTTGAATTTAACGCCACATAACTCTGAAATAAAACCTTTAAATATAGAAATTTACAAATCTGGAACAAGTACATTGTAAGAAAAAAAAAACATTTCAGCCATACCCGGGAGATTTAAATTCGGCATAAATACCCATTTATCACGATTTGAATTTCGATTGTCAATATAGGGGGAAAAATGCCCAAACCATCTAGACTACAAATAAATTTTTGGTTTATGTTCCATTTCCCTTCAGCTCGTGAAAGTTCATGACACTTGAACACTTTTTTTCTAGATCTTAGTCTTTTCACTAAACTTCACAATCATTGTCCTTTCAACCATTTGTACAGTTTTATTAGATCGGTTACTCCCGATAAGTGCGGTGTGGTGCAGTGGATATCGATTCGGAACGAAGAATCGGAGCCGAGTTCGAATTCCAGTTGAATTTCTTGCATTCACTTACGAGCAAATAATCTTCGGAAATCTATTAATAGCCACTTTCCTTTATCTATGGATTAAATAAAAGGACAGATTGGGTTCTATAGCCCAGGTTTGCAACGTCAGAAAGCAATGGCAAACTTCTGCAAGAAAATCTTCTGCCTAGTCAGTCATGTCTCTTTCGCCCAAGCGTGTATGGCTTATGGCCATTAACTGATTGACTCTATATCCATCTTCCCATCGTAGCTTCAATATGTCCCGTGAGTGCAAATCAGATTTTATGATATCTTCCGTAAACGACTAGGTTTATTTCCTTATAAAATAAATCTGCATTCCATATTTTATTTGCTTGCTTTTTAAACATCGACAAGGCCTTCCGATAAAAAAAATCTACTTCTTTTATGAGGTGTGAACCAACAGGATGTAGGCGAATCTATTTCTCCACGACTTTCAAATTTTGTAGCATTTTGTTATTTTCATCTTCGTAATATTACGACCTGAAAGATATGACTGGCCGGGCAGAAGATTATCCCGTAGTAGGTTGCCATTGCTTTCTGCGGTAGAGTGGTTGCCGACTAGGCTATAGAACCCAATCTGTCTTATTATTTAACCCATAACCGGATGGGAGAGACGGATTAATATCTTTCCCAAATGTATTGCTCCTCCCTTTGACGATATCCACTGCTCTACAACTGCCCAGTTAGTCATGTTTCTTTCGAGACATGATCGCCTAAGTGTTTATCACATATGGCACTTAACTGACTGACTGAATATTACACCCAGTTAATTTTATCCTATTTTTTAAACATGTTTATGAGTTATGTGATTTCCTTTTTCACGCGATCCTCCTGCTTTTAGTATATCCTGGGCGTTCAATTCTTCAAGCCTTCTTATCATATTATGTGTATTAGAAAAGTCACCTACCCGTTTCTGATTTTTAGTAGAAGTGTCTTTTCTTTCCATTTTCCTTCCTTGTTGGTTACTTTTTCCATCTGTGTTGTTCTCGGTTTTCTTCTGTAAAAACTGTATTGTAAGAGGTGTGAGATCCTGTTCTGAAATCTTTCTTTACATATTGAAGGGCCTATTCCACTATCAAATAACATGTAAATATTTCCGTGTTATGTCTTTGTCCTCTATTATAAAATTCCCCAGATATTTAATTTAATACTAGCAGTATAGCTTGGCGTTGCTCGGGTGTAATAAAAGCTTTTATATACATATTATCGATTTTCTGTACTATTGTAAGAACTGCAACCTTGAAATTTCTGAATATCGTTTCTTATGTCTTTTTCTATGTGTGTATCAAATTTGATTAAAATCGGACCACACCTTCCATAACCCGATTTTTTCGATTATCGATTTTCGATATTTATCGGAGGTACCTCGACACAAAACCTAGCTAAGAACACTCGCAGACGCTTATAGTAGAACAGTGTAAATTTTCAAGAAAATCGGTTCAGCCGTTTCGGAGTCTATAGGTAACGGACACACACACACACAGAGACACATACACACACATGCACACACAGAGACAAAGTTCCATTTATAAATAAGTTTAGATACTGGTTTGAATATCTTCAATTTGTAACTTGCATCGTTCAAGTTATCTTTGCTGATGACCATATATTCGTTTTATTACTATTTCTGGTTAAGCTTTTCTTCCCGCTGTAAATTACTACCGTTTTCTGAAGTTTTATATTTGTTAATTCTTATTCATTTCTATTCTAGTGAGCATGATTATACTCGGTATGCTAGTAACTGAATCTTTTCCAATGGCTTACTTTTAATTTAATATAGTTTATTATTGTGCGTTGGAGAAATATTGGGACAACAGTTATAACAACCTTTGCAAATATTTTAGTACTTCGGATAAATTCAATGTCGTAAACTGATTCTCGAAAATTTATATTTGTGTTAAATGAACTAATTGAAATTTCTGACTTAATTACATGCTTGAACATTTTCAAACAGGCCAGCCTATTGTAGGTATACAAGACATGATTATCTCTCTTTGGACGACCTACACTAGCGTCAATAATTATTAGGCAACCCCAGTGTTTTAAAAGAAATGATGTATTTTATACTATTTTTAGTATCTAATGCCAAATGAAAATAGAATGGTTCTTTTGTTATTATTATTTTGCAAAACTTTACAAGGTAAGTAAGCAAAGATGAATTCGACCGGATCACACTAAATTTTCTTCATTCTTTCATTGATGAAACTGCAATATATGTAATTATTAAATATTTATAAATTCATTTAATGCACATGTTATTGTGCAATATTAACAAAAGAACCATTCTATTTTCATATACAATTATTCACTTGGCAATAAATACTAAAAAAGTGCATGAAATACGTCATTTTTTAAAACGCTGATAATTATGGCCGGTGGTGTAGTATCAAGAGTCAGGTGACGGCAGCCAGTCATTCTGTTTGTTTGCAGCCACTAAAACGAATGGTTGCTTTTTTAGACTAGTGAACCGGGCTGAGGGTATATCTGCCTCCTTGAGCAAATGCAGCAGTTTACACGTCCATGATGCAATTTCCCTATGGGAGTATATATTTCCCATAAATATAAAAAAAACATCAGCTTGCTGATCTCAATTTGCGAAAACCCAAAATCATTGTTTTCTGTCCGTGGAATATATTGCCACCTTGGCCATAGTAGATGAATTAAGCCAGTTTGAAAATGAAGACCTAAACCATGCTTCTCCAGTTACGAAAACATTTTCATATTATATGTCAGAATATTCCTTGTCGTTTCTCTTTACACTCTGATCGCTCTGTAGATATATGCGATATATTATTCTCTGCGTTTTATACGTGTTTATATAGTTATGGGGATAAAAATAGCTTTGATAACAAGGGATGTTTCACATTCATTTTGTTTTCACCCATTCCGTTTCGTCCGTGAACTACGGTGTTATTATATCATAGATGTAATAATGCCCATAACGTGGGGAATACAAATGAAAGAATAAAATTTTCTTCCCCAGCTCTTTCCTGTTATACCATGAAAAGCTGATGGAGCCAGATACAATTTTCTTTGGAGACACTTCTTTGTCGAGACAAGAATTTTTTTAGTGACGACTCGTAATTAATTACTGTCATGATGTTTGATGGAAGAAACTAGAAATATTGCCAAAGAAAATTGTCATCACTACATTAACTTTTATTATCAATTATTGTAGACTACTATAAATTTTGACATCTTCTTCAGACTGAATTATATTTGAAAATTTACCAGTTTACTAATCTAAATACTTCAAAGAATAGAAAAATGTAAAATAAAATAATTATAATCCTAATAGAAGAAGAAATTGAAAATCATTCTGTAAACAATTCTTTGCTTTAATGTACACACGAAATATTTTATCCTTTCACATTTCAACTTTCAACCTTCTGAAATTTAAATTGTGGGAACTTCAGACGTGTTTGGCTGGAGACCAATTCACCAAGCATCTCCGAGGCCCCTACAAAGTAGTACCATGCTAGAAATACGCACCCTACAGAAAGATAAAACCTCTAAGAACACGCAAGGAAACACATATCTCAACCGCAAGGAACACGTAGTAGAATTCTGAACCCTGCAGAATCGCGACTCCTCAAAAAACACACTCTCGTTAAAATAAATTCAAACATTATGCATAAAACCGAGGGACCCTTTCATAAACAAAAACTTCTTTCCAGGAAAGTTAAAAACTTCCAATCAGAATAAGTTTTAAAATTTATAACAAATCATTATCGATATTGATTTAGTCGGGTCGACGTGAAAGTTGATTTGTGAAACGAATTTTTGCTCTTAAACTATTGAATCTTTGTATTTCGACGCTAGTATATAAACTGATATTATCACGATTCTAAATTACATTAAAACGAAAGGATCGAAGCAACTTACACGAGGAAAACTTTAAAGACTGACATCTACGTAAACAAAACTATGCATATATTGCGCGATTGGTCATATCGTTTCATTTCAGAGCATAAGACCTGCATTCGAATCGCACCAGGAATGTGACTTCTCAATGTTATCGTTTCATGGAAGTGATTCCAGCGAGTGGTAAGTTTGAAAAGTCCCATGCCTAATATAATGAAATCAAGTCATACGAGTGAATTTCGATAAAATGTTCGGAAGTTCATCAATGGTTGTTCGAGCAGGAAGTTACAAGTTAGCGCGACGGGAGCATTGAGAGTACAGACGTTGTTCAAACTGCAGGGCATGATCGATTATGTAGTATCTTACAGAAAGAGGTACCAAACGTTTGTTCATCATAGTTGCAGTACAAACCGCAAGTAGAATATGTGGTTATTGAGAAGAAAATATCTGCTACATGAATCGGTTAAACGTCCTGGAAGAGAGGTGAGCTCGCTAAGAAAATGAGAATTGCGTACCATTTTATGAAAAACCATTCATGAAACGGGTATATATATATATATATATATATATATATATATATATATAGCTTGAGATTAAGCCCCCGGCCTGTGGAGAAAGAAAGATTTCACAAACAGCAGTTATCTACGGTTTTATGCTATGCTGTCTGCTTACGGTGTAGAACGCCCGTTCGAAGAGGATATCAGCTGCTGGCGTTGTTTACATTTCGTAAATACATTACACGCTATGTAATTGGCATTTCTCGCACGTTGTCTCAATGTTCTGGATGATGAATATCCTACTGCTGTCAAATAAGTCGGGTTTCAATTCCGGCTTGAGACAAAACAGTTAATCTAGCCACACTGAAGAGTTGTAATACCGCGATACAGGCCGGTCTGCGGGTGGTTTATATATATTATATAACGGTGTCTTCAAGAAAACTCGAAGTTATCATGAAGTTTCTCGGTTAAATTGACACGTTCTTTGCATTTTATATATATATATATATATATATATATATATATATATATATAGATACATAGATTATTTGTTATATATATATATATATATATATATATATATACATAGATTATTTAGATTATTTGTATATATATATATATATATATATATATAGATACATAGATTATTTGATTATATATATATATATATATATATATATATATATAAATTTGTTACTGCAAATTGCCTGAAGACACCGCATGGTAGAAACCTAGGACACTTAATAACTCGTTTACAAATAAAGAATATTAAAAAGTTTTACAATATAATTCTTTTGAACACTTTTTAATACAAAGTCTCTTCTATCGAGATCAATAATTTCCCAAAGTAAAATAATCTATATGTTCACCAGACTTTATACAGTACTTTAAACATTCATCGTTTAATGAAAGCAACTTTAACAGTCAATATTTGTCTTATATGTTATGAAATTTCCAATGTTGTCCACGTCCTGTTTTGCTAGTTGATCTGAAGACAATACAGCAATGCTATTGTAGCCTATTTGTTTTAGTTTTATCTTAGATGGTTGCTGATTTTTTACTAAAATTATACTCTAATCTTAGTAATCACAACTTTAGAGATATTGTCAATTGTTTTTTCAACATTACATAAGAACAAAAATCAAACGAAATGTCACAAAAATACATCCCTATTATGCATCATTTTTTAAAATTCGAAGTATCTTTAGTCCTCAATGAAATTTTATAGTATAGAAAATTTAATTTTGTAGTATTAGAAATTGTATTTTGCTCTATTAATTTTTATAGTATAGGAAATTTTTCTGAAACTTTTTAAAACCGAGCAATGAACATATAATCACAGTGTCTGAAATACCTAAGTAGAATCAAAAAAAAAAAAAAGAAAAAAATCATGTACATCTCTTTTTGTTTTCTTGTTGTAACCTGAATTTTTCTGAAATTAAATTTCATATCTGTAGTTTGTATTTCCGAGAGAAAACTACATGGTCTTTCAGATAATACTGAATCAGTGAACGAAATCAGTGAAATATTGAGGATGGTTCGAGCTAGATGTTTCTCAGCAAACAATTGAATAGAAATGCTCTATAATTATTTTAATTCACACCTATAATAATTCTACTTAACAAGGGTATGTAAAGAAAAGAGTGCTTGACTGGTATGTGATATCTGTCCTTCTGTATTGCAGCGAATGTTGGAAAACTTTTCCAGGATGAAGGAGAGGCTTGAGACATCATAAATGTGGTTCTACCGAAGGAGGCAAAAGATACTATGGACCGAGAACGTTGTCACCGATGAGGTGTAAGAAAGTATGCAAACGTGAAGAAAAGCTTATATTTAACAACATGAAAAGGGAGTTGAGATTTCTGGGACATGTTATGAATGCCAGGAGAATTATATACCCACAAGACGGATAGAGGCAAAGTGCGAAAAGAGTGCGAGGCATATTTGATAGGCTGGATCAAATGAATGAAGGAGTTAGAATGTGATACCAAGAGTTTATGAAAAATAATCTAATGGACGAATAGTTTCCTTTGAAATTTGGTAGAAACATTAACTAGAAAAAGCAAACACTGATATAAAAACCAATTAGAACTTATCCGCTTATCTTTTATATACCAGCCTTGATATTTATCTTTTTTGGCCTTATACAAGGCGATTGAAAAGTAACTCCTTATTTCATGTATGAGTGGCTAGCCAGGAGTCCTTACTTAACACCCTGTGCCTTTTTTTTCGAGTTGGTTAAAGAAGCAGTGTATGATACCAAACCGAGACCCTGAAAGAATTTCAAGTGCGAATACAATAATTTATATCTTTCATTTCAAAGTCTCTGTAATTTGATCACTATATCTGGGCGATTAAATATGTTTGATCTGTCCGTTTGTATTAAAAAATATAATTTTATAGAAGATTCATTATTATTATTATTATTATTATTATTATTATTATTATTATTATTATTTGTAGTAGTAGTAGTAGTGTTTTTTTTATTTGTGCTGTTTACAAATTTCTTCCTGGGTCCCAACCAGAGACCTAATGTCAAAAATATGTTCTTCACGTTTTTCATTGATCATTTTGTTATTATTTCTATTATTTAAAAATTTCGACTAAAACATTATTTCGATGTAAAATACTTTAATTTTTAGTTTTTTACTGGTAGCTGAGTTTATGCTTGAATTTAAATGTTTAAAATATTGCATAAATTTGAGATCATACTTATTTTCAGAATTTCCTATTAAAAAAAATATGTATATATAGGAAATACAACAACAACCCTATCTCTTCGAAACAATAGTCATATATCTGAGGATGTACAAAACAGCGATAAATTATTTTTGTCTTATTTGCGTCGTGTCCATTCAGCAAGTGGATGTTCATTTTTCTTCAAAATATTCTTATTTGTGGTTCTGTTTTACTATCCTTCCTACTAACTTTTATGTTACACATTTACTCAAGCTCTTAAGTAGTTCACTCAATGTTTTCGTTCTCATTCAGTATGACTTGAGCGTGACAAATTTCCCAAGACTTCTTTTCTCGTCATACGTACTACCGTCACTTTCTACGTATAACTCTCCTTATTTTGTTAAACATTTACTTTCTTACTTTTTTTTAATAATCATATTGGCCCAAGCAAGTAATTCTCTTGCTACTGTTGTGCAGGGAGTTACATAGGAAAAAGGTTATGAGAAATAGTGACAGGTTATAGGATGTGGGTAAGAGAAGGATGAGAATACTGATGAGAGTGGAGTGGACGGAGAAAGGAGCATGAGAGATAGGATGCAGGTCAGTAATATAGGAGATGACTACTGATTTTCCATTTAAATTCTTGGAGATTGTAGCTGACGGGGAAGCAAGTAAACAGAAAGGAATTCCACAGCCGGTTCGTTGGCCGTAATTTCAGTATTCTTCTGTAAAACTACATGTCTGTTTAGAGTATTTATATTATTCGGACTATTGTTGTCATCTTTGTTGCCATTTTTACAACTTTTCAGCCGTTGTACACCCCGGCTTTCTCCAGGCGTTAGGAATTTCGAATTGAACCCTTTTTACAATCCCTGGAGTATATGAACTTCATTTATTCTGAGTGAACAACCGCCGAAACGTCGTATAAATGGTAACAAAATGAGAACAATTGTCTGAATAATGTAAATACTGTAAATATTACCTCATCTCAGAAATATAGAGAAACACATCTATGTTGCCTGAAGTCTCTGCATCATTAGAAATATTGTCATGCACTTCATGCCATATATCAGGATTGATGATAAATAGTTGATCATTTGATTTTGTTAAAAGGAAATTTTCCAGTTTCTCAAGGTTTTGATTACATTTTGGAAAGCTGTATTTTTCCCGGGCAATACACAAACTCTTTGGCTAGAAATATGTTAGTTATGGACAAATTTTACCAGGGCATGAGAATTGCAGGCACCAGCAGAAAAGAGATCGACAAATAAGCAACAAGAAAGTGAAAGGGAACAGTCAACAAATCACAGTCTCTAAATCCCGTATGTCAACTAACTAAAGCTCGAGAAACTTCTATATTTCTTGACAACGGTGACATACAGACATTTATTGCATACCATTTGCAACACTTTATTCTCGCCATGCTTCCAGATGCTGTTCGTTTGTTTCAGAAAGATAATGCATCTACCCGTCGAATGTGGATGTCAGGAATTTAATTCCAGGGACTCTTGTTTTACCACGATTTACACAATTGGCCTGGGCATTTGCCTGATTTAAAGCCCATTGGATATGTACACGATATGACGCAGGAATCAATAAATTACTTGCAAACAAATCCAACAAGCAAATAAGGAATTTAATATTTCACTATGAATAAAAATAACATGTAATATTTCAAAAACTATTTATGTCAATTTTCGAAGAAAGAATTCGAAACAATAAAATTTGTTCTATTAAAAGAATAACTCTTCAATGAAATATTTCTTTCTGTGCTGTGTCCAGTTAGAATTTTGGCATCGTCTTCCCTAAATTGTTGTCGATTTTCGCTGAAATCGATGTGGGTTGATTTACTATCACTATGGACCCTGCCTGCAATCCATTCACAAAATCTCGTTTGGTATGTTACGATTACTCTTTAGCTTTCTTGAAATCAATATATCATGCAAGTTATATAATTCTCTTTAGGGCACTTTCTTCATTATACGTACAAACTTTCGAAATGTTTCATTCTGAATGTATGTATACGTATACTTTTTTATAAAATAATTATTGTTTCAGAATAAAATATCGTTATTTTATTATTTTTTAATCGTTTCGTCACAATGAAGGCAGTACTGCCACTAGTGCAAAAGGGGTTACAGTGAGAGAAAAGTGAGGAAGAAAGAACAAGTTACAAAGTATGTCAAAGGAAGGATAAGAGAAAGATGGAAATCAAAGAGATAGAAGAAGATAATAGTCTTTACACTTAAAACTTTGAAGATTGGAGCAATCAGGGAACCAAGTATACGGAAGGGAGTTCCACAGGCGGGAATTACTAAAAAAAAAAACTCAGAGTAGACGTAACGCTTACAAATTTACCGTTTTGAAGGTAAAAGTGTGGGACCTAGGTGCCAGTCTAATCAATCAGTCAGTTAAGTGTCATACATGATACAGGCTTTGGGCTATCATGTCTCGAAACAGACTTGACTAACTGGGCAGAAGATTATCCCACAGTAATTTGCGGTTGACTGGTTGCTGACCAAGGCTATCGAACCCAATCTTGCTTGTTTTGTAACCCATAACTGGAGGGAAGATATAGATTAACACCTTTCACAATGGTATTTGTGCGTACGTGAAGACAAGGAATTCACCTGGAATTCGAACTCGGCTCCCCGACTTGTCGCTTCGACTCGATATCCACTGCATCACAACGCCCATCCGTCAGGGAGCAAGAGTAAATTCATGTGTTCGGAGCTATCGAGAAAGAAGTTCGTTAGAGAAGAAACCGTGAAAATATTTATAGAAAGACAGAGGGAAGCCACATCCCGTCGGGATCGATAATATTGCAGATCCTATTTTGAATTTTGTCAAGAACTCTGAAAGGAATAGCAGGAGCACCCGACCAGACTTGTCAACACTATTCAATGCACGACCGAATGGTAGATCTAATAGTGCGAGATGGATAATGACGGGGAAAAAAAATGTCCTGGCCTGACAGAGTGACTGAAACATTTTAGCGATAGATGCAGCTATTGATTCGATGTAGTCATTCTACTTGGAGGCAGCTGAGAGAGTTAGGCCGAGTGGCTTGCTTTCTGGGAGACTATAGTCTTCTATATTGATGAAAGTTAGTAAAGTTTCTAAAATGTATATATGTTCAAAAATATCTTTAGCAATGTGTAGGTTTCAATTTTGCTTTCGCAATTTTAAACTAATGATGCTCTTATTTTGTTATGTTTCTCTTGCAAACTCTGAATGTAATTAAGAGCAAAGAGGTAAAGTCTTACTTAACATGTCATCATTTTTCCTATCTTTAATCTTTGCTAATCTTTTCCTTATCGCTGGCGGCTCTTCTATGACAATGAAGCTGCAGATGGTTCAACCTGTACAGAAGGAGGAAACAGGCAAATTTAGAAAGAATTCATTAAAAAGAACTATGTCAGCTGCTTCTACTATTCTAGGCAGGTCATACCTTACATGATTACTTTCTTTATGAAGAAAATCGCATTTCCTTATTCGATTGCAAACAAACAATGCTTTGATTTGCTGATATCAAATCAGTGAACAAGGTAAAAACACTAAATGATCCGAGTCTATTTCGTTATGCAAGGCTTTGAATCAAGATTTAAATGTAGAAGAAATGTTAACCTCAATTAAATGCGCAAAGGAATAAAATAACATAAAATTAAGTGTTAGGTTTGTTTATATAAAGGCTGCAAAAGTAAAAAAAAAGAAACTTCTGATCTTAATTGACTGGAGGTGTTAACACATACATGGATTGTCAAGGTGAATTTAATCTTCTGATCAGTACCACAGCGTTTTTTTAATCATTTCACCACAAGCAAGACAGTAAAGACGCAAGGAGTTACTGAGTGTGATCTAAACGTATTTATAAATGGAACTTTGTCTGTTTGTGTGTGTGTATGTGTGTGTGTGTGTGTGTGTGTGTGTGTGTGTGTGTGTGTGTGTGTGTGTGTGTACGTTACCTATAGACTCCGAAATGGCTGAACCGATTTTCTTGAAAATTTACACAGTTTACTATAAGCGTCTGCGAGTGTTCTTAGCTAGGTTTTGTGTCGCGGTACCCCGACAAATATGGAAAATTGATAATCTAAAAAATCCGGTTATAGAAGGAGTGATTCGATTTTAATCAAATTTGATACACTCATAGACAAAGACATAAGAAACGATATTCAGAAGTTTCAAGTTTGCAGTTCTTACAATAGTGCAGAAACTATATATATATATATATATATATATATAAAGCAAGATGTTTGTGTGTGTGTCTGTTTATATGCCTGTATGTCTATATATTTTTTCAGCCCTTTTATTTTAGTTTTTGCTTCGGGTTTGGTTCTAGGTAGGTATAATTTTAGTTCTTAGTCTCAGCCATGATACCATTTACTCAGAGGACTTATTTAGCCTTCAAAATTCAGTTTACGACGAAAAAATCTGATTTGATATTGATACCTGGAAATCAAAATTTGACTACATCCATTCATTTTTCTTTCAGTCTACGGTTTCGCTTTAACTGGAAACAACTATTGCATTTTAGTCTTTCGTGCCAACGTCCAAAGAGTCTGAGCTTCAGAACCATGGATTAATTTTAAAGCTTTCATTACACCCGAGCAACGCCAGGCTATACTACTAGTAGAATATAAAAGAAAAAAATATTTAGAACAGTGAACAAAGAACAGAGATTAAGAAGACAAAATATAATCGTTGGCATTGTATTTTCTTTTTTTGAAGATCAATATTGTCTGAAAAGCAAGAAGCGAAAGTGGAGTTCAGAAACGAGACAAGAAACTGTCAGCATAAAAGATTCAGCTACATGTAATAATTTCCAATGTAAAATGATGAGACATAATTTACCATCGAGTATTTCATTTAAATGTCAAAATTAAGGTACGAAAAAAAATTGCCATGCTGATATCTATAGAGAAGGCACAAGGGAGCAATGTTACAGTGGTGGGTAGGTGACAGAAGATGAGTGGGTGATCATGTCGAATGTAATTTTTGAAGCTTGAAGGATTGATTGTGAATTGACATTGTTTTGGCAGTTATATTTTGTTACTCGGGAAACATCTTTAATCGCAGTGCGTATTGTGGGGGAGCTCATTTGAAATTCAGTTTAGGTAACTCAATTACCTAAAATAAATTTCAAATGAGATCATCCACAAATGTTATACGTAATTTGTTTCAAAACTAATACATGGTAGTACTTTTTTAAATCGAATTTACTCCAAGCAAGGCAATAAAGTCACTAAGACGTAAGGAGTTACTGGGTGTGGAACAATTAGGAAACATAACCATTACTATGAATCGAGAACTATATAAATTAATCAGAAAACAGTAAAAAGATTTATATTGCATTGAAATTGTTGAAGATTAACATTGGCTGAAATGTAATGGAGTCGGAGCATGTTCCATGTTTACATCTTCTTCTTCATGTATTGCGTCCCTTCAGAACGAAGGCGGTCATGGACTTCTACTTGGCTCTGTCGCTTGTCGCTTTCAATAATTTTTCTCACGGTACCTCTTCTAAGCCCTGCTCAGTCAACCATTTGTTCAGACCTAACAAGTACGGCTCGCGTTGCTTTCCTCTGTCTCTCCTTTCCTCTATCCGACCTGCGAGGATTAACTTCTCAAGGCAATCCTTCCTCATTACGTGTCCCAGAATCTCATTTGTCTCTTCCTGATATTCAGTATCAGTTTTGTTCGCGTTTACATCCTTTCCAAAACCTCAGCGTTGCACACGTGCTCCGTCCATGTCATCCTCAGCATCCTTCTGTAAAACCACATTTTCGCTGCCTCAAGACTATCTTCCATTTTTTATGAGATCGTCCAGCATTCACTTCCATACAGAAGGAGAGATGATACCTCATTTCCGTTTTATTAGTGCGCTTAAATACATAAACTCTAAAGAAAATATCCCGCCTAGTTAGTCATGAATTGAAAGAGACATGGTCGCCTAAGCGAGTATCATATATAACACTTAAATCACTAATACTTGTATACGACCTTCACTTTTTCTGTTAGTAGTAGTCGTAGTAGTAATAATAATAATATTGATACTACTACGACTAACGATAATAACTGCTCCAGACATGAGACTCACAGTCACTTTACGTTGAAACAACTGTTCCCGTGCAATCATCCAAGCTAAGAAACGTAGTGCCTGGTCAGTATTTAAATGGGTGACTTCTGGTGAATACGAGGTGCTATAATTTTGGATGTGCTATTAATATAATTGGTAACTGCTCGGAATTTTTAATTGGAGAGCCGGTTTTCAGTTTCAATTGGGTGAGATATATTCACTTATGTGAAAATATCCTTAGTAGCGGTATGAATCTACATCTCCTTATCTATGGGCTTATTAGTAAATATTCTATCACTAAAGCCGTTAATATCTCCAAAACAATGTTGCGTACAAAATAGTTAGCTTTTGACATCAACAACCCATAGCGGTTGATATACCGCTAAACAAAATCCAACCGAACAAGCCGAGAAAAACACATTATGTGAGGAAGTTAAAGAAACTATGTACGCACACAACCTCGAGATTGAAACCAGCACTTCAAAACTACCCCATAATCTGTTCATATTGAAACCTCTGTGAGTAATATCAGAAAGAGTATTCAAATATATTTGGTCAAATTCCTAAAATGTGGTTTAAGAAGCCATACTCATGGGTACTTCTCATAGTTCTTTTATTTCTCCTTACGGTTACTATAATTACATTATATATTTTTTCTGATTGCATGATATATATGTTTGCATCTTTTGATATAAAAGAAACAACTTTCGCCTAGTGGAGTCGCTTGCTGACATTTGCAGGTAACTTGTATTTTACAAATCAAACGCTAAGTCACAATAGCAATGATAATTTCCTGTTTCAACAAATCAGAGTATAACGGCCGAATATTTACCTCTTCTTTTATGTTCTTTCATGACATAAAGGATCATAACCTTCAATATCTCTCTATTCCTAGTGGCAAATAACACTGTTTCTCTTGTTCAGTTAATCAGTCAGTTAAGGGCAATACGTGATACACGCTTGGGGGATCAAAACTGTTTTGAGACATGACTGACCGGTCGGAAGATTTTCTCGTAGTAGGTTGCCATTACTTTCTGCGATAGACTGGTTGCCAACGAAAACTACAGAACCCGATCTGTCATGTTAGTTAACACATAGCTGGAAGAGAGAGACGGATTAATACCTTTCACGAGGTTATTTGTGCGTAAATAAATGCAAATAATTCAACATGAATTCGAACTCGGCTCTCGGTGTTCTCGTTCCGAGCCGATATCCACGTACATCAAAACATTTCTTCTGTTATCCCACTCAAACCCCGCTCTATCATTCAGTCGTTCAAATCTGTCAATTATGTTACGCGTTGCTTTCCCTGTCTCTATTTCCGTCTATCTGACCCGCATATCTCAGACTCTCCAAGACTCCCTTTCCTCATTGCATATCCCAGAAAATTCATCTGTCTTTTCATTATATTAAGTATTAGTTTCCTTTTCGTTTCTACCCTCTCCAAGACCTCGTTGCTCACATGATCGGTCCATGGTATTCTCAACACCTTTTATAGAACCATATTTAGTTTGCTTCAAATCTCTCCTTCATCTTTAAGGAGACTGTTCAGCATTTACTGTCATATTGAAGAACAAATATCACATAGCAATCTACTACTTTTTTGTGAACTTTCAGATCACATTAAGATAAACCACACATACAAGCGGACTGATATCATCAGACCATAAAGGCCCCAACTAGAATATACACACACATACACATACCATAAAGGCCCCAACTAGACACACATATATCACAAAGGCCTCAACTAGAATACACTCAAATAGAATACACACACGTACACACACACACACGCGTACAGCATCTAGAATACACGCACATACACACGCACACACACACACGTACAGCAGCAGTGGTCAACCCTCAACAACCATTCATAGAGAGACCGTGAAGAATTTCGGACAGTCAAAACCTTTTCTGACATTCTGAAGATGAGATTTTAATCTCTAAATATTAATGTTTAATAAATAGGCAATACAAACACTTCCTTACCTTCCTTTATTTCACTCAACACGTTGTGACATCCTTCAAGACATAACCCATACTACTTTCTTTTGCCAGAAACTACATGTAGGATGTACGATATAAACATACAAGTTGTGCCCATCATTATATAGCATTTAGAGTCAGGTTAAAATTTGTTAATTGTTATTTATGATAGACAGCCAGCAATTTCAAGAAAAAATCAGAATAACCTAATTAAGGTGTATGGACAATAAACTAATAATTTGAATATCATATATAGTGATATATTATTACAGAAAAACGTAAGAAATTTGTAATTCAAAAGGTTTTACAGAAATTAAAGATTTTTTGAAGTTCGTGAACATTTTAGTTGCACTACGAGTTATACAAAATTGCAAAGAGATGGAATTTAAGAAATGAATATATGAACTCATACAGAATTGCGAATATTTTTCTACTCAATAACTAGAAACATAGCATTGATATTGTTAATAGTGAGAGAAAATAATGATATAGCCATTGTTCAGCAAGGATATTCACACGTATATGATAAAAATATAGAAATAGAAAAAACGAATAAGATATCATACGAAACGACGTCTCGCCTCTAACGAAAATAAACCCCCGTATTCCTGTTGTATTTCATATACCTACGTACCCAGGAGGAGCCGAATTCCTTGGAATTCCTTGCATTCACTTATTTCTACTCAATAACTAGAAACATAGCATTGATATTGTTAATAGTGAGAGAAAATAATGATATAGCCATTGTTCAGCAAGAATATTCACACGTATATGATAAAAATATAGAAATAGAAAAAACGAATAAGATATCATACGAAACGACGTCTCGCCTCTAACGAAAATAAACCCCCGTATTCCTGTTGTATTTCATATACCTACGTACCCAGGAGGAGCCGAATTCCTTGGAATTCCTTGCATTCACTTACGAGCAAATACCAATAGAAAAGGTATTAATTCGCTTCTTCTCTCTAATCATGGGTTAAATAACAGGACCAATTGGGTTCCATAGCCTTGGCTGGCAACCAGTCTACCGCAGAAAGCAACGGCAACCTACTGCAGGATAAACTTCTGCCCAGGCAGTCATGTCACTTTCGAGATATGATCGCTCAAGTGTGTACCACGCATGGCACTTAACTGACGGATTGACCCAGGGTAGAGAAGACAGGGCAATATTGCTCCGAAATATGGTAGAAAAAAACAGAGCAGCATCAATAAGATACTTGTTTGTAGTGTCTTAATTTATAACATTACGTATGTTTTAAGGAGTCTGTCATAGTTTTTATCCAAATTACCCACCGAAATCTATTTAGTTCTTGTGACCCGTCAGACCAGTAGCACCTCCAGATATCTAGGGATTCTGTTGGTATATATAGCCAGATTGTGGCCGTCACCGATGTATTAAGCCTCTCGAGTAGTTTACAACACCTGGTATCCGCCAGGGGGCATCAGTGTGCATGCTGACGAGGCCCAAGTTTGTTTAACTTCGATTATCAGACTAAAACCGGTGTTTCGATGTGATTCGACGGTGTTTGATCCTGAATAAGCTTTAATAGTTTCTATAGTTTGTACTCGAAGAAAAGAAATTGATTTTAATATCGGTTCATCTAATCGAATGTCTTCTGCCTTCGAAATAAAATGACACGTTCATCTGAGACGCCCCACTGGTTTAGTTGTCAAGGGGGGTAATTTGTTTAAGCATGTGACTATAGCAAATATAACCTGACAGAATTACATTGTATTTCTAGCGACAGCAACAGCGAACATTGTCTCATAAAGATGTGGTTCAATTTTAGTTATATTAGTAATTTAATAAAAGGGTTTTTGTCCTGAGATGAATGTTTATTTGGTCGGACAAAACAAGGAAAATAATCAATATAAAACGAAGTTCTTTCCTTCAATTTTCTTAGGTTTCGAAGAGAGTAAATATAAGAGAGGTGAATCAAAGTGACAGTTAGGTAATAATAGTCGCTGAAAAAGGAGAGAAAGTAAAAGCCATCTTTCCGCAGAGATAAAAAATTCAGTAGATTTCAGTTGAGAGAATATTGTTAGAATTTTCCATTTTTATATTAAGGAAAATATAAGAACGAAATATAAGCACCACTCGTAGAAAAAATATTACGTTAGTAATTCGTAACGTTATTCCGAAGGAAACTTTTGTTAACTAGCGAGTTATAATTAGCGAGTTATAATATTTCAGTACCTTTACGTAAGTCAACGTAGTAAACGAATACTTGGAATAATACACACTAAACGAATACTTGGAATAATACACACTAAGGCTCTCAAAATAATTCTCACGAGTAATTCACTCAGAAAAAAATCTCTTTAATGACGCACAACACCGGAATGATGCAAAATATAAACAGGTATTTATCTTCCTCGCCACAAAGGCGAAATGAAAAACAAGACCTTTTTGTTGTAGTGGAATTGAGCCCTTAAGCACAGTTCAAAATTTAACGTAAACCTGCACATGGTAGGGTCGGTTTTATAGTCTAACTAGCAGAAGAGCCCGGCGTTGCTCGGGTGTAATGAAAGCTTTAAAAGTAATCCATGGTCCTGGTGCTCAGACTCTTTGGACGTTGGCACGAAAGACTAAAAAGCAATAGTTGTTTCCAGTTAAAGTGAAACCGTAGACTGAAAGAAAAATGAATGGATGTAAGTCAAATTTTGATTTCCTGGTATCGATATCATATTTTCTGCACTATTGTAAGAACTGCAAGCTTGAAACATCTGAATATCGTTTCTTATGTCTTTGTCTATAAGTATATCCAATTTGATTCAAATTGGACTACTCCTTCTACAACCCGATTTTTTCGATTATCGATTTTCGATACTTATCGGGGGGACCTCGACACAAACCCTAGCTAAGAATTCTCGCAGACGCTTATAGTACAACTGCGTAAATTTTCAAGAAAATTGGTTTATCCGTTTCGGAGTCTATAGGTAATGGATACACACACAGACACACAGACAGACAGACACACACACACACACAGAGACACACACACAGAGACAAAGTTCCATTTATAATTAAGTTTAGATTAGATTTCCCCCTGACGAGTTTCTGCACTTCGTTCCAGTTCCTCTGGTTTCCTCTCCGCCCGGATGCATACAGTCAGATGACGTTAGATTTACAGCAGATGCACATCACAGAACAATATTTTTTTAAAATAAAAATTACTCAAGGTCAAAAATGGGGATTGGGGAATGTTGCTCTTCTTTTGTCTTATAGTTAAACTTAGCTCGACACAATTAATGATCCAAACATGCCGCAGTATACCTTACACCAAAACAACACTTTCATACTTAGCTTTCTTACTTCGTCTACCATAATATCTCAGGGTCTCACTGAAGTCCTATCTAATCCTAATATATACAGTGCTTGTCTATGGCGTGGAAGGGATAACAATTTAAAAGCTCCAGTGTTTATTTACATACAAACTCAAGTTATTTACAAGAAACTAAACGAAACTTTGTTAATAATGAACACCCCCTACAAAAAATTCTAATTGGTGATAAAATTATCAGTTAATTGGACGAAATCTATACTGGGCTTTAATAATAAAAATCATTCATTCATTCAACCACACGCATAAGCAACCCACTTCCAAACCCAAAAATAAATACGAAATTCACACTTGAAATACGAAAAGCGTCCCGCATACACCAGAGAAATGACATATCTAGCCACCTTAAACAGGAGGTAGAGGGGAATGATACTGAAAAAAACAGAGGCAGAAAAAAAAAGAATCCAATGAGTACACAACCCTTAACTAAATAATTTCTGAAGAGAAAAACTAAAGACAAAATTACAAGCCTAATCTTGTCTATATCTAGGCTAGGGTACCAATGTTCGAAACAGCAAAAACAATGTCGTAAGGCCTAACCGGCATCGAAATGCCACAACAAATCGGCGCTTCTCACTTAAAACAAACGCACAAGACTTACCCACGTTTTGCCAAATTCTGATGAATGGAACATTTTTCGCATTTCCATCTATAATTTTTCTTTAAGTTGATTCTTAAAGTACAAGATCAGTTAGAAAAGAGTGAACTTCTCATCTCCATAGAATTCTTTTTGACATGTCGTCCAAATCACTACTCTCATAAAGCCAAGCAAGCAAAAGAACACAGCGTTCAGCCTTCGTCAATGGCTGCATCATGTTGCCACAGAGAGAACTCCTGCCTCGTAAGTCCGAGCTCGCTGATCAGATCATCCTGAGCGGTTCGTCTGACTAAGTTATAATATAATGGATACGGAACAACGTCTAAACATCGAAGAGGCCATTCACTGCCCGGAGAAATTCTTTCAGAAAATTCCAACATTTAAGATAGAAGAGGCATTTGCCTTAGGATAAACGGCGGGCCACCTACTCGCTTGAGGAACTTCTTGCGTGTTCTCCATCCAGAATTTGCCATCCCCATTTGTTTACAGACCTATTCAATCCAGGAACGCGGTGCGAAGCGTATGTTGACGAGTCTCAACACGATTTTTAATTCATCGTAATAAACATATCTGCTCTGAAATGAATCTTAATATCAACAAATATAAACGTGTTATGGAAATTCACGAAGATTAAGGAAATTGATTATAAACATCCAACAATTTGAAATGATTTGTTTATTTGTATAGGCTTGGCTTGACTTTGTTTAGATTGTCGGTCATTCGTGGTCGAGAGGTCTAAGACGCCCCAGTTCAATTAGTGTCTCCCCTACGTGGATAGCGGTCGCAGGTTCGAATCCTGCCAAATGGCACACATTTTCATAATAAAAATTTATCGTAATTAATCAAGCCTGTAGAAATAAATAAATTATACTGTTTGATTATAAACATAATATCTACGTAAATACGAGTATCAATCAAAAATAATGTTTAAGCAAATATATATATATATATACAAATGAATAATAACGATTAAAATAAATGCAACATTGAAAATATTAATTTAAAACAGTGTTCAATATAAAATAGACTAATTAATATTATAACTAAAAACTACTACAAGATTGTACATTTTGTTTCGACATTGCAAGTACAATGTTTCATCAGGGAGTTTACAATGATGTTAATACTTTTCAAAAGACTTTCTTTTTGGAAAGAAAGTCTTGTGAAAAGACTTTTGGAAAGAAAGTTTCTATTTTCCATACAAGGTAAAAAGATTTTAAAAAAATTCGAAAGAAATGATCAGAAAATAAGATGAGAAATCAAGAAAAAGAAAAGAAAGAGAAAAAGGAATGATACAGTAAAAAAGAAAGTGAAGAAAAATGTATTGAGAAAATGGGTTGAGAGAAGAGCTAATGGAATCGAGTAGGAGAGAGAAATTAAATTTTGGCCAAAATTGAATTGCAGAGATATATTCACATCAGCTACAGTGTTTGAACTCAAATCTTTTGAAATTTTTTAAAAAAAGAATTGTTCTTTTTCAAAGAATAGAAAAAGAAAGACGAGAAGAAAGATAAACAAGTAGAAACTGAAAAGTAAATTAAAGAAGAAAAAAGTGAGAAATTGTAGAGCGGCAAGAAGGGTGAGAGGCAATGGAAACAGCTATGAGAGGGAAATTTTAAATTTGGACTCGCAGTGAATTGCAGACCGATGTAGACATCGGTTACTGTAGGTCAATTTATATATTTTGGCACTTGAAAAAAAATAATGAAATCACATTCAAAAACAAAAAACCTATCCATAAAACGTAAAATAAAGGTTATCTAAAAAACTACAAAATTAAATTAAATTATTTTACAATTAAATTAAAATAAACTGAAACAAATAAACATCAAATAGTTTAAAATATTATTAAAAATTAATAGTGATAATAATAAACATAAAATATGAAATATATAAGAAAATAATAAAAATAATGAAAATAATGATAAAAATAATAAATATAAAATATGTAACAAAATAATAAAAATAATAATAAAATAATTACAATAATAAAATAATGATATTAATTTTAAGAATAACTAATATAACAATGATAAAAAATAACATATAAAAAATTAACCTTACAATACTATTAGTATTTCTAAACATAATTTATGAAACTATAGCAATTGTAAATATTTTATAGTATAAACATTACTCTCTTGCTTATTTACTTCAACTCTATATTCTTTCTTATATTATTTTATCTTTATTTTCTATTACATTTTATTATATATCAATTGCATTAAGTATTTTTTTGCACTCCATAATGACTATTGGTAATTTTAGCTATGTAATAAATTATTCTTATATTTACATATTTTATTTATTTGTTATTATTGATTAGTTATTTATTTTTATTATTATTTATTATTTTTTATATTTATTATTATTATTATTTTGTCATTTACATCATGATTTTACTTCTGCTATAGTCACACTACCTGCGAAGTATGCGAAAAGAACTCAGGCACGTCGTGGTGTGTTGTTATGGCTACAATGCATGTTTTTCTATCTCCAATAATATACATAGCGTTAAATAAACAAAGTTCTCCTTAGTGTGTGAGCTATAATTAACAAGACAATTTTTTGTATATCTTATAACCTGGGGTTTCCAGAGATTCTTTCAATATGTTGTTTGGTTCCATTTTTTATCATTCTAAGTGTAACTTTATTATTCATGGCTTCAATTTACTGTTTTTTTTTCTATTTCAATTTCTAGGTTTTTATATATTGATATTGTTTCAAATTCCTTGGTTGCTATGTTACAATCCGCTGGACAAGTCATATCAACAATTACTTAGTCATTGACAATAATGTCCAGCCTATTTGATTCAATTTTTCTATCTGTGTAGATGGTGCAATCTTATAAAATGGTGATATCTTCTATTTCTGTAACCAGTGTTAGGTGATGTTCATACCAGAGTTTGTTTACATATTTTCCAAAAGAGTTTGCATATTGTCCAGTGTAAATAATGCTCTACTGTATAACAATTTTTATATTAACTTGGAGCAAGTACAGAGCATGCAGAGATTAGATGATATTTTGTTTCTTGGTAATTTTTAGAGAACCTCTATTTTAGATCCACATTTGTATGTATGGCATTTGTCTAAATTCCAAGTAAAAAGATTTTATTATTATTTTATTATATTTATTAATTTTTTGTTACATATTTATATTTTACATTTATAATTATTATTTTAATATATGTTTATTTGTTTTATGTTGATTCTAGTTATTTATATTATTTTAATTTAATTTGATTTATTTTTATTTAATTTAATTTTAATTTTAGTTTATTTTATTTCATCTTTCTAATTTATTAAATTAGATCTAATTAATTTATATCTTCGTGTTGTGTTTTTTAATATCCATTATTTTGCGTTCTGTAAATTATTTTTCTGTTTGGGTGTGTGATCTCATGATTTATTAAAAATGCCAAAAGATTTAACTTGAAAAACTCTAATTATGTCTGTAATTCACGTCCGGCCCAAATTTAAAATTTCTTTTTCTAGCCGTTTCCATTGGCACTCCCACTTTTTCCCCTTTACGTTTTCTCACTTTTTCCTCTTTATTAACTCTTCACTTTCTACTTATTCTCTATCTTTCCTTTTCCTCTTTCTTTTTTTTTTATAAAGGTACAATACTTATTTTTTAAAAAATAAGTATTTTTCTTTATTATAATTTTTTATATGAGCTCAAACACTGTAGCCTATATCAATATCTGTCTGCAATTCACTTCCGACCAAAATGTAAAATTTCTCTCTCTTAGTCGTTTCCATTGGCTTTTTCCTCTCTACATTTTCTCACTCATTTTCCTCTTCACTTTCGATTTTTCTGTATCTTTATTTTTCTCGTGCTTTTCCGTTTCTTGATTTCTCATGTATTTTTTCTGATCTTTTCTTCTCTCTTTTTTACCCTTTTTTTTATATCATTTTACTTACTACGTAAAAAAATTCCAAATTCCAAAAATAAACGAAAGTGTTGTTCTGAAAAGAAATATTATTAAATAAAACATATATTATCATAAATTTTCACTACCTGATGACACGTTGTTCTTTCAATGTCGAAACAAAATGTACAGTTTTAGTTTGCACATTTTCTAACGTAATAAAAAAAGATATGTATGCGTGTGTGTGAGTGTGTTTGTGTGTTTGATAAATCCGGAAAAACGGCTTTGTGAGAAATCCTAAAGTGTTCTATCAATATTAGATATTAACAACGATCCAGCTAGAGAGCTCAATATAATTAAATTTATTTATATAAAGAGAAAAATTTATTACATATAAGTATTCAATATTTTATGTTTAGGATGGCCATTTCGACAGCAATTTTTAAACTTCCTTCTCGTCAGCGAGACCAAAACATTATGAGTTCAGTTGTCTCTTCCTGATGCTCAATATTAATTTCCTTTCTGTTACCATTTTTTCCAACAGCTCATCATTGCTCACATGCCAGGTCCATGATAACTGCTGCATCCTTCTGTAGAACCATATTTACACTGTTTGAAGTTTTTTCTTCATCTTCGGTGATAATGTCCAAAATTCATTGCTAACGGAAAATGTTAGAACTGGAAAGTTTTAATAAGAAAGAAACATGTTAGGCGATTTTATGGCTTTTCAGAGCCACTGTTAAAGGGCCATGTATAATTTTATTACAAAAGCAAACTGGTTAAACATAAGTTAAATATCAAAACGGTAGAACTAAAAGAAATATAGATATATGGAAGGGAATGTCTTATATAATATAATTTAACTATACGGTTATTAGAAGAAATGAAAAATGTTTAAAGCAATTTTTATTTTAGAATAAGAAGTTTGAAATTTCATTTAGATTTATGTCTCTACTTGCTTATATATCCGTTTTTAGTTTAAACGCAATTTTTTCATAGGATATTTTAATATTTTAATTGTAAAACTAAACAAAGATAAACATCTATCATAAAGGGTATTTGGTGTGCGGGTAGAGTCTCTTAATTTCCAACTCACTATAGGATAAAGATCATCCTTTTTCATTTCCAATAATTGTCGGGTAAGAAAATGTAGAAGTTTTAGATTAGGGCTTGAAATGGAGTGTTTACGGGAGTGGTAACTTTGTTTAATTTTCCGCATTGAAATAACATTGTAAACTTAATAATTATTTTATTTTTGTGGGAATTGTTAACTTAGTAGACAACATGAATTTATCCCTTCCACGGGACAAACCATTGATGGTATATTAGTTCTATCTAAGTTCTTTATAATCTGTCAGTTGTAAGAATTAATGATATAATTTATGTGTACTAGAATAACTAATTTTAATAATATATATATATATATATATATATATATATGATTAGTTTAAATAGGATCATCTTTTATTATTAAAGTACATACAAAAGTATATTGCTTTAAAAGAAAAAGGGGAAAAGAGAAAAAAGATGTTATTTTAGGCGCCTTTCGGCCGACACATCATCAGAATAAGAAACGTGGGTAAATAATAACTAAAAAGTTTTTTAAGAAAAAAAATGCATGTAAAGAGAATGAAAGGGAAAAAGAAACATAAAAGGACAGATAACAAGTTTTAAAATGCATTTTTCTGAATTTAATATCGAAAACATTTCTCTACAATGAAAACTGTTGCGAACGCCTTTCAATTAATTATGTAGAAAAAACTCTGAATATTTTATGCACATAGATCTGAAAAGTAAATAGTTGGACTGAAATATAATTCAAGAAAAATAATTGCTAGCATAAAACGGATACTTCTTAGACTTAATGTAAAAATGGAATAATCTTTTCGGGGGTTGGAGTTAAAATATCAAATATGGTGCAAAATGGTGAATAAAAACGGAATCCAAATGAAATCTACAATCGTGCGTCTGCGCATTGCATATACTGTTCAATTTCAAATATTCAATACTTTCCTTCCTGCTTAACATTATTTTCACAGATATAGAAGTGAATTGAACAGAAAATGATGAAGTTTTATCGATGAATGCTAATACACTTGACGTATCATGTGAGCAAATATAACGATCTTAAAGGGAATAAGGAAAACAATATTTACAATCGGAATGAGGCAGTTGAAATCTATCGGGTCAATGATATGGATTGTGGATTTTGAGAATCTTTTACTCACAGGACATACTGAATACAGCATAATCAAAGTGAATATTCTACATAGTGTTTCGTAACAGGCATTATTCTAATGCTTAGAAGCTGTTACTGATTCATTTTGGCTGCTTTAAGAACTTCGGTTATTTCAACAGAAGACACTTTCAGCCAGTAATTCTATTTATGTTGATTGGGTCCAGACTTTCAATTTGGTTGTCAGAAGATTTGTATTTTACGTCGAGTCTAGTTTTAAAGATTTCTTTCCATTTGAGCTGGCTTATTTAAAATCTTCGACGTTTCTGTCATCAGCCAATGACATTCTTCCACGCAATTATATTAACTAATCAGTTTATTTATTCTGCTTTCAGCTAAATGTATAGAAGAAGCAGCACAACGTATGTGGCAGGAATATTCAAAGATAAATTCTCTAGTATGTCATTGTGACGCAAAACGCTTCGCTAGAGACTTAGCAACTTTTTCAAGATACACTTTCCACTTCATATCAACTGAAAATCTTAGTCCGACAACAAGACGATTCTTTTCCATATTTAAGTACATATCTAAACATATTTATAAATGGAACTTTGTCTGTGTGTGTGTGTGTCTGTGTCTGTGTGTGTCCGTTACCGAAACTGCTGAACCGATTTTCTTGTGTCGAGGTACCGCAGATAAATATCGAAAATCGATAATAAAAAAACGCGTTATAGAAGGAGTGCCTCGATTTTAATCAAATTTGATACACTCATAGACAAAGACATAAGAAACGATATTCAGAAATATCAAGTTTGCAGTTCTTACACTAGTGCAGCAAATCGCTAATATATATATATATATATATATATATATATATATATATATATATAAGGCAAGATGTTTGTGTGTGTGACTGTTTATCTGTCTGTATTCTTTTCAAATTGTCTGAGCATCAGGACCATAGAATAATTTTAAAGCTTTCATTACACCCGAGCAACGCCGGGCTATATTGCTAGGTTTAGGATATTTTCGAGATCAGCTGCCAATTTGCCTCAGTCAGTTAATTGCTGTACGTGACATACTATACAGTGTATTTTCTAACAGTATGTTGACGTTACTTTCTGCGGTAGACTTGTTATTAACCGAATAAACGTAATGTTCAAACAGCATAGATACTCAGCTAAGAATTGATGATACAAGAAGGGTATTTGTGAAGAAGACTATAAGAAGCCAAATAAACTAATCATCATATCCAGTGTGATAAGGAAATAGTAAGCACTTGCATTGCAGCAATAATTACTGGATAAGTTACGAGGCTTTGGCCAGTTAGAAATACCTTCAAATCTGTATCGGATTGAAAAATGTTCTAAAGTGTTTTCAGATGAATATCAAGACTCCTTCGTTATCTCATTCTTCAAATTTAAAAACAAAATATGTATCCGACAATACCATTGGGCTACCCCATTACTCTCACGCATGAACAGATTTGCACAATGTACCAGTCGCTAGTGGACATGCACAATGTACCAGTCGCTAGTGGACATGCTTAAACATTTTAGGCCATTCGATTGATATTGATATATTAGATACTAAATGGGAAATATTTAATATGGTTAATATAGTTTGCAAAGAAAAATAATTTAGAACGGATTGAGATCAAAAGTCATGTGGATCATTCCTGGTGTTTCTTTGTTGCCAATTTTTTAAATTTTATTTGTTATTTGCGCTAAAATAAAATATAATGCTCTATAAGACGCGCTTAATTGAGCTGTATACTAGCAAACACCTAGTGCAAATAAGGATTCCTTACTTGAAAATCATAGCAATATGCGAGCTTTACGTTGTTTGTCCGGGAATTTTATAAGATTAATCTCATATATTAGTTAGTTAGAATTTTATAAGATTAATCTCATATATTAGTTAGAATTTGTCGGACATTGCCTACCCTTGCTACCTACGATACCTTCTTCTCTTTGCGTCCTCATGAAAAGTGATACAATGTGAATCAACCAACTAGGAGTGTATGCCATATTGCTTAAGGGTAGTCAACTAAAAATAAATTATCTGTGATAATTAATGGTATATTTACTGTTTCACCAAAACGAAATATGTATATTTTACCACGTCCAGACAATTAAGATAACAAGTCATAGTCATTTTGAAAAATAGTTTTTGTTGCTACGATACTATAGAAACACAAAAGGGAAGCAGAAACGAGAAGGAATTGAATTACAAAACGAGGAAATTATCAAGATCATCAAAGCAAAAGAAATGTTCAATTATCTCAGAATAATGAAAGCAAATTCAATTAAGCAAATTGAGAAATCAGTAAGAATAACTGAAGGAATCCTAGAAAATTATTAGAAACTAATCAAACCCGAGGGAAAAAAATTGAAAACTACTATAAATAATAAATACGTGAACAGTTTTTATTGTAATGTGTTCATGATCTTTCATATATGGACAGCGGAAATAAAGAAGATGAATAAAAACATGGAAGTTGATCACAAATAATTATCCCATGCACCCACAAAGGTTGACAGGAAAGGAAAAATGGCGGAAAATAACTGGTCTGCACTGAAAGATGCATTCATTTTCACATCAAGGGACTTGATTGCTACACTATCCAGGGTCATAAGCACTAATTAAAACAAGCAAAATAGAGAAAGAACAAACATGACGATGAATGAATATATAAGGAACTTTAAAAACAGAGACAAAAACTGAAAAATAAAATAACCTTATGTTTTTTTCTTTTGTTTTTCTTATCAGGAATTAAACTAAATAACTACAGAATAATTGTCAGGAACATATTTGAAAAGAGGGCATTTCAAAAGTGAAATTATAGTAAGTAATTATGGTTATTTTATGATAAAAAATAAATCCTACCTAAAAAAGCATAAATAATACTGAATGTGTGTACAAATGAGCAAATTGAATTGCACTGGTAAAAAAAAAAAAAAAAAAAAATGAAAGGGCATCGAGACACCAAAATGTTTCTTTGTTTAGCTATCTTGAGGGCAATGAATCGGAAAATGACCTTACTTTTTCTTGGATAGCTACAGTTTTTGCTGTACAAAAATGACTCATTTTTAGAAAAAGAAGTAATTTTTTATTTGTTTTCTGTATATATGTTAATGACCGATGGCTATATTTTTCAAAGTAAATCGTACAAGCCACTTAATTTGTATTTAAACCAAAAATATTGGTCTGCTTATTGAGAAATACTATTCTTTTAATAACAGTCTTAATCTAAGTCTTTAAAATAATACGATTGAATGTACCAAGTCCAATAAAAACTTTCATCAAATTATTTCATAAACTAACTCTAGAAAAAAAAGTCTTCTTAAACATAACTACTATGGTAAAATTTTATCTTTGTTGATTTCTGTCAAGTTCAGTGTGTTGTAAAGTAGCTAGCACCCATTCAGCAATCGATGAACCGGCTCATAGCCTGAAAGATTCTACGAGTATGTATTTAAAGCGTCGTTTTTAAAAAGTTGTGGCAAGCAGATTAATATTCGAACTGATTTACTTCACAATTCTCTATTTTGTGATATATTGTTAATTTTTTTTATCATATTTTACGGTATTTTATATATATTCATTACCGGCTGATAATGTGATGAATAAATATATTATCTACTCGTTTTTCTCTGTGCATTCATCACCTCAACGATGTAACAGTTTGGCGAAGACGGATTCGAGAAATCGCAGCTGAAACAACAGATTGGCGACGACGGATCCGAGAAATTACACCTGAAACAACACATTGGTGACGACGAATTCCCAAAATCACAGCTGAAACTACACATTGGTGACGACGAATTCCCAAAATCACAGCTGAAACTACACATTGGTGACGACGAATTCCGAAAATCACAGCTGAAACTACACATTGGCGACAACGAATTCCCAAAATCACAACTGAAACAACACATTGGTGACGACGAATTCCCAAAATCACAGCTGAAACTACACATTGGTGACGACGAATTCCCAAAATCACAGCTGAAACTACACATTGGTGAGGACGAATTCCCAAAATCATATCTGAAACTACACATTGCCGACAACGAATTCCCAAAATCACAGCTGAAACTACACATTGGTGACGACGAATTCGAGAAACCACTGCTGAAACAACGGCCTGGAACGACGGATTTGACAAATCACAGCTGAAACAACAGGCTGGCGACTACGGATTCGAGAAATTACAACTGTAGAACAGTATCAACAAATGACTAACGAACACAGTAACATTTATTTGAATTATAAATTAGCAAGTAATACACACTTATGCTAATAAAGGTTTTTTTAAAAATTGCATGCGAAAATTTTATAAAGAAAAATAAATTTTACTTGCACAGGAACGACAAGAAGACTTAGTAATGTATAGAGCAGTTCTCGAACGAAAAAAGTTTTTTCAAAATTACTGGAATCTTTCTCAATAAGAGAAAATAATCCAGGCAGTTCTAATATTTTTACTTAGGATTCCGTAATCAACTCAGTTGTAGAATTTGCATGTGCACCTGATAAAAACAGTCATATTCGGGGCATAATTTTGGAGATACAAATAAATATTGCAAAAAGACTGTGCAACATTGTCGGATGAAAAAAATGCCACTATTGCTGGGTAAATTCGGCGCTGTGGAACAACAAAAAATGTGAAACATTTAGATTGAACGAAATAACACCAGATGTGATTAAATACCTAATTTTCGTTCAGAGACTGACCGCAACAAATGATGAAGAAATAAGATCAAGATTGCTAATGAAATGAGAACAAAACGACCAAAAGAAAATACTTAAAAATCTTGCGGAATAGTGTCAACGTTTTCTAAAATTGAAGAGTAAACAAGGTGAAAATTGAAAAACAAGATGTGTTCCATAATCTTGCTGTAAAGAGTAAGCCACAATGTAAAAAAAATTCTTTTAAAATTAGTTCTTGTTTTGATTTTGGTGAATTATATAAATTTGGAGACTGTAGTACTATAGCAAAGAGCACATTCAAACAACTACCATAGAAGTATTTTTTTATAAAAAGCAAAGGGAGGTAACCATATATCGCTGGGAATGTGACTGAAGCAAAGAAATCAGATTGGAGCAAATATTATATATGTTTCTAAAATTTCACAAAGATCAATAACACTCACTGGGGTAATGCTTTACGAAATAAATAACGACTTCAAGCATATATTTCATTGGGAAATGATTTATATTTTCGTCTAGTTTGTACTTTTAAATTTTATTCATGAATTTTGGTTTTTATAACCGAAGATTTTTACCCAATTTAAATTGAAACAAATTTTTATAGAATTATTAGCAGGAGTTAGAGGAATAAAAGTGGGAGCAACACAATAAAGTAGTTTGTCTATACTTCTGAGTTTTGGTAGTATTTACAGTATTTAAATTGTTCGGACTCTTGTCCTAATCTTTATGGTAATGTTTACGACGTTTCGGCTGTTGTACGCTCCAGACTACTTCAGGTGCTAGGAATCTCGAACCGAACCATTTGTTAACTGTATTAACTAATATAAAATAGATTTTGATAAAAACTTTAATTAGAATAATAATGTAGCATAAACATATTCAGAAAATTTTTTCCAATTTTTATTTCAACATAGAAATTTAGAAGTGACAACAAAAGGAACAAATATTCTTTTTTGTTTTTTCGTCTCACTGCATCGGGAGCAAAAAAAAAAAAGACGCACACTCAAATGTAATTTTAATATAATTTTTTTATTTGTCTCCGTATATATTTTTGAGCGTCCGCTTACGCTTTTCTTAACTGCGTTCAGACGCAAACAAGCTCTTAAAAAACGTGAAATGAAAAAAGAGAAGGTGACGAAATTTATTATATGTAAAAGAATAGAAAGACACATTTTATAAAGTAGAAATATTTGAAAAAGTAAGAGGAAAACGGATTATTTAAATATAGTACTTTTTCTATACTTTTGAGATTTGGTAGTATTTACACTATTTACATTGTTCGGACTATTGTCCTCATCTTTATGGCCATGTTTACGACGTTTCGGCTGTTGTACGTTCCGGACTACTTCAGGTGCTAGGAATTTCAAAACAACCCCTTTGTTATCTCTATTATCTACAATAAAGTAAATTTTGAAAAAAATCTTTAATTGGAATAATAAAGTATCATAAACAGAAAGTTTTTGTCAATTTTTATTTCAACATAGAAATTTAGAATTGAAAACAAAAGCAACAAATATTATTTGTTTTTCGTCTCACTGCATCGGGAGGAAAATATAGAAAAACTCACACTCAAATGCAATTTTAATATAATTTTTTTATTTGTCTCTGTACATATTTTTGAGCGTCCTCTTACGCTTCTATAACGGCGTTCAGACGCAAACAAGCGATTAAAGAATGGAACAGAAAAAAGAGAAAGTGACGAAATTTATTATAATAAAAGAAAACAGAAAGACACATTTTATAAAGTAGAAATATTTGAAAAAGTAGGTAAGAGGAAAACAGTCAGTCAACTGAGTGCCATACGTGATACACGTTTGAGTGATCATGCCTTGAAAGAGACATGACTGACTGGACAGAGGATTATCCCGCAGTAGATTGCAATTGCTTTCTGCGGTAGACTGTTTGCCACCCAAGGATAAAGAACCCAATCTGACCTATTATTTAACCCATAACTGGTGGGAAGCAGGTGGATTAATACTTTTCCCAAGAGTGTTTATTGCAACGGGAATTCGAACTCGGCTCCATGATTTGTCGTTCCGAGTCGATATCCACCGTACCACAGCTCACATCCGTGAGAGGAAGAACGGAAAAAAAAAGATAAAATGTAATAATAAAAATTCGAAATAAATAAAGTAATACAATGAATGGCAGAAAGAAAATTAGAGCTAAAGTAACGAAGAAAAAAATGAATGATTTCATTAAACAACAAATGCAGATAGAAAGAATAACAGAAATTGTGACTGAAAGAATGAAAACGAAAAACAAAAAATATGTATAAATATAACGAAGAGAAAAAGGAAAAGAAATTTAGCTAAGAAAGACATGTATAGTATCAAGAAATTTAGAAATCTTGGGAATGTTCCCTAGTAAGCTTAAAACAAGGATTATTTGATACTTAGAAAACTAAGTGCAAAGTAAATTATACAGATTTGTCGGGTAACGGATTACGCAAGATAAGAAATCAGATTGTAAGTACATGATAGGAAGGAAAGAAAGAAATTAAAAGATGTTCAGTAATCAAATATAAATGTCAAAGGTAGTAGGAAAAATGAAGAAGTAAAAAGGAAAAGTAAGAAAAAGAAAATCAGAAAATTAAAAAAGCTATGAAAACAATAAAAATAAACAATATATAAAATCTAATAAAAATGTTCAAGTAATAAAAAATAGAAAAAATTACTGCTAAAAAGATTGATTGAAAAATAAAGAATAGAATAAAACAAGACATTAATAAATAAAGTAAAAAGTGAAAATTAAGACTATAAACAACTTGAAGGAAAAAAGAAGAAATATTTTGTATAAATCCTCAAAAACAAAAGAGAGTATTGATAAGAATAGTGCAAACACTTTAAATATATATATATATATATATATATATATATATATATATATATCAGACGAAATTTGTGAAAATGATTTGGTAATAAGGCCGTCTTGAAGACTAAAAATGGTTAACTGAAGAAATTTATTGATTTTACACACGTTGATAAACGTATGTACAACCTCGCGTATACGTTTGTTTGCAAAGCCACTACTCCAGGGAAACCATGTCTGAAAATGCCTGAAAATAATTTCCTTTAACTACCAACCATTACAGAGCACAACCCGCGCCTATCGACTGTTAGGGAGACAGAAAGAAAAAATTAGGAATTACTCAGAAAAAAAAGAAGAAAAGAAGAAAATATCAAAAATGACAGAAAGTGTAAAAAGAAAAATTCTTGAGTTTTTGATGAGATGTTTGTGTTTATACACACATCCCTGAGCAATGAATACTTTTTTTTATCATAATTTCTTCCAAGAACTATTATTTCCTGTTGCTGACGAACAGATGTCGCAAACTAACGTCTGGTTTCTTTTATCCATAAATTTGAGTATCACGAAAGTTATATCTTTTCTGATTTGAGCCCAGAAAAAGATAAAGAAATAAATTTAATGTTTATATATTTTGATTACAATGCGTAATATTTCGCCTGGAGACATATTTGTCTGTTTATTTCGCAACTTCACTATGAATGGCCATCATTCTCTCATTTTTTGTATCTAAACTTATATATAAATGGAACTTTGTCTGTGTGTGTGTGTGTCCGTGTGTGTGTGTGTGTGTGTGTGTGTGTGTGTGTGTGTGTGTGTGTGTGTGTGTGTCCGTTACCTAGAGACTCCGAAACGGCTGAAGAGATTTTCTTGAAAATTTACACAGGTGTACCATAAGCATCTCGAGTGTTCTTAGCTAGATTTTGTGTCGAGGTACCCCCGATAAATATCGAAAATCGATAATCGAAAAAATCGGATTATAGAAGGAGTGGTCCGATTTTAATCAAATTTGATACACTCATAGACAAAAACATAAGAAACGATATTCAGAAATTTCAAGTTTGCAGTTCTTACACTAGTGCAGAAAATCGATAATATATATATATATAAAAGGCAAGATGTTTGTGTGTGTGACTGTTTATCTGTCTGTATGTCTGTATTTTTTCAGCAGTTGTATTTTAGTTTTTGCTTCGAGTAGATATAATTTTAGTTCTTAGTCTCAGCCATGATACCATTTACTCAGAGGACTTATTTAGCCTTCAAAATTCAGTTTACGACAAAAAAACTTATTTGATATCGATACCAGGAAATCAAAATTTGACCTACATCCATTCATTTTTCTTTCAGTCTACGGTTTCGCTTTAATTGGAAACAAAAATTGCTTTTTAGTCTTTCGTGCCAACCTCCAAAGAATCTGCGCTCCAGGACCATGGATTAGTTTTAAAGCTTTCATTACATCAGAGCAACGCCAGGCTATACTGCTAGTAAGTCTATACTAACATATCAATATTTATGGATCTTAGTTTTGTACGACACATAGCAGCATACACAGAAAAGTTGGTAAAATTGATCGCACTATGTTGATTTGTGTAGAGTAATAGCTATAACCAGCGAACCGAAAAAAAAAACAATTCACTGGAGTAGTTTATTAAACTTCAACGAAAAATGTTTTTCTAATCTAGCAATGTTATTTCTTTGATATTTTTGAAAACAAATATTTTCAGCATATAATTTTATTAACATGATTAATACATTATTAAGAATTAGTAAATAATACATGACTCAAATAAATTTGAGTATTGATCAATTATAACTAATTTAGTACGGGAGAAAAAGATAGTGAAAATAGAACAAGCTGCATTTGAAGCAGATTCGCTCATCTGCGTATTGCTACAAAATAAAAAAAAAACATTGAAATGTAATCTTGTCATGGTCTTAAATAGACACGTCAGTTCAAGATTATTATATAGATTAAATGCATGGCGCAAATCCAGTTCAGAAATATCTAATCTGCTAGTTGATACAAACGCTTCTTCAGTTTGATGGTTAAAATGGCTTTTGGGGAGTGAAATCTGTGGGTCTTGATGAAGACGAATATTTCTTCGAAACTTGAGTGGCGGTGCTACATGATCACAAACGATCGATTCTCTTAACTAATTTCAACATCAGAAAGAATTAAAATTGATATTAAATGCAAATCAAGAAGAAAAAAATGGCATAACGATGAGGTTGATATTCCACACTACTTTAAACAAAAGTCTAAAAAGGAAATCCCCATCGATACTGGAAAGGACAATACATGTAATTGAATTGAGAAACCTGTTTTTCTGAAAAATAAGAAAATAATTTATAATCTTCAACTGACGGTCGTACTTGCTGTTCTCTCAGTGAATGTTGAATATTTCCTTATACGAAAACGGCTAATATTCTGATTAACTTTAACATTTGAGTTTAACCTTATTATCTCTGTTTTTTATAAGTATTTATATTTTTATATTTTATAATATAACTCAGGATTTTTTCCTGGTATTGAAAAGAAAAATATAAATATAAGTCTGTTATAGAACGTCTGTTTATATAAAACCGTCCACTTGATATCGTAGTGGATAAGTTGCCGTGTGTCTGATTAGACATAAGCTGCAAATAAGGCACCCAAAACCGTCTTGGGTAATCATCTTACCATCGTAATAGTACCAATACTGACACTTTTTAATCGGTTTCACTCCAAGCAAGGCAGTAAATCCACAAGAGGTTACAGGGTATGGAAGGATTAGGAACAGAAACTTTATTAAAAAGCGGAAAGAGAAAAGAGTCATCTGGAGGATAGTAGGTAGCAATCGACACTGCATTTAAATTTTTGCTGTTTAAATTTAACTAGAAACCCTGGAGACGGAAGTGACTCCCAAAAGCAAGAAGTGCGAGAAAAGAAATTGTTAGCATAGAACATACGGCTACGTCTATCTAATTCGATAGTAAATTAATAAGATTTCGACACCTGTCTTGTTCTGCGCTTCTATTTCTGATATATAAATAAGTGATAAGATCATATAGGCCGAAATTAGTAAAGCTATCGATAAATGGGAAATTTACGTTGTTGTTAGTAAATTGTTTAAGTTTAAAAGATTCTAAATAAGAGGTTGTTCGTTTTGTTTTAATTAATTTGCACAAGATTGCACTTTTAGATGGACTTGAATATCAGAGGAAGTGGATTTGGATTCGATACACGTTCTGGATGTGCGTTCTTGCAATTAATATCGACACGGAACGACAAATCGGGGAGCCTAGTTCGAATTCCAGTTGAATTCCTTGCATTCATTTACGTACAAATACCCTACGGAAAGGTATTAATTCGTCTCTTCCCTCCAGTTATGAGTTAAATAATAGGACAGTTGGGTTCTATAGACTTAGTCGGCAACCAGTCTACCGCAAAAAGCAATAACAATCTACAGTGAGATAATCTTCTGCCCAGTCAGTCATGTCTCTTTCTCGAAAGAGTCATGACTGACTGGGCACTTTAACTGACTGACGGACACGTACATTGAGCTAAACTATTTCTCCCCAGTTTTCTTTGTATGTTAATAACATTCACACATGTTAATCTAAGATCATTTAGACGACACTGTATTTAATAGGAATGCCATATGTTTGATCCATTTTCTTTTTTAATACATATTCGTGTCTTTGCCATCCAGAACCTAAGTGGCAGTCGCTGAGATTTACCTCTGAGCGTCGATTGTCTCATCTACTGAGAGGTATATGCCTGACCAAAAGAATAACGAGATATCTACCTCAAAAATAGAGAGGATTAAGGTTGATCACTTGCGTACTCATTTATACAAACACCGAACACGATACACGCATTTATGGATGCAGACACGCAATTATTATATAAGACAAAGAGAGAGGGGGAGGGAGAAAGAAGGAGTGAGAGAGAGAGAGAGAGTGCGTATAAATATAAATGTAGCTTTATCTAATTATTATTAATTGAATATCTATATCTATAAAAGTGATGAGGATGGACGTTGTGTAAGTATTTACTATGTAAATTCATCATATGTTTTATATTCTTATTATTCCTTAAACTTCTTCTTCTTCGTCTTCTATGTGCGCTGATCCTTCAGGACGTAGGCGATCATGGCTTTCCATGTCTCCCTATCCCTGGTGGCTCTTATCACGCCTTCTCCTGTTTCATCATGCAACCCTCGTTCCGTCATCCACTTGATCATATCCTTCAAATATGTTATCCGCTGCTTTCCCCTGTCTCTTTTTCCCTCTTTCTGGCTTGTCGGTATCAGGTTCTTCAATCCATCCTTCCTCATTGCATGTCCCAGGAACTTCAGCTCTCTTTTCCTGATGCTCACAATTAACATCCTTTTTGTTTCCATTATTTCCAAAGCCTCATCATTGCTCACATGCTCGATGTATGATATTCACAGCATCCTTCTGTAGAACCACATTTCAATTACTTCAGTTTTTTCCTTCATCTTTGATGATATTGTCCAGCATTCACTGCCATATTGAAGAACTGACACCACATAGCAATCTACTACTCTTTTCTTTGTTTCTATCGAAATTGTCCTTTTTCTTAATACTTTTCTCAACTTCTGGAATGCTTCCTTCGCCATGCCAATTCGCCTTCGGATCTCTGTGTCGCACTTTCCGTCTTTTGTTATAACACTTCCCAGGTATTTAAATTTTTGTACCTGTTTGATTATAATATCTCTGACTTATATTTGTCATATTGGGCAGCCCTTTTTATATTCTTTAAACTACGCGAGTTAAACTGGGCTAAACTGTTAGTTGATCTTAAATTTTCGCTGCATTATGTATTAATTGAAAAGTTAAGTACACTGAAGCAAATTAATTATTTTGTCAGATATTTTAAATGATTTCACTTCAAGCAACATGATACATTGTCTAAGCCGCAAGGGGTTACTGCGTGTGAATAATTAAAAGAGAGGGACAAAAATTATTGACAAAAAAGAACATGGGAAAACGAATTAAGACGAGTGTTTGTGAACTTAAACTTCTAGAGATTAAAACTTACTAGAAGTCAGAATTGTGTTTCACTAACGAGAAGTGTGAGAGTAGAAAATGATAGCATAGAACTGATGATTATACCTCTCCATTTCAACTGTAAAATTATGAGATCTAATTGCCAAACTAGTACTGCGTTTACATTGCTGACATAAGAAATTATTTTTACACTCAAATTAATATCTTCAACTTCGTTGCTGCTATCAAAACTTTTCGAGCCGTAGAAGTCACCGGAATTTTTCGGATGCCTATCAATCCAAGAACCATTTTGAGAGTTTATATTTAATTTTTATCTAATTTATATTTAATTTAAGCGTTTAAATTGCTCTACATTCGCTGTTTTATATCTGGGAATGCATTATCAGTTTTATTTTTTATTTTATTTTAATTTCAATCAGTTCTTGCTGAAGGACTTTCTATTGAAAATAAGTCTGTATCTATCTGACCCATCGATTGAACTAACCATTACACTGTCTACAGTTTACAAACCAAATTTGTATTCCCCTAGTTCATTGTACCATAGACATAATGCAGTCTCTTGGTAATTTCGCGGTTCATTTGCATAATTTCTATTTTTGTTGGACCTGAAGGAGACTACTACCCACTTTAAATATGTTGTTTTTTATTTTTTTATTTTTTTGTTTTTTACTGTTTTCAATGCAATCTTATCAATTACACCCTAAACTTTCAAAAAACAAAGTTGGAAAAAATTCAATATTTAAACAATTTTTTTTCGTGGTGGTGGGTGGACACAGTTTGTCATACAACGTTATAATAAATCGATCCTCCATTTTGGAATCACTCCCCGGTACGACATTACCACCACCTGAAAATCTGTTGATTATCAATTTTTATTTTACTTATTTCTGTGCAATCTTATCGATTAAACCCTAAACTTTCCGATTGACAAAAAAACAAAATGTAAACATTTCAACATTTAATCAATTTTAGAGGGGGACTCAGTTTTTAATAGTATCTTATATAGTAAATCGATCCAATGTAATTAACTGTTTTGCTTGCGCATAATCAACAACTGAATCCTTTGCAAAATTTTTGAATAAAGCCATTCTTGGAGTTTCCGAGGAAGATGCCATCGTAAGAACTGAAGAAAACTTGTAAAAACCAAAAACAAGAGCAATAACTCGTCCCAAAAGAACCAAAACAAAGCGACCCCAACGCGAATGTAGGATCGATTTACTATAACGTTGTATGAGAAACATTAACCCTAATTAAATATTTTTAAATATTGAAATTTTTCCAATTTCTTTTCTGATAATCGGAAGGTTTATGTAAGACTGTGCTGAAAAAAGTAAAAAAGAAATGAATAACAACAAATTTAAAGGTTGTGGTAGTCTCCTTCAGGTCCGCGTTTCTTTTATCTAAGTGGATCGCTATTTTACCATATCTATCTTGTTTTCAATATAACCTTTGAGAGTTAAGTTATCCATGTTCACCTTTTAATTTAAATGTCCAAGAAATTTAAGTTGTAATTTCCTGATTCTGAGTAACAGAAAATGTTTATTAGAAACAAAGAAAACTTTCTGAAATTTAATGAGATATCTTTCATATGGCTGTAAATTCTGGACAATCTCTTCAAAAATGAAAGAGAATCTTAATGTCACGTAGACGTACGTATACTGATGGCACTGAGAATACCAAAGACTGAGCATGTGAAAACGAGAAAGTTTTAATGATAGAAAATAACAGCATGCTTATATTTACCATAAGAAATAACCAATCAGTATTCATAAGACAGGATGAACAAAGATGACTTTCAGAATTTGGCGCTGACAATGTATAATAAAATAGGAAGAGAGACATGCGAAAACAACGTTAGTTCAATCATATGTATTCTTGCATATATTATAGTAATTTTGCTTAAAGTTCGTATTTTCAGCTGTTCAGGTGGAAACTTTGAAATGTTGAGGTATTATATGTTTCTACGATAAGATGACGTTTAACAGTAATTCAAATATTTAGCGATTACATTTTAATACAAAGTCATATTTCCAATAGTTCAGATTATGTATTCTCTCTTCGATATTTAACTCTTTTAGCAGGAAGTACTCGTTAAATGTTTTCTCGTTATATTCTGATTAATTAAGACAGGAATGTTTTAGCTTTGTTTATGTTAATTACTAAAGTCTATTTAAAGAAAATTAGTTCGACTCATAGATTGCAATTATCTTGCTAAATTCTTACCGCGTTATATTTTGTGAAATGCTTTTCGAATTGATGCAGCATCCTGACACAGACTACAACATTGCAAATTTAACAAGATCACGAAGATACTCGCACAAATATTCGAAAGGAAAAACATTATTAGTCTCTCAGCCATTATGAATGTTTAGTTATTTTTGTTTGAAATCACATTTCCTTTTTATCATTTGTGCTAAAGAAATCATTTGTTAATTTTCTTTTTCGCTTGAATTCACGAAAGAATAAAGAATAAACATGGTGGAAATACAATTGTCAGAAAAAACTATTCTATTAATATACATTTATACGTATCTTTAAAGTCAGAATTAAATAAGTTTTTTCCGAAGAAAACAGCACTAATCTAATGAAATTATTGGACAGTTAAGAAATGTATATTGGGTTTTTTAGTAGTATGTCAATATTCATTTGTGTTGAGGAAATGTTCCGCGTAGGGTCACTCAAACACTGAAATAATTGATTATTTTCGATAAAAAAAATACAGATCTGAGAGACGATTAAAATATTAAAGTCAGTGAAATACTGACGGAAATCTGTGAATCCTTACGAAGAAAATCTTTGAAATTGTCTTCTTGTCCTCGAGGAAACAAAAGTCTCATTTTCAATTACAACAGTTTAAAAAGTGCTTCGTTCCTTGAAAGGATTTAATAAGTAAGTGTTGTTGAGTGAGTCATTTATGTGCCATACGTGATAACCGCTTGTATGATCATGTCACTAAAGAGAACATTTTCCCTAGGATACCATTACTTTATGCTGTAGCCTGGTCACCAATTAAGGCTATTGAACACATTTTGTCTTGTTATTTAAACCATAGCTGGAGAAAAGAGATGGATTAATACTTTTTGAAAGGTATTTGCGCGTACGTGAATGCAATGGAGTGTTTCTTTGTAAAACATATTGTTTTCAATATGTGTTAACATTTATTTATTTTCAATTGATTACCAAAACACGAACGTGTGTATCAGTCGATGGATTTCTAGAAATCACTGTTTCAGCATCTGAAAAAAGTGTTACTCAATTTAAGTATTTTAGTTAAGACCCTTCAAAGAAATTGGTTGGAAAATTCCGATGAATATCTTCTTCTAAATGCGATGTTTCTTCATGTGATTGTCCTTCACAATTCTCTACAAATTCTCTTGTAGGCCTTTTTAATGTTTCCCCGTTTTCTCAGGCTTCCACACATTAGTGCTGCGATACAAGTTAATAATATCCTAAAGTAGGATGTTTGCTGTCTTTTCCCGTCTTCTCAGGCTTCCACACACGAGTGCTGCGATACAAGTTAATAATATCCTAAAGTAGGATGTTTGCTGTCTTTCCCTCTTTCTCTTTCTCTTCGATAAACCATGTAAGGAATTAGATTTTCCAGGTTTTTATCGCATATAATGTGTTCACTAAGTTTCTACAGTCTCTTTCGGATCTTGAGTATGAGTAGTCGTTTTTGCCACTTTCTAGACACCAGCGTTGCTTACTTTAAAAGTTCATGGAATTCCTAGTAGATGTAGAACACAATTTATTTTGCCTTCAGTTGTCTCTTTTTAGATAATGCTCTGCCTTGAATGCTATATAAGATGTATATCACAGAACAAATCAGTTTCCTTTTATTTGTTTATAATTTTCTTCTGTTTCTTATCACTAAGTTAAATTCTCTCGAATGCGACATTAACTAATCCAGTGTAAGTTCGGATTTCGTTGTAATTTTTAATCTTTTGTTGAAACACTTCCCTGTTATATAATATTCTACACATATTTGATATTAATATTTCCAATTCACAGTTCAACTCTTGGACCTTTTTTGCTTGCTTATTTTACAATTTTTGTACATGGATAATCCGATTGTATCAGTTTTCTTTGTCAAGGCGGTTCTCTAGTTTTATTTCTATAGCAGCAGTCAACGCAGTGTCATCTGCCTATGTTATTGCAATGAGAGTATGCCCTCCGGTAATAGCTTCTGGCAGCGTATCGTGTTCGTTTAGTCCAGCCTCTCAGTAAACATTGAATAGATCTAGAGAGAAGACATATATTTGATTTACACCTCTTTATAATTTTTTGTGTATTATTCAAATCGATTTCTAAAGTATTTCAAATCAGTTTTCTGTTCTAAGTCAATTTTCTATGCAGGCAGTTTGCTCACAATATAAGTTCTGGATTATTCATCCTTTCCAAAGAGATCTAATTTTATTAATAGTTAAAATAGCTATTTGCCACATATTTTAACAAATTCCCTAGCATTATGTATAAAATATCGGGATACATACTTTTGTATTTGTATTGCACTTCCCCATATAATTGTAAAATAAAATATGCCATTTCTCGTTCTGGTAACCTTGATAAAACCATTCTGTTCTTGTATAATTCTGTTCATCAAGATTCCCGTCATTAGTTTGGTGAACTGACTCATTGTTACGTGTTAAGTGTAAAAAAAGAAAAAAAATGATAAATTTGATTAACCAAAATTCGGAGATAAATTCCAGACAAATATTTAACATACCAAAAGATTAAATAAAAATATTTACAAATATACAGGTTTTGCATTCAAAACAGAAACGTAGAGTTTATTATTGGCAGGCGAAGTGTTTACGAAGGGGAAGGAAGGGTCAGTATCTTTACGCAATTTAGATAGCAAAGAAGTGCTATGGTTTTTTGGAAATGTTTAAATGTGTAAATAAAGTATAATTTTTAGTTTGGTCAATGAAAGAGCCAAAAATATATAATTACCCATATAGTTCCATGAGGTTTTCTTTCAGATTTTAGTTCGTCGGCAACTATTCTTAGAGATTCTTTCGCCTGGATATAAATCCTTGTATCAAAGCCAGAGTTGAGAATATTAGTAATTTCTTTTAACAACTACTCTCTTTTCAAAACCACTTTTTATAGGGGCTAACACCTAATTTGCATATTCTAGAATCTTGTAGAATTCTCTGGATTTTACTGGAATATTCTCGCATCTTCTAAAACGTTCTATTCCTAATGTTTCTATTTTTACGACCACTTCATGAATTAAAACCTTTTTGTAATAACAAGTAAGACTCAAATGAATCCCTTACTGCAACTTTTTAGACATTATTAATATTATTTTTATATATAAATGCATCCTCGTAACAGGCATTTAGCTGATTGTTCGATGGGGCTCGCTAAATGTGCGGTTGATTTCTTAGATAAAGTTACAAAGATTTTATTTACTGAGCTCCTCCATTTTGTCACAAGTGTTTTCTATTCTATTTGTTACTTCTGTGATCCTGTTGATGCGGCGACGCTCTATGACTGAATAGATATTTTATATACCGAACATTAATTAAAAATCAACGATAGTCGTTTAATACTCAGGACTTATTTTAAGAAAAAATAATTAATCAGTGGCTTTTGTATTCTTTTGATGAAATATGTACATACATTACTGGTAGAATAATGATAAATATTTGACGCTGGACGTTTCTATATTTGATAGACAAAAACCATGTTGTTTTGCCACAACTTCTATGTAGTTTTAGCTCATTTATAAAAAATGGCGTATGAGAATGTCTTTCGAAATTTTTAAAGTTTTAATCTATATTTTTCAGATGAAGTATTGCAATTATTACATTATTTATAGTGTTCGGACTGTTGTCTTCCTCTTTCTTGCCACGTTCACAACGTTTCTGCAATCGTAGTCTCCGACATTTTCGGGTGATTGGAATATTAAAATTAACTCTTTATTTTGATTGTCGCTGTTTCATGAGTCATTTCACTTCCAGATGTCTTAGTTGTCTCCAGAACGAGAACAATCGACACACAACTTCATAACGGGTTCTATTCAACATTCCAATCACCTGAAAATGGTCGGAATGCACAACGGCTGAACCATCGTCAATGTGACAACAAGGTGAAGAAAATACTCCAAACAAAGTAAAAAATGCAAAAAATTGCAATTTTTGATTGAAATACTCAGGCGTGTGAAGATATGCGTTGTGGTGCAGTGGATATCGCCTCGGAGCATGAAATCGGAGAGCCGAGTTCGAATTCCAGAAGAACTCACTATATTTAATTATGCGCAAATTACCTTAGGAACGGTATTAAACCGCCTCATATTGGTGAAATAGATTGGGTTCTAGAGACTTGGTTGGAAACCAGTCTACCTAAAAAAGTAATCGCAACAAACTGCGGGAAAAATTCTAGCTTAAGAGTCATGTCTTTTTTTAGACATGATCCCCCAAGCGTGTATAATGTATGTCTTTTTAATGCCTGACTCCGCCGTTTAGCTAATATACACTCAAATTTTAAAACCAACACGTATATTAGACGGCAGAATAAAATGTGAAATGGCAACATACTGCGGGAAAATTTCTACCCTAACAGTCATGTATTTTCTAGACATGATCCTCCAAGCAGGTATAATGCATGACCGTTTACTGATTGACTCCGCCGTGTAGCTAATATACACATAAATTTTAAAACCAACACGTATATTAGACGGCCGAATAAAATGTGCAATTGCAACATACTGCGGGAAAATTTCTGCCCTAACAGTCATGTCTTTTTCTAGACATGATCCCCCAAGCGTGTATAGTGTATGGTCTTTTACTGACTGACTCCGCTGTGTAGCTAATATACACTTAAATTTTAAAACCAACGCGTATATTAGATGGCAGAATAAAACGTGCAATTGCAACATACTGCGGGAAAATTTCTACACTAACAATCATGTATTTTTCCAGACATGATACCCCAAGTGTGTATAGTCTATGGTCTTAATAAACTGACTCCGCTATGTAGCTAATATACACTTAAATTTTAAAACCAACGCGTATATTAGATGGCAGAATAAAATGTGCAATTGCAACATACTGCGGGAAAATTTCTACCCTAACAGTCATGTCTTTTTCTAGACATTATCTTCCAAGTGTGTATAGTGTATGGTCTTTTAATAAACTGACTCCGCAGTGTAGCTAATATAGACTTAAATTTCAAAACCAACACGTATATTAGACGGCAGAATAAAATGTGCAATTGCAACATACTGCGGTTAAATTTCTACCCTAACACTCATGTCTTTTTCTAGACATGATCCCCCAAGCGTGTATAGTGTATGGTCTTTTACTGACTGACTCCGCTATGTAGCTAATATACACTTAAATTTTAAAACCAACGCGTATATTAGACGGCAGAATAAAATGTGCAATTGCAACATACTGCGGGAAAATTTCTACCCTCACAGTCATGTCTTTTTGTAGACATGATCCCCCAAGCGTGTATAGTGTATGGCCTTTTACTGACTGACTCCGCTGTGTAGCTAATATACACTTAAATTTTCAAACCAACACGTATATTAGACGGCAGAATAAAATGTGCAATTGAAACCTACTGCGGGAAATTTCTACCCTAACAGTCATGTCTTTTTCTAGGCATGATCCCCCAAGCGTGTATAGTGTATGGCGTTTTAATGACTGACTCCTCTGTGTAGCTAATATACACTTAAATTTTAAAACCAACGCGTATATTAGACGGCAGAATAAAATATGCAATTGCAACATACTGCGGGAAAATTTCTACCCTAACAGTCATGTCTTTTTGTAGACATGATTCCCCAAGCGTGTGTAGTGTATGGCCTTTTACTGACTGATTCCGCTGTGTAGCTAACATACACATAAATTTTAAAACCAACACGTATATTAGACGGCAGAATAAAATGTGCAATTGCAACCTACTGCGGGAAAATTTCTACCCTAACAGTCATGTCTTTTTCTAGACATGATCCCCCAAGTGTGTATAGTGTATGGTCTTTTACTGACTGAATCCGCCGTGTAGCTAATATACACTTAAATTTTAAAACAAACAGGTATATTAGACGGCAGAATAAAATGTGCAATTGCAACCTACTGCGGGAAAATTTCTACCCTAACAGTCATGTCTTTTTCTAGACATGATCCCCCAAGCGTGTATAGTGTATGGCCTTTTACTGACTGACTCCGCTGTGCAGCTAATATACACTTAAATTTTAAAACCAACACGTATATTAGACGGCAGATTAAAATGTGCAATTGCAACATACTGCGGGAAAATTTCTACCCTAACAGTCATGTCTTTTTCTAGACATGATCCCCCAAGCGTGTATAGTGTATGGCGTTTTAATGACTGACTCCGCTGTGCAGCTAATATACACTTAAATTTTAAAACCAACGCGTATATTAGACGGCAGAATAAAATGTGCAATCTCCCTCAACGTCATAAAAAGCGTTCATTTACTTGTGAAACCTAAGATGCTATTATAGCAAAAATGTACCATTCTATGTTCTCTACTTTCTCTCCGTCTCAATTATTCTCCGTATATTGAAGTGTAAAAAACTTAATTTGGTTTCTGAGATCGTTTCGTCTGTTGCTTCGAGCAACTTTGATAGTTGTTCGACCGCGAATAAAAGTCAGGCTATTGAATATTGATGTCAAAGTAATGTCAATATCAACATCTATTTATGTAAATGACTCCTTTTACCTATTATACACAATATCATTCCACGCATCCAATTCTGACTCGAAAAGTATATAGAAAAATTTGCTTTTTGGTAAGCATCAACTTTTCGAAGATATCTAATCAGTAGTTTTTAATGAATGATCATGGATCTCCACAGCTACCAGTTTTTGTTCAACTGAAATATAATTTTTGTTTGTTTTTTCAGCATCTTTATTTTATGGTAATTGATATATTCTTCTTCTACTTTTTTTCTTCTTTTTCTTTTTCTATTTCTTCTTCCTCCTCTTCTTCTTCTTCTTCTTCTTCTCCTCCTCCTCCTCCTATTTCTTCTTCTATATGCCGCGTTTCTTAAGGAAGTTGGCTTTGCACATCTCCCTATCACTTGTTAGCTCTCAATTACCCTTCTTGTTCTTAATAATGAAGTTAGAACGTCTGTGCCCAATTTATAGGAATTATTATTATTTTTATTATTTTTAAATAGCCAATCACTATACCAATATAATTGACCACTTCCGAAACATGATTTTGACAGAAAATTAACTTTATTATATCTTGGTTGACCAATTTTTAATTTTTCTTTGGCGTATTATTTTACTATGAGCCACGACACTCTGTTCGATGTCTTTTCGAATCCCCTCTGACGTTGGCAATCTTGGGCAACTTGCTGTAAAATAACGTCAGTCTCGTGTTCAAGCTTATTGAATACACTACGATGTATGTTGGCGTCTTTCGCTGAAATCAAATCCTGAAAGAAAATCAGGCATTTCTAATTATTGGCGTGGAACTCTTTGAGGTTATTGCAGTGTTTATTGACTACACTCGCGAAATAGGTATAATCTTCGTCTTCTTTGCTGGTGCGATTCATGCATTTCTAAAGCTTGTAGAACAGTGATGTTTTTGGAGTGAAGAGTTCTGTTAATGATTGAACCGCCTATTTAAATTTCAAGTCGCTGGTTTTCTTAGGCAAAATATAGTTAACAAATTTAATATATTCTGCTATGTCTAATTTCCTGAGGAGCAGAGGAACCTTTTCATGGACAGATCAACTTGCACAATCCGTATTGTGCTAGTCCTCATAACGTTTAAAGTACAAAGCGAATTTCTTCTTCAGGTACAAACGTGAAATTTAAATAGCATTCCATATAGCATTTTAAGAGAACGCATTTTCGCTGTCCCCATTTTGGCTTCTGATGGATATATTATAAAAGTGTCTTTCCTCATTCTGTTTTTGTGTATTTTCTTCGGGAAGAAGTTCAGTTAATACCTTTCCAAAGTTAATTCCTTCACGATTTATATTACAGCTAAATGTTACAAACAAATATGTAAATCCATAATGTCTAACGTGTATCATTGGATCGCGAGTACTTTCATACATATATTTGGGATTGCCCACAAAACGATGAAAGATTGACTGGTTGACCATTTTCGCTTATGGCCACGTCTTTGTTAATACCTTCTCCTAGACGGATATATGATGAGATCTTAAATCTGATTGGTTAGACTTGCTGTATGTTAGTTTTCCTTCCTTCATATTTGCATACATATCTACGACAAACCGCCTGCATACGGACAGGTAACGAATTCAACAGACATACAAAGATTGAAAGGGGCGTAAGAAAACGATGTGTGTTTTCACCGGATCTATTCAACTTGTAGAGCCAGACTATTTTGAGGACCCTAGATGTTATGCCAGGATTTGTAACGGGTGATGACAAACGTATGCAGATGATACACTGCTGATAGCAGGCATGGAAAGGAAGCTACAAGACCTCCTACAGAAGGAAGTAGAAGATAGTGACAAGAAAGGACAACAAATAAAAAGGAAGAAAACTTATTGAATGGTCATCAGCAAAACGAGTATCCCAAAATGTCAAATAGAGTTGAGAGATACTAAAATCAAGCAGGTACAAAACTTTAAATACCTGGGAAGTGTTTTAATAGAAGACGGAAAGTGCGACACAGAGATCCGAAGGCGAATTGGCATGGCGAAGGACGCAGTCCAGATACTGAGTAGAGTATTAAGAAACAGGAAAATTTTTCTAGAAACAAAGAAGTGAGAACTAGATTACAATGCGATATCAGTTTTTCAATATGACAGTGAATACTGTACAATATCATCAATGATGAAGAAAAGGCTTGAAGCAACTGAAATTTGGTTACACAGAAGGACGCTGTGGATATCATGGATTGAGCATGTGAGCAATGATGAGGTTATGGAAACGAAAATGAAACTAATATTGAAACTAATCAGAAAGAGACAGCTTAAATTTCAGAGACATGCAATGAGGAATGAGGTCTTGGAGAACCTGATACTAACAGGCTAAGTAGAGAGAAGGAGAGACAGTGAAAACAGCGTGTAACGTATTTGACTAACCTGAGGAGGTGGATGGCAGTGTTGCCTGGTGTAACAGATGAAAGCGTACTGAGAGCCACCAGGTATAGAGAGACGTGGAAGATCACGATTGCCTACGTCCTGAAAAGACAAGAAGAAGAAGAAGAAGAAGAAGAAGAAGAAGAAGAAGAAGAAGAAGAAGAAGAAGAAGAAGAAACTGTTTAAAATAATTTTCTCTTATCATGAGAAAGAAATCATAATAGTCCACCACTGAAACAACCTTATTAGATTGTGAAAAGTTCCTAAATGATACCCATCTTCACCGTTGACAAAATAGAGGGTATTATAAAACATCATGGGAACGATGAGTGTCACATATTCTTTTTATATTATTTTTACGAGAATGAAGAACAATATCACGTTTTCCAAACTCTTCTCCTGGGATTATTGCAGCGACGTTTTTATATTGGTCTGTATTGAAACGTCGAGAATGCTCATATGATGGCCTTATGAACTTGTCCAAAACAAACTTGCATTCAGGGGATGAGTATAATTACTGAGTATATTTAAATCCTTTACAATATCTGTTCTCTTCTTGAAGTAGATCTGGCAACTTTTTGATTGCGTCAATTTCTGTAACTCTAGTTGCATCGCCTCTCTGCTGAACATGTTGATTTAATCCAGATACAAAATAAACTTGAAGAAATTGTGGCTTTTAATTTCGTAGTGGCAATCAAGATCAACTTCTCCTTGTACTTTAATGTAGGCATAAGTCCTCTCTCACGAATAATCTTAGCATCAATAGAGGCCATTTTGAATGTAGTATTAAATATCTGAATGGTTTTAAGATGGTTCTTTGAATCATTAGTATTACCACTGAAACGTTTCCTTGGTGGTTCTGGAGGATCTTGTAAAAGTAACAAGAGCAAGTCCACAATACCCCCGCTAATCAACAAATTTGAGGTCCTCACCTCCCCAGCAGATAAGACTGAATGCTTTGCCCGCAGATTCTCGAACAATTCGAGTCTGGACTCATTTGGAGTTTTTACACCAGACTTCTCACCTAGAACCGAGGCACAACTGAATGATGTCCACATTACACCTTCGCTTGTCTCTAAGATAATCTTAAAACTTGACCCTCACAAAGCGAGCGGTAGTGACGGAATCCCAACCATAGTCTTAAAGAAATGTGCCCCTGAACTCCTTTCAAAGCTCTACAACCTCTGCCTATCTGCTTTCTGCTTTCCTGCCTGTTGGAAATCTTCCTCTGTAGTTCCTATATTTTAAAACACTGGAGAGCCCTCTACCATACAAACGCAGGTGTCCCCCAAGGCTCCATCTTAGGTCCTACACTCTTCCTGATATACATTAATGATCTCCCTGATTCCATAAAGCCCAAGTAGGTTTGTATGCCGATGACACCACAATTTACTCTCTCCTCCTACAAAAATCTGGTGTAGGCGTCAAAGCTAACCTCGCAGCCGAGATTGAAAAAGACCTCCAATCCATATTGAACTGGGGTAAGAAATGGCTAGTAAATTTGAATGCTTCTAAAACGAAGCTACTCTCAATTAACCATCATCGACAATCTCACCTACCTCCCATTAGCATGGACCAGGATTGCCTCCCAGAGAGTAAAACACTACGCCTCCTTGGTCTCACACTTTCAGCGGACCTCAGATGGAATGATTATATCGAATCCATTGCTAAATCCGCTGCTATGAAAGTCGGTTCTCTGTGTAGGGCCCGGAAGTTTTTTCCGTCTAAATCTATCCTGCACATATATAAATCAACCATCCGCCCGTGCATTGAATACTGCTGCCATATCTGGTCGGGTGCCCCTGCTATTCTCCTCGGGCTTCTCGATAAGGTTCAGAGGAGGGTCTGTAATGTGATAGATACCGACTTGTCAGACCACCTGCAGTCTCTCTCCCACCGGCGCGACGTGGCTTCCCTGTGTCTCTTCTATAAATATTTTCACGGCTTCTGCTCCGATGAACTTAGATCACTGGTGCCCCCTAATTACGAATTTGCACGAGATACTAGATTAGCAACTAGATCCCACCCTTTTACAGTGAAACCGATAAAATGCAACCGCAACTTCTACTCCAATAGTTTCTTTCCTCGCACTTCCCGACTGTGGAATTCCCTTCCACACGGTTGCTTCCCCGACGGATACAATCTCCAGGAGTTTAGATGTAAGGTCAATAGACACCTCCTAACACCTCCTAACCTGCTCTCATTCCTCCTGACATTCCTTATGTCAAACATTCATTCCTCCTGACATTCCCTATGTCTAACCACTCCTTCTCTTTACCTTCCCCTATGTAGCCCCATGCTCAATAGTGGCAGTGGAATGCCTTGCTTGGGGTGAGATGATTAAAAAAAATGTTTTAACTTGACCTTACATCACAGACGGGGAGGTTCAGTTTCTCTCATTTCGCAGTAGGTATAAAGTTATGCCCGTGCACTATTCTGCACTTTGGAAGTAGATACATGATCAGTCTTTGACTCATAATTCATAGCAGAGGAATGTCAGTAGAGAAAATTTTCAGACTGGGAAATGTTTGACCTACAAACAGAAATTTTTTCAGAACTTTGCACTTTAGTCTATTTTTTCTGCTGATTTCTTGCTACGATATCTTCTAAATTATGAGATCGCCCTGTTTCAAATTTATTGTGTCATGCTTGCTGAATTCTTACCCTTTCTCTGTTCCAGTCTTTGAGATCTTTTTCTCATTCATTTTTTTATTACTGACTCTTAACCTCATCTGTTAACGGAACACAAACAATTTTTTTCTGTGACTTCCAGTTGTTTTTCATTTTTTTTTATTAGAATTCTTGCTGTCTTTGATTTTCTCTTATTTGTTCAATTTTGGTTTTGTGGCATTAGATCTGTTCTTCTGCTTCAACTTATCTTTCTCTCTGTCACAATGGCCAGATAGAAGTTTTCCTTATAAGGTATATCAGCTAACACCTTGCCTATATCCTTGTCTTAGTTATAATGATAATATTGTTTGCAATATATGTATCACTTACAATGTATTTTCACTAATTTATCACTTACAAAGTATTTTCACTAATTTATAACAGTATGAAGGCTATTAACTAATGGAAGGACTAAAGTACGTACAATTTTTTTAATATATTTTTGTCAACCTATTGTACAAAATTGCGCATTAAAGAGGTCAGGCCAGATGCAGGTTTGAACTTGTTAACTCTAGTTGAGTATTACAGAATCTATTCTATGCATTTTGGAACAACTTATACCTCAACTACAACGCTTTTTTCGATTGTTTGCTGTTATATTAAGAATTCTTTCAAAATAACTTGATGTGAAAAATCATAAAAAACACATTTTAGCTCCCTAATGATACACCATACAACTTTTCCCCATATGTTGATAGCCTAAAACCTAAGTTCAAACATATTCCCTGGGGAAGGATTGATGACAATTGATGCAATAGATTTTATTTTCATAATGGACACAAACACGAAATCATTTATTGTATATATATATATATATATATATATATATATATATATATATATATATATATATAAACACATGCACACATATATTTATATATAAACTAGCAGTATAGCCCGACGTTGCTCGGGTGTAATGAAAGCTTTAAAACTTATCTATGGTTCTGGAGCTCAGACTCAGCCTAAATAATATTTGTGTGAAGTTTGGTGAGAATCGGATAAAAATTGTGAATTTCTATAAAGGACATGCAGACAGATAAACAGACACACAATCATCTTGCCGTTTATATATATATATATATATATATATATATATATATATATATATATCTATATATATATAATCAATTTTCTGCACTATTGTAAGAACTGCAACCCTGAAACTTCTGAATATCGTTTCTTATGTCTTTGTCTATGTGTTTATTAAAATCGGGCCACTCCTTTTATAACCCGATTTTTTCGATTATCGATTTTCGATATTTATCGGAGGTACCTAGACACAAAACCTAGCTAAGAACACTCGAAGACGCTTATAGTACTACTGTGTAAATTTTCAAGAAAATCGGTTCAGCCATTTCGGAGTCTATAGGTAACGGACACATACACACACACACACACACACAAAGTTCCATTTATAAATAAGTTTAGATATGAATGTGTGCGTATATGTATCCGCGTGTACGTGTGTGTATGTGTGCGTGCGTGTGTATTTTTCATTTCCCCTTCTCACGCCAGTGAGATGACATTACATACACTCTATACATATGATTAGGTGCGTGTATAATTTACTGTAAAACGTTATTTTCGAATGTGACATTGAAAAAAAGATTTCAATAATGGCTCTTTGTAAACTTGTATGAATCAGTATTGCTTCATGAAGGTGTGACGGTGACATTTCTAGTGAATGAATACGAAAGATAGAATGAAAGGGCGACTAAGATAAAGAAACCAAAGACAATGAAAATACGAGCGTAATTTATCCCAAATGAGTGTCAAGTAGTTGTCCAACGGTAGAAAGAAGATATTATGCAATACCAACAATTAGTCCCGCAAATGTTAAATGATATTAGTGTCAAGTTGAAATGGTCACATTTGTTGATAAAAGCACCATTGTTTCATGTCGTGCGTCCTCACAGGGTCACGCTAAAGGACAATTGTACTGAGTTTGTATTACATTGACTTTGAAGTTCTCTTATGTTTTCATTTCTTTATTTTATTTTATTTTTTTTGTTTTACTCTGATCTTTGGATTCTACTTTCGGAAATAATTCTGAAATTAATCTAAACTCTTGTTTAATAATACAAATGTCTGAGCGTATATTTCCGAGGACACGTTGACACTATATCATTGAAATTTTGTCTTAGGTTATCAGGATAAATGACAAAAGAATGAGAGGACGGAGAATAAAGAAAGGATGAATTTCGTAGCAACTAGAAAGACTTTCATAAATAAATAAAAAATATATATATTTTCGGCAAGAATTAATCAGCGTGAGCCTTCTAAAATACGACTTGGCAACATAAGTAACATGTGTTTTCTCCCCTATACAAATATGGAATCGGCTATCACACAGCATCTAGTGAAAAATATAACCTGTGCCAAGTCATATAAGAAAGTGTGGTTCAAAATTATACATAAGGCAGGTTGCAATAATCATTTAAATATTTTGGAGGTTGTCTCTATAGCATTAGGGAAACATTTTCACTGAAGGCAGAAGTCTCTGAATTTGTTGGGGGATATTTTATTTTAACTATCCCTCAAAGATTATTTACATGTGAATTCCCCTCCCCTCGTTAAAAGTATATTTATTTTATCGTGTTCCCCTCCATTTTTACTCTTCATTTTCGTCGCCACTTTGTCGTGTTCATTTCGTTTAATCTAATTTTCCAACGATTTTTCTCCTGATGAGATGTTAGACGAAACGGCCTATGAGACTGTCAATAATTTCCTGTTTTTTATAATGGTATATATATATATTTTTTTTCTAAACATATACTGTTAAAAATAGAAGACAGTGAATGTTTATCATGTTTAATCATGGACTGTTCTAAACATATGGGTTTAATTTCAGGTGACAATAAAGACAAAAATTTCCAACATTTGGATGATCTTTTATTGTTGCTTCTAAGCTTTCGGTTCATATAAGCCATCTTCAGAAAGGTTACAAGGACGTTAACATTAAAAACATCCACCGTCAGCAACTATTATATATATATATATATATATATATATATATATATATATATAAGTCATCAACATGCAAGCCTGTTTCGCTGTATCACAGCTCATCAATGTGGCTAGACGCATCCACTTGCTTCTGGCCGGGATCGAAACGCGACCGAGTTGGTGTCAATTGAAGTCGCTATTCCCTAAGCCATCGACGCATGGAATCCCTGAAGGGAAATTTTAACGTGTTGTATATAAGCAGTGTATACACACGCCAGTCATCAAAACTCATTTCATTTCTGAAGAGTGACGCATTATAGCTGAAGTGGAAACTGTTTTCAAAATTTTCTTCTCCAGAGAGCTCAATCTTAATGAGAGCATAATATATTTGTCATCCACATACAAGCCTGTTTCGCTATATATATATATATATATATATATATATATATATATATATATATGTGTGTGTGTGTGTGTGCGTGTGTGTGTGTGTGTGTGTGTGTGTGTGTGTGTGTGTGTGTGGCTAATGCCGAGAAGATTGTCACTTAAATGAGTAGGTTCATATCGACTTCGATGTTTCATGGGGACAGCATTATGATATCTTAACTCGTCAGCAACAAGATTATTTCCTATCAACGCTTTATTTCTTCCAAGATAACGACAAAATCTGTCCAGCAAAACTTACTTTCATCAGTGTAACTACTGAAAAAATAAAAAAAACCTTCTTGCTAAGCATTATAACAACTCGACTCTCTCTCTCTCTCTCTCTCTCTCTCTATATATATATATATATATATATATATATATAAGCATGCGGTGTAGATATAGAAGAATCCAAAGGAGTATCCTGTACATACAGTTGTATGATAACTCTCTACGTGAGCTCTACATATATATGTATATACATACATATAGAGAAAATATAAGAAAATATTAGGCAGACACTTTATTTCATGGTAAATCTGAAGTATGCTGATATAGTTTGCTCGTAACCTTCCGGAAGTTAGAGCTCACCTCAGAATAATCCTTACACAGATGATTATTTCGTCGGATTCATTTATATACCTACTGCCCTATATTTTTTAAAAAGTCATTTCTCTGGATGTATTATTGCACCTAATACTTTGTCCGAATAATTTCTTTTCTGGATTTATTGTCTACAACATCTAATCTTTCCACTGGATTTATTTTTAAATCTATAAATCTGCACAATTTAGGATTCGACTATGGATGTATCCACACCTGATTTCTCCCTAAAAAATATTCCTTTTCCGCACTTACATTCCTTCTTATTATCCTTAACAGGATAAACTGTTGAATTTATTAAGCGACTACGATGGAAACCTTATTTTTATCTCCAGTCGACTGATAAATCTCTCTCCTAATACGAAACTTATAGTCTTAAATCACCTAAAATTTCTCCCAGTAATAAACATTTAGAGGCCTTCGAATCTGATATGTTCGACGTAATAAAAAAATCCGTTTTAAAAAAATAATATAATAATTTCTAGCAAAACTTAGAAAATGATATTAAAGATATAAAATAATCTAATACAATTTGGGTCAAAGCTGACAAATCTCACAATATTTATAAACTCAGCCTATCAGAATATAACAAACTAATGAGAGACACTTTCACTAAATCCTAAAAATTGGATATTTCTAACACACTCTATAGTCTCGATAATGAAACCTCTAACCATAATAGAAAACTGAAAATCGAAGACAGAATGGGAAATGTTTAATTAAAAATGAAAGACCACAAAGAGGACTTTACTAGTGCCAAACAAATTAGATTAATTAACCTCACTAAATCCGAATTAGGAATAATTTCTAAACGTATTATCTAAGATATAGTCTCATTGAAACATAATCTATGGAAGAACTCCGACGATGCTATTAAATGGTTTAAACAACTACGTCACAAAAACAAAGCCTCATTTATTCAATTCGACATCAGAGTTTTCTAGTCTTCAATCTCCGAGGATTTGTTGATAAATAGCATTAATTTTGCTAAAGATGTCATCACAATCACTGAGGACCCAGTAATGATCATAATGGCCAGTAGGAAAAATATTTTGGTCCATAATTCTTTCATTTTGATTAAGAAGGGACGCGCTGGAATTTTGACGTTTCTCTAGGCGCTTTCGAATTTGGCCAGCTCGCAGATCTGGTAAGTTTATTAAATTAAACATTATAGGTAAATTTTGGGATCTAAAACTAGTCGGGTTATACAGAAACGACGGATTAGCAATTATTGACAATAGTACTGGGCTCATAGTGCTACAAAAACAAAAACAATTAAATACCCAGGTTTTAAATTAGATATCCAGACTAACCGAAAATAGTTAATTTTCTAGACATAATCTTGGACCTTTCTAGTAACAGCTTTAGACCTAACCACAAATCTAATCAAACACTTTTATACATCAATATTAATTCTAACCACCGCTCACATTTACTGAGACAAATTGAAACTATAAAATGTGCGTCTGTGTAAACCTGAATGCTTGTATCCAATGATTTTGGTGTAGAAATAAAACATGCATAGCCTGTTAGAATTAATACAACAAGGGGAAATAACTATGGAATCGAACTTGGGGGTGGACAATAAAACACCACGATCGGACAAGGATAATGTAAGGACTGAAATTGAGAAAAAAAAACCTTCAATCATTACAGTTAAGTTTATATATCAAGGAACAGAGACGACAGTAAAGTCCTATGCTAAAAATGTCACGTTTCTCATTTTATCAGTAATCGTATCGCGATAATACGATAGTTTTACTTAAGTGGAATTCGTGCTTTCCATACAAGGACACGGAACGGACAAAATACACAGGCAGGGGAAGGAAGGAAAAAAAAAGGGCAAATTGACAAATTAAAATAATAAACTTAAAAAACGATGAAATTAGATGGACGAGTAATAGAATAATGATAACTAATAAATATATTAGATAGAATGAGAGAGCAGAAGATTATATATCCCACACACACACACACACACACACACACATAAATACATATATGTATATATATGTGTGTGTGTGTGTGTGTGTGTTAATAAATATACATGTAACGTTGGATATATGTATAGTGTTATTATTCAGGTGTTAATAAAACAGTGCTCACTGAATGAACAAAATTATTTTCTCAGTTTTCTTTTAGTGTTACAAGCAGTTTTCACAAACTTAGAAAAGGAGATGCAGAAGATTCCGAAATCAGCCGAAGGCCGTGGTTGAAACCAATGGTGATTTTGTTGATTAAGTTTAATCTAGACTATTTCAAAATATTTTTGTTGATTTTGGTAAATATAACTCTTAAAATCATACACACATACGCACACATAAACACACACACATACACACACACATATATATATATATATATCATGTAGTTTTATTTTTTTGTTCATTCGCACTGTACATCGTGATGTTGATAGAGCAGATGTTGGATTGTATAGTGATGATGGACTCATGATCACTAAATCTTAAGAAGGTTGAATTCGTAAGTACGTACCTAGTATTCTGAAAAACATTTATCTTAAATTTATTGTACAAACCAACATAAAAACTGTCTTTCTTGAGGTTACCCTTGATATAGTTAAAAACACTTACCCACCGTATGTAAAACATAAAGCTAACCGTATCTACATTTATGCTAAATCTAATCACCCACATCGACTTTATAACACATATCATATTCAGTTGAATAGAGAATAAAAAAGCAGTCTTTCAACTGAAGACATTTCCTGTAAACATAGTCATTACAACAATGCAGCCCTAAAAATCAGCGGATCTAAATTCAATGACATTAAATATAAGCAAGTTAATCATATTCAGTCAGTTAAGTGCCATACGTGATACACGCTTGGGCGATCATGTCTCGAAAGAGACATGACTGACTGGGCAGAAGATTATCCCACAGTAGGTGGTCATTGCATTCTGCGGTAGATTGGTTGCCGACCAAGGCTATAGAACCCAATCTGACCTGTTATTTAACCCATAACTGGAAGGAATAGACGGATTAATACCTTTCCCAAAGGTATTTGTGCGTAAGTGAATGCAATGAATTCAGCTGGAATTCGAACTCGGCTCTCCGATTTCTCGTTCCGAGCTGATATCCAATGCACCACAATCTATTAGAGTAGATAGATCTATCTATTCGCCCGGTTCACACTGCACCACGTCTATTGAACAGGTTAAGAGGATCATCCCTTGTTCCCTGTTTAGGATGTGGTTTCCGACTTTCTCTTTTCCAATCTTTTCACTATTACGTAGGCCCCTGCACATCAGTGGCGTTACTGCCTTTCTCGAGGTGATACGATTAAAAAAAAAAATAAAAAAAAAACGCACATCAGCCACTAAACATAATTGAAATAAAAATATAATTTGGTACTCCCCACCATTTAACCAAATGCTTACTACATAACTAACGTATTATAAATAATGATAATAACATTATTTCTTGCAAATGTCATAACCCTAAATGATGTCTTATGCAAAAGAAATGACTTACATCCATAGTATACAAAGCTACCCTCTTCACTACAGAAAATCCTAATTTTAGCAAACAATACATCGGATGTACTAAGAATTAGTACATCCCATATATTGTTTACTCCAGAAAAAAGTGTCCTTTCACAAAACAGTGTTGATATTCTGAACGTTTTTCTTGAAAAGAATTCACATTTTATCCACATTAGCAGTGCATGAACCTTACTAAAGGTGATGATGGTCTCATAGGTCGTTAAATTCAGCCTGTGAGAAATTTAAACCCAAATTTAGCAAACAATATATGGGATGTACTAAGAATAGTTTTAAGACACAACCTATCTTGTAATAATAAAATATATAGTAATTCTACCTGTTTCTCTAAATACTTTTGGCAATTAAAATATGCTAATAACACTCCTACAATTAGGAGTAAAATATTAACAAAAGCTAATACATGTATATCATGACATGAAATATGTTTCTTGCTCACAAAAACAAAATCCATATAATTAGTATCCCAAAGGCTAGCTTGTTGAACAAACGTAATGAAATCATTATTGTTGGCACCAAAGAATATATCAAAATTTATTGCAATATATTTAGTATTTGCTCTTAACTCTAAAATTTAACCCTTTTTTATATTATTTCTTTATTGCAGGATTTTTGGCACTTGCAAGATTACAGAAAATATAAAAAAATATACAATAGCGAGGATATATTAAAAAACTTATGTAGAACTATTTCTTAGCATGGCTTAAGAAGCCAAGTTAATTTCTTCATAAAAAATAAGCTTAAAGAGGACTTAGTAGTTATAGAAAGAGGAAAGAAAGGACAGCATATAAACTACAAGAAAATGTAGTGCATGTTAATCAGTAAAAAGTGGAGCCTAAAATGCCAAATACCAGTTAGGGATACTAAAATCAGACAATTGGAGAAATTTAAATACCTGGGAAGTGTTATATCAGAAGACGGAAAGTGCGATACGGAGACCTGAAGACGTATTGGCATGGCTAATGATGCATTTTAAACGCTGAGTATAATATTAGGAAACAGGAAAATTTCGCTGTAAACAAAGAAAGAAAATAAAGAGAAAATTTTAAAAAATTTAAAAAGAGAATAATGGATAGGTATGTGATGTCTGTTCTTTTATACGAAAGCGAATGCTGGAAAAACACATCAAAGATGAATTAAAGACTTGAAGCAACTAAAATGTGATACTACAGGATACTATGGACGGAACTCGCCAGCAACGCCGAGGTTTTGTAGAGAATGAACACAAGAAGGAAACATATACTTTACATCAGGAAGTTTTTGGGACATGTAATGAGGAAGAACCTGATGCTCACAGAATGGATAAATGCGAAGAGAAACAAAAGAAAGCAAAGCATGGCATACTTGATATTAGAAAACATATTGTTATTAGAGAAAAAAGGTTTCTTTTATGTTAAGAACAAAAATAATGCGCAAGAATTGAAGATAATTATTCAGCAGCTATTACAACAAATGCAGCGAGAGCGGATTGAACATTGAGAACAATTGAAAGCAAGGAACAGGCAATATGTCAGTTTCATTTACGCCAAACTCAGTCGAAAACTAAATTATTGCAGAAAAGGTTACATTATTTCATACTTCAGAAAATACGAGGACATTTTCAGATAAAAAAGGATGGTGGGATGAAAAGAAGTACTTTTTCTTTTACGAAACTTGTACCCCGCCGACATGAAAATAACTGATTTTCCTTTTGGCGATTACCCCAGTAAAAAGTATCCTTTAACAAAACAGTGTTGAAATTCTGAGGGTTTTTTGTTAAAAAGAATAAATTTTTATGCACATTAGCAGTGCATGAACCTTACTAATGGTGATGATGAAGAGATGGTCTCAGCCTGGAGTGTGAGAAATTTAAACCCAGAAATGTTTAAGTGTCTAATCTTCGTTAAAGGTTTAAAATCATGCAATGAAGCAGAAATTTGCTCTCAAATTCTTACAAAAGCAGTATTCAAGGTTACTGATAAAGACATTTGAAGAATAGTGTAAAAAAACTATGAATATTAGGCATGATAAAGCGAGAATCTAAATAAATAACTAGTCAGAAGTAAAAGTTGTAGTATGGGGGTGCGTGTTCCTTGAACATCGAGAGTCACCAGTGTAGCGTAGGGAGCTGGATAATGTTTCTTTGATTCGGCCTTGTGTCTTACTTTTAACCAAACTCCCTTCAGCTTACAAGTTTTATGCAGAGTTATAATCATCAGAAGATGTTTCATTATCAGAAGTCTGGTAGTCAGTTGGAATGCATGGATTTGTGTAGAAGAGTGCAATAATAAAATATAGATTTTGAATGTTAAAATAGAAATTTATAAAAGGGAAAGAATAACATAAGCTCGTAAAAATTAATGTTCAATGAGAGAGTTAAGGGTTTAAGAGTCCCTATAAAATGTTCTAGTAGTAATTGTCGAAAGAGATAAGTTGAAAGAGAAAGGGAATAAGGTGCGGCCTGACCTTACCTCCGGGTCGCTTGATGTTGGTTACAATTTAGTTCTTTCGTCACTCGGCTCCCATTTATCTCTCTTGACTGACGCTGAGGTCATTTATTTCGTCCTATTGAATTTCACACTGGATCGCCAAGTCCTTCCGATACTTAAGCCGCTCCCATTGGTCAAAAATTATTTTAACACCTACTTGCGAAATCTGGTTTCGACATTTTCTTTAAGCACATGGTCAGTTCTATTCGGGAAAACCAGGATTTCACACGTCATTGTGAATTTTTGTAAAAATGAAGAAGAAGGTTGATTTTAATTAATTTTTATCCGCTTCAAAGTAGTTGAAAAAAACACAATGTTACTAAAAGAAAAATATTGAAAGAAACATACTGCCAACCTTAATCCATGTTATGAATGTGTTACATCATTTCAGATATAACTGCCAATTTAAAACCAAAAATAAAATATTTTGTGTAAAAACACGTCATAAACAAAGGTACTGCAATTCGCAAAGCAAAATAAATACACACATTAACTTGTTCAAATTAGTGCCAACAGCGAAAGTTCGAATAATAGGAATTTCGTGACAGCAAAAGGAAGATATCTACACTGACATATCAATGTGACACTGATAACGATAACACACAGATCGATGAAGAAACTTGGGACAAAATTGGCAAAACTATCTTGCAAAAAACATAGTTGCTAAAGGAAGATTTGACAAAAAATCAATTTTGGTTGGGAAAATTAGGTTTAATATCACTTTTGCAGGTAAAAACGAAAAAAATCAGATGTGTAAATATTAGAAAACTCTAAATCAAATTTACTAGTCCAGGGCTGACTAGAATTATATCAACTATGCTATTAGCCAATTCATATATTCTGTAGGAAAATTAATTGTTCGTAAGACAAAAATGATTTCAAATAAAGAAACACTGAATAAACTAAAAAATAAATTTAGGAATATTTTTTAGAAGAGTTGGAAAAATGTATAAACCCATGGCATTTTTCAAGTTAAAATATATGTACTGAGAGAAAAATAGTCTTTACTGTGTTAGAGTCTATTAACACCGAACTTGAAAGGTTAAATAACCGCGGAGGTATTGAAAAAATAGATTATTGAGAATGGGCCACACCAGTGGTTCATACTAGAAAGAAAAAGATTGTTTATGTGCAGATTTTTTGACTGGATTAAATGAATGCCTCCTACCACACACACACACACACACACACACACACACGCATATATATATATATATATATATATATATATATATATATATACTAAGAGTATAGCCCGGCGTTGCTCGGGTGTAATGAAAACTTTTATATATATTATCAATTTTCTGCACTATTGTAAGAACTGCCACCTTGAAACTTCTGAATATCGTTTCTTATGTCTTTGTCTATGAGTGTATCAGATTTTATTAAAATCGGACCACTCATTCTATAACCCGATTTTTTCGATTATCGATTTACAATATTTATCGGGGGTACCTCGACACAAAACCAAGCTAAGAACACTCGTAGACGCTTATAGTACAACTGTGTAAATTTTCAAGAAAATCGGTTCAGCCATTTCGGAGTCTCTTGGTAACGGATATGCACACAGACACACACACACACACACACACACACACACACGCACAGACAGTTCCATTTATAAATAAGTTTAGATTAAGTTTATATACCCTACCAAATCCAGAGGATATATTTGCCAAATTAAATTTTCCTTAATTTTCAAAAATTGACCTGCACGAGACAGATCTTCAGATTGAAGTGGATGTAGAATGAACTAAGTATCTGACTATTAATGCACATAAATATATTGACACGTTTAAAAAGGTGCTCTTCGGTGTAAAAGTAGACCCAGGTATTATCCATCAAATAATGGATAAGATGTTTGCCGAAATAGACAGAGCCGTCGCTTACATAGATGATATATTTGTTAGGATTGCTACAAAAATATAGAATGTAAAACTGATTCAGCAAGTATTTCCGAGACTGCATACTTACGTTTACAATATTAGATGAACAGAAACTTCAGATAATATACGGTTAAAGGGAAAAAACAGATTCCGCTCGAGTAAGTAACATTAAAGACATGCACCAACCGAGAAATCTGGTTACCCTACAGTCATTTCTCGGATTAACAAATTATTTATGTACCAGATATTTACAATCTGCGAGCACCTCTGATTAATTTACTTATGAAGGGTACAAAATGGAATTGGCCGGCGGAATATCAAAAAGCTCTCGAAGGAATTAAAACAAATACTTTTTTTTTTTTTTTTAATCATCTCACTCCAAGCAAGGCATTCCAAAGCTACTATTGCGCATGGGGCTACATAGGGGAAGGTAAAGAGAAGGAGTGAATAGACATAGGGAATGTCAGGAGAAAGGTGACAGATGAGTAAGGATAGCGAGGATGAGGGTCGGGCAGATGGGAAGAGTGCTTGATAGAATGGGAGCAGGTTAGTGTGTTAGGAGTTGAGAGTTATTGTTAACACATTACGACCAACAATAACAAATAATAGTAGCGTCGAATGCGGCATAGGAGCGTCAATAGTCACAAATTTGAAGAAGTTACAGTGGAAGCAATTGCCGACACTTCAAAAAGTTTAGCAAATACGGAAAAAAATCCTGCAGTCAAATTGAAATGGAAGCGCTTACTATAACTTTTGATGTAAAGAAATTTGACAGGGTGACAATAGGAAAAATATTCAGTCTGCAAACTGATTGTCGTTCATTAAGTACCTTCGATTCTAAATAATGCATTCTCGCGCATATTGTAAACAGATCACAAAGTTGGGCTTTTTTTTAATCGTATCACCCCGAGCAAGGAGGTAACGCCACTGATGTACAGGGGGCTACATGATAGTGAAAACATTGGAAAAGAGAAAGCCGGAAACCACATCCTAAACAGGGAACAAGGGATCAGCCGCTTAACCTGTTCAATAGACGTGGGTGGAGTGTGAACCGAGCGATAGATAGATCTATCTACTCCAATAGATATGTTATTGATTTCACAACGTAATGTCTATCTTCAAAAGATTGGCACACGCAGATTTCTTCACCAGATTAATATCAAAATATAAATATGGTTGAAATTAGTAGCCTAGTCTATTAAAGAATTGCTGAACGATAACAAGGTTCATTCTAAAAAGATATACGATGATTCAACATACTATGAGTGCCGTTAGGGGAAAATGGAGTAAAATTAAGATGAAAACTGGTTAAAATAATACAGCATATTATAATTATGATGGAGTACATTTGTACGCTGAAAGATGAGTAATTTACTTAACACTACAATAAAGAATGTTTAAACAATTCCACGTAGGATAATTATATTCAAGTTACAGTTAGAAAATGTACCGTAGAAAAACTCTCACCTATACAGTATCGGACATGGCTAAGTACTGATAACTGCAGTAAAGACAATACAGTGACACGCATAAGTTCAAAATTACCCTATGCAAAAGTATTGAATACATGACAATTTTTCAAATTTCAAATCGTAACTTTGTATTTTAAAAGACTTTAAATATTCAAATTTTCGATAGTATTGGAATGTTATCGCTGACCAATCAAAGAAGCACACAATTGCTTACAAGGTAGTGATACTAATCATCTGTCTTTTTGATGTGCATTCTGCAACTCAAGGATTAAAAATGACAAAAACTAAAGAATTATTCAAAGATATGCGAGATATAATCATTGAACGTCACAAAGAACGACAAGGTTACCGAAAAATTAGCAAAGAAATGAATCTAGCACTAAGTACAGTAGCAAATATCATCAGAAAGTTTAAGAAATATGGGGATGGTACAGCAAACCTTCCGAGAAATGGAAGACCGAGAAAAATAAATAAGAGGACTTCAAGGTGGATCAACAGAAATGTGCAAAAAAAAAACCCTTCATTACTCATTCTGAATTAAATCTGATTTTGAGGGTGCTGGAATTAATGTAAGTAAGGATACCATTGGTAGAGCTCTATATCGTATAGGCTTTCATTCAAGATCACCAAGAAAACATGTCAAAGGACAGATTTAACGTTTGCGGGTGGTTCTATTTTGATATGGGGATGCTTTTCATTAAGGACACTGGTGAGTTACAAGTTATCCATGGTAGAATGAATGGTAGCATGTACGGGGAGATTCTAGAGAAAACCTTAAGAAATTTACAAATTTTTTAAGACATGGTCGGAATTTCGTGCTTCAACACGACAATGATCGTAAACATACCGCAAAATGTACAAAGGAATAGTATGGAAATAATGGTATGAGTACTCTCAATTGGCCAAGTCAGTCTCCTGACTTAAATCCAATTGAGAATATGTGGAATACTTTAAAGGTTAAAGTTCGTAAGCAGAAACCACAAAATATCAAGCAATTAGAGGATTTATGCAAGGAAGAATGGGATGAAGTAATGGTGGATGGGTGTGGAAAATTTGTGGCCAACTATAGAAAGTGACTGGAAGCAGTGAAACAAAACAGGCTACACAAAAAAAATATTAAATTGATGCATCCAATACTTTTGCATAGGGCAATTTTGAAATTTGATAAATAAAATGGATTCAACAATGAGTTTTTAATTTTTCTTCCTCATACAACTAAAAAAAACTTTACGAGATATGACTTAACAAATATCAGGCAAAATGGCAACCATAAACTAGAGTTATTACAGAAAATAACATGTATTCAATTCTTATACGTGTCTCTGTATATTGACTTTGATAGACAATTAAATTTTTTCTTTTTTTATTTAATCATTTCACCCCAAGCAAGGCATTCCACTGCCACTATTTCTCTTGGGGCTACATAGGGAAGGTAAATAGAAAGAGTGGTTAGATACGGAAATGTCAGAAGCGTGGTGATAGATAGAGGGGTGGGTGGGAAGAGTGTCTGAAAGAATAGAAAGTAGTTAGTTTGTTAGGAGGGGTCTATTGACCTTACATCTAAATTCCTGGAGATTGTAGCTGTCGGGGAATTCTACAGTCAGGAAGTGCGAGAAAAGAAACTGTTGGAGTAGAAGTTGCGGTTGCATTTTATCGGTTTCACTGTAAAAGGGTGGGATCTAGTTGCTAATCTAGTATCGCGTGCAAATTCGAACCAAGGGAGCACCAGTGATCTAAGGTCATTGGAGCAGAAGCCTTGAAAATATTTATAGAAAGACACAGGGAAGCCACGTCGCGCCGGTGAGAGAGAGACTGCGGGCGGTCTGCTAAGTCGGTATCGATCACATTACAGACCCTCCGCTGTACTTTGTCGAGAAGCTCAAGGAGAATAGCAGAGGCACCCGACCAGATATGTCAACAGTAGTCAATGCAAGGGGCGGATGGTAGATTTATAAATGTGCAGGAGAGATTCAGACCGAAAAACCTCTGGCCCTGCGCAGAGAACCGACTTTCATAGCAGCGGATTTAGCAATGGATTCGATATAGTCATTCCACTTGAGATCCGCTGAAAGTGTGAGACCAAGGAGGCGCAGTGTTTTAATCTCTGGGAGGCAAGCCTGGTCCATGCTAATAGGAGGTAGGTGCGATTGTCTATGATGATTAATTGATAGTAGCTTCGTTTTAGAAGCATTAAAATTTATGAGCCATTTCTTAGCCCAGTCCACTACGGATTGGAGGTCCTATCCAAGCACGGATGCAAGGTTAGCTTTGTCGCCCACACCAGATTTTTGATTGAGGCGAGAATAAACTGTGGTGTCATCGGCGTACATACCTACTTTGGATCTTATGGTATCAGGGAGATCATTAATGTAGATCAGAAAGAGCGTAAGACCTAGGATAGAGCCTTCAGGGACACCCGCGTTCGTATGGTAGCACTGGGAGGTATGTCCGTTTAATACCACTTTCAATGTGCGGTTAGATAGGAATGAATGGATTAGTTCAAACAATTGTCCAGCTATACCATAGCTCCGCAGTTTGCATAGAAGGCCAACATGCCAAACTCTGTCGAACGCTTTAGAAATATCCAAGGCAACGGTTCGGGCTTCACCATTTCTGTCGAGTGCCTCATATATGTACTTGGTGATGGTCGTTAGCATATCAGCAGTAGACCTGGTGAAGCGGAAACCATACTGCTTGTCCGAGAGGAGCCTGTGTGCTGTGAGATGCTGAACCAACTCAGCGTTGATAATGGCTTCGAACACTTTGCCAAAGATCGGAAGAAGGCTGATAATTTGCGGGGTCCGAGGGTTCTCCAGTGTTTTTAAATATAGGAACTCTAGAGGAAGATTTCCAACAGTCAGTTAAAGCAGGAAGCAGATAGGCAAAAGTTGTAGAGCTTAGAAAGTACAGAGGAAAGTTCGAGGCACATTTCTTTAAGACTATGATTGGGATTCCGTCCCCTCCGCTCGCTTTGTGAGGGTCAAGTTGTGAGATTATCTTAGAGACAAACGAGGGTGTAATATGGAGGTCATTCAGTTGAGCATCAATTCTAGGTGGGAAGTCGGGTGTGGAAAGTCCAGGATCGAATTGTTCGAGAATCTGCGGGCAAAATATTCGGCCTTGTCCGCTGGGGAGGTGAGGACCTCAAATTTGTTTATTAGTGGGGGTATTGTGGAATGCTTCAACATTTAATAGTGGTCAAAGGTTTCACAATTTTTTTTAATCATTTCACCCCAAGTATGGCATTCCACTGCCACTATTGCGCAGGGGGTTACATAGGGGTAGGTAAAGACAAAGAGTGGTTAGATATAAGAAATGTCAGAAGGAGGGTGATATACGGGTAAGCATACTGAGGCTGAGGGTTGGGCAGATGAGAAGAGCGTTTGAGAGAATGGATGCGAGTTAGTGTGTTAGGAGGTAACGATTGATCTTACATTTAAATTACTGGAGATTGTAGCTGTCGGTGAAGCAATCATGTGCAAGGGAATTTCACAGTCAGGAAGTGCGGGAAAAGAAGCTGTTGGATTAAAAATTGCAGTTACATTTTATCGTTTTCACTGTAAAAGGGTGGTACCTAGTTGCTTATCTAGTATCTCGTGCAAATTCGTACCTAGTGAGCACCAGTGATCTAAGTTCATCGGAGCATAAGCCTTGAAAGTATTTATAGAAGAGGCACAGGGAAGCCACGTCACGCTGGTGAGAGAGTGATTGCAGCTGGTTCGCCAAATCAGTATCGATCGCGTTACAGATCGTCCGTTGTATTTTTTCAACAAGCCCGAGTAGAGTAGCAGGGGCACCCGACCAGATGTGGCAGCAATATTCAATACACGGGCGAATGGTAGATTTATATATGTGCAGGAAAGATTCAAACGGGAAAAACTTCTTGGCCCTGCACAGAGAACTGACTTTCATAGCAGGGTATTTAGCAATGGATACGATAGAGTCATTCCACTTGGGTCCGCTGAGAGTGTGAGGCCAAGGAGGCGTAGTGTTTTACTGTCTGGGAGTCAAGCCTGTTCCATGCTAATGGGAGGGAAGTGCGATTGTCTATGATGGTTAATCGATAGTAGCTTGGCCTGAAGTATAGAAATATAAACAACTTAATAGCATAGTCACGATTAAATTCTTAAGAGAACGTTTCGAATGTTTCAGAGTATATGATATTGTTGTATTCGATAATGCAATTCAATTTTTCTTTAGTGACATTAAAAGGTTCTACAAAATCTATATGGTTGAAAATTTGACAAAACTATTTTATAAACCGAGGTCGAATCGACAAGCTGAGTGGTTTGTTGACACCTTAACAAGAGCATTAAAGATTAGGAGCTAAAGAAAGAGCACTAAAAGAAATTTTGAGTGCATATCGAATGTCGTCAAATACAAACGTCACTGCGATAATGACACCTGCAGAACTCGTGTTTGTTAAGAATGTTAGACCCATTTTTCACAAATTACTTCCAGGGATTAAAAAGAAAATTTGACAATTTGAAACTACCAGATCATTTAAGATCGTTGATAGACTTCATTTTTAAGATTCAAGGCAAACGGAAAAATTGTCTGAAAGAAAAAAGTATTTGACGAATTGTAGTAAATTGTCGAAGGCAGACGATTTCAACATAGAAACATATAAATCAGCTGTGGTCTAGATATTTTCACAGAATAAGGAACAAGTACAATTTAATTTACGAACAAACATAATATACAATACTTTTGAAGTATATATTCCTAAAACTAATATCAAAATACAACCTCATGTTATGAGAAAACATAATCCAACTGAAACTTTAGAAACAGACCCAAATGGGAAAAGTTTTCAAGTCAAGAAAGTGCACATTCTAAAATGTCGATGTTGTGGATAATTGACACACCTCTGTTGGATATTATTAGGACTCGACCAAATAGCAAATATATTGACGTAGACAATCGTGAGCAGAGAACGGGCCACACATGTTTGATTGACGTTGACGGATTCTCTGCCTTCAGAGAGAAAGGAACCTAAACAAGACTATAGTGAAGAGTTTTCTCGGTGGGGTGTAAGTAGACAGAACCCGATCCCTCTAATGCGAAGTATACGAGGAAATTTTGCCCGGGCGTACGCGCTCGGAATCCCCCACGCATAAATCCGGTTTTGTGCCACATCCTGCCTTGTGGGGAGACTCGGTTAAACACCGATTTAACAGAAAGCGAGCCTTATAAACTTATTACAGAATTATATGTCTACTTCGTTCAAAGCGAAATCATATTTCATTAATTTGTTATTTTCGTTAAGTCGAATGAATATATAATATAAAGTTACCAAAAGCGAGTTTCAATTTTTTCACCAAAGAAGGATAATCTATATTTCTTACTATTCTCTAACAAACTAACAACGTCTTCGCTTGCGAAGTTTCATTCTATTTTTCCATATATTTGCAACAACCTCCTTGAGTCTATGCATATTTTCAATCCTAATTTTTATATTTATCTCGAGCACACGATTTGGAATCACTTTCGATATTATTAACTTCCCTCATCATACCGGGTCATTCAGCAGCCATTCATAAGACTATTTTGATTTTAAGCAAACTGACCTGATAAGGTGGATGGCGGAACGAGGTTTACATGGTGCAAGAAGAAAAAGTGTGCCAAGAGCCACCAGTGATAGGTAGATGTGGAAAGCCATTAAGGCTTATGTCTTAAAAGGACATGGCACATAAAAGAAGAAGAAGAAGAAGAAGAAGAAGAATTGTACATTGTCTCGAATTGCAGAAATCTAATTGAAAATAGATTATAAACAATTTTGTGTACTTATAACTTTCGAAGGTAACTTTATTACCACTATCCCCAATCCCGTAAATCATTAGAGGGGCGTGTGTATAGACATAGTAGCAGTTCTAGAGACCATCTTTTTTCAGGGTGATAGGAATTCGGCATTTCCTTACTCCTACATCCATGTATCTCAAACAAACTGGATAATGTCTTACGAAGATCTGTCACACTTTCTCCGATTACGTCTACATCATCTCTTGGCGGTGCTTTTCTCTTTCGTCCACATTTTGGGCTGATGGTACCAGTTTCTTTTCCCGTTTTGATGACATAATTGACATTTGAAACGCTGACACCAACAATATCAGCAATGTCTCTGTAAGGCTTGCCAGTGTGTTGCCACAGTGTTACAATTTTGGTACGCTTCCTTAAACGTCCATCGCAGACAATGGCCTTGAATTAACTAATCGACAGTTGAGACAATAGTACCTGGTCGTGATAAAAAACTGATGCTATTACGGATGACACAATGTTATTCAAGGCAAAACAAATTTCATCATACATCCCGAAAATAGATTCATATTACTGTACACCACTGTAAATGACTTAATCGGAGGAAAAATGAAAATCGATTACACCTGTAACGCCAATGAGCTTAAAACTGATTGTATACTGAAATAAAGAAATTAAAGCAGTTTCAATTAATTTGCGCAAGGATGTTGCCATTTTAGCTAGAAAATTCAGTATGTCCTGCTATTTACCAAACAGATAAAACAGAAGTGACGGTCTCCTACTTTTCCAAGAGATATTGGGCAGAAATGAACACAACATAGTACCCGAAATTTTAATTCGTTCTGCTTTTTACACTTCCTGTTTTAATACCCATACATTCGTCCAGAAACTTTATTCTTGTCTTTGAATTTTGCAGATGTCTTCTTTTTCTATGTGCCTTTTACTTTCAGGACGTAGGCGATCAAAGCCTTTTACGTCTTCTCATTCCGGGTGCCCCTTCGCACACTTTCTTCTGTAACATCTCGCAGCCCCTCTTCTGTCAACCACCTGCTCATGTTATCTGCTGCTTTTCTCTGTCTCTTTCTCCCTTTATTTGGCCAGTTAGTATCAAGTTCTCCATGCCCTCCTTATTCAATGCGTGTCCCAGAAACTTCAGCTGTCTCTTGGTGTTGCTCAGTATTAATTTTCTTTCGTTTCCATTCTTTTCCACACCTCATCATTGCTCACTTGGTCGATCCATGATATCTGCAGCATCTTTCTGCAGACCCACATTTCAGCTGCTTCAAATTTTCCCTTCATCTTTGATGATATTGTCCAACATTCCCTGTCATATTGAAAAACTGACATCACATAGAAATCCAGTACTCTCTTCTTTGTTTCAAGCGAAATTTTCCTCTCTATTAATACTTTACACAGCTTTTGGAACGCCTTCATTTGCAGATGTAACAAACCTATAATACTTTTGTCATAATTGTTTCATAAATTTTCTGTTTTATATAATATCTTTCTAACAATAACGAAGTTGAATTAGTATCATGAGTCCATTTCTTAGCTTAGCTGTTAAGAAAGTTGGTTCAATATGTTGTATTAAACAATTATCTTCAGTACCTATAAGTCCACCATTCGTTCACACTTCGAATATTGCTATCACGTATGGTCCGGTTCTCAATAACATTATTAGTTTTGATGTGGAAACTCGGTTTCAGGCACTTTCTCAAAGTCGTAAGGCTGCCTCTCTGTGTTCTTTCTATGAATACATTCATGGTAATTGTTTGGATTAACTAGAATACCGAATTAAACGTAGTACTATACAGGTGTTGATACCTCATTAATTTACAGCTGATTTGGCTACAAGTAACTGTAAATACGACGCGAACAATTTATTTTCTGCAACTTCTCACTTCAGGAACTCTTATCCAGCTCCATGCTCTCTAGCCAACTTCAATCTGAAAAACATTAAATGCAATGCCAATCACTATCAACTGTCTTCCTGATTACTCTTTCCATTTCCCGTCCATTATTAATGTTTCTGTTTTTAAATTATTCCATACTCTGTAACTCCTTGTGTCTTAGAGGCTTACTGCTTTCCATGAGCTGATGTCAATTAAAAGCAATCTAATACATTTCATTCGGAACTATTCAATAATACACTTTATTTTTTATTCATATTTGAACTCTTCCCATGCAATGTTGTTTTCAGAATTGTGTCTATTTCAAAAGAAATAATAAATGTAATATAGAGCTTAGTTTATATAATCTATACATGATATATATAATCAATGACTCGTTCACACAGTTCGGAATTCTGTTCACATTTTCAGTGAAATACAATATTTTGTAGACCATAATGTCGTTAAAAACTGAGGTGGACACCAACAAATTGGAATAAACCTGATCTATTAAAATTTTGTAAAATCGATATTGATTCGGTACTAATTTATCTGTCAGACATAAGTTGGTTGGAAAATTATGCTTTCAGTAAAATCGAATGAAATAAAATTTCTTCGATTAGTAAATGTTATGGATATTTTAAAAGGGACCATTGAAATCGAGAAAAAGAGATTAAAATAATACAAAGACGGAAGGCAATTTCGTATTTTAGAAAATTACTCAATTCAAAAGGAAAGAATTACAATTAAATATGAGAAAGATTCAGCTTTATATATTTTAAACGGTTCAGTTTTATTATTTTATTCGATTTCTTACTATATATGAAATATAAATCATTATGTAAAATCAGATTGCGTAATGAAATGAATCCTTTAACAATGTATCTCTTTTGTCTTCAAAAAGATCTGAGAATTAAATGTAAGGAAGCGTCGTCTATTTTTTTATTGATGTTCGCAAGAAATACTCGTTTATATCAGCAGCCGCTGAAGGTTTACGTTTAAAGATGAGTTTAAATATTAAAATCGTTGAAGCAGTACATGAATAAATATACAGAAAATATATAAAACAATCTAAAGGAAAATGTCAAATGAATTGTTAGAGAACAACAGAGGGAAGGAAAATTCGTGCTGAAATTAAAGAATGATGATGAGCATTAAAACGGAATCGAAGCTAATAAAAGTTTATGATTATGTCTAGAAATATCGCAATTAAGAAACAAAGAAGAAATAAGGCCCGTAACTAGGAAAAATAATAATAAGAAGAATATGTATAAGAATATAAAGAAGAATAAGAAAACAGCCACAAATCTAATATAACAGCAACAACATTTGTTGGAAATTTTCAACAACTAAAACAAGTGACCAATTTTTTTACCAAAACAGAAAATGTAAATTAACAGAAATAATAATAATAATAATAATAATAATAATAATAATAATAATATGCACTAAAAAAACACACAATTGGAAATTCCCAGGCATAGATAAAATTCCTAACTTTTGGCTATATTATTTAAGCGCATCACATAAAAAACTAGCCAAAGAACTTCAAGAAATGGTTGACGACCCCACTAAAATTCCTGCATGGTTGACAAAAGGAATTACATTTCTTCTACCCAAGAATGGTGACACAAAAAATCCGAAAAACTACAGACCAATTACATGTCTTCCGACAACATATAAACTATTAACATCTATTTTAACAAAGCAGACATATTTATTCTTAGAAAGAAATGACATGTTAGCGCTTGAACAAAAAGGGTGCAAACGTGGCTGTTATGGTTGTAAAGACCAATTGCTGATTAACAAAATGATCCTGGAAAGCTGCTACAGTAAAAAGAAAAATCTTAGTACAGCCTGGATAGACTATCGAAAGGCATTCGATAGTGTGCCACATGACTGGATTTTAAAGACTTTAAATATATACAAGATATCGCCCGTCATCATCAATTTCATCAAACAGTGCATGTCTATATGGAAAACAACCCTTTACCTGAATCATATAAATGGAACCTATAAGTCTGATGAAATAAACATCAAAAGAGGTATATTTCAAGGTGATTCTTTATCTCCCTTACTATTCTGCATATCATTAATAGCACTAACCAGTCAACTTAACAAGACAGAATGTGGTTATAAAATAGGACAAAAGAAAATAAGCCATCTATTTTACATGGATGACTTGAAGTTATATGCTAAGAATGATAATGAACTGGAAGGTCTTCTGCAAACTGTAAAATGCTTCAGCGAAGACATTGGAATGAAATTAAATTTGAATAAATGTGCTAAAGCTACAGTTTTACGTGGATCAATACAAGAAACATCCTCAATTAGCCTAGACCCTGCTGTAACAATAAAAGAATTGAAACCAGAAGAAGCTTATAAATACCTAGGTGTAAATGAGAGCGAAAACATTCACCATAAAAAAATGAAAGAAATAGTGCGTAAAGAGTACTATAGAAGGCTACGAATGATATTAAAAACTGAATTAAATTCACAGAACAGAGTTATGGCCATTAATAGCCTTGCAATCCCAGTTGTCCAATATAGCTTTAACATCTTAAACTGGACTCTGAACGACATCAGGCGAATGGATGCTAAAACAAGAAAGCTTCTTTCTAAGCATAAGATGCATCACCCAAAGGCTGATGTAGATCGTCTATACATACCCCGTAAAGAAGGTGGAAGAGGTCTTATTCAGCTGGAATTGTCATACAAGACAACAACTATTCGCTTACTAACATACATAGAAACAACAAAGGATTGGATGTTACAATTAGTAAGGCAACATGAAGAAAGAAAGAAAAAATATTCAATAATAAAAGAAGGCAGTAAATTCAAACAAGATTTACAGTTAGTAGATTCTGTAGAAAAGCAGAACGGAAGTCAAGAGCCGACTATTGCGGCAAAGAATATGAAAATGAAAGCCAAAGACAAATCTCTTCAACATATGAAACAGCGCTGGCAAGACAAACCTCTGCATGGCCAATATCCAGTACGTGCCAATAAATCTAATGTTGACAAAGTTAATACTCATCGATGGTTACGTGCATCTGGATTAAAGTCCGAACCTGAAGGCTTTATTCTTGCAGCACAAGACCAAAGTCTTTTCACGAGAAACTTTCAGGCAAATATTATGCATAATAATATGGATCCAAAATGCAGGTTTTGGGATAAACACCAAGAAACAATAGACCACCTAATCTCAGGCTGTTCTGTGCTTGCTCCAAATGAATATAAAAATCGCCACGATAGAGTTGGGCAATATTTACATTGGGCAATATGCAAACATTATGGAAAAGCTGTAGGCAAACACTGGTATGAACATCACCCAGCACCGGTTACAGAAATAGAGGATGTAACCATTCTATGGGATTACACCATCTACACAGACAGAAAAATTGAAGCAAACAGGCCAGACATTATTGTTAAAAACCAGAAGGAGAAAACTTGTCTATTAATTGATATGGCTTGTCCAGCGGATTGTAAAACATGACAATTAGAAAAAACAAAAAATAAAGCTATGTTAATATTTCTTAAAAAAAAAAACTAAAACAAGACAACAGAAAAAATATGATGAAAAACATTAAAAACAGTTTGGTACAATTTCTACAATATTCTTTCTTAGAAAGAATACGTATTTATTTAATTATTTTTATTTATTCATTCATTTTATTTATTTATCTATTTATCGATAATCTTATTTTCGAGGACTTTATTGAAAGAATAACAGAATATAATATGGTTAACAAATTATTATTTTTAAATTTCACGGCAGTAATAAAGTCCAACGTATGTCAACTTTTTCCTTTCCATTGAAGTTTGATTTTTTTATCTTAATTATTTTTGTTGCACGGACTTGTGATGGCAGCAACTTTTTTTTAACCAGCATCTTTCTCTTTGATTTCCAATCACGTCCCTGTCAGCTGCCGTTTGGCAACACATTTAGAAGAAAACTCCGAACAACAACCCACAACTCAAGGTGTTAATCGTGCCGAGTAGTGAATGGCTACTGCGCTATGAGGTCACAAACGATCCCCTACAGGTTTCGGGACCCTGTTTGTAAAAGACCGTTACCCAACGTGCAGGGCAACTTTGGGTGGACTTTTGGACCCACGCGTCCCTCGTGGAAAAATATGGGAAATACAAATAGAAATAAAAAGTCCAGTATGGCTTTTCCCGTGGGTAAACAGGGATCCCGTCCTTCAGGAGGGAACCTACCTGAGGTAAAAATAATCTACCATATCAAAAAACTCCTACACAAAGAATGATTCGTCAGGTCCCTACAACCAGGATAATCCTAATGACGGCTCTGAAAATTCTCCAGCTAGATCTATAACCGTATATTTAAAGAAAGGAAAAATAAAATGGTCTCGTGAGGAGTACAAAGTCGTTATGACTACATTTGATGAAAGGTTACTCAAATCTCAAAAAACATCACTCGCCAAACATATGACATTTGGCAAGAAAAAGTCGGACAAACAAATAGAAAGTACATTGACGAAAATAAATTAGCCAATGTACAAAAATACATCATGCGAAATAACCGATTGACAGAAGTTGAAATTAATGAGATAAAAAGTATTGCAACCAGAATAGACGAATCAACAAAATATGAAAAGGAACCTGAATTAGAAATAAAAAGTAGTAACATCAAACAAGCCACAGGTCATAATATGGAAACTGTGATACACACAAATCACTCTTACTGTAAGTTTAGCAGTGCTGGAAAGGTGTGATCTGAGTCAGTTACAAGACGATAATAAAACGAGTTCAGAACACATTGAACAGAATTATTTTATGGAAAGCAATAACAGTATACAAGAAGCCAAGGAAGAAATCAAGAACCATATAAGTCCAATACAAAATATTGCAATAGAAGAACGAGAACAGCTCCCAAAATTACAATCAACAAAGCATAACCTCGAAACTATGAAGCTCGACAATGCAGCGCTCAAATTAATTTTGGATGAAGAAGACACTCATATAAATCTCAATGAAGCAATATATACATCAGCAATAGCAGCAACAAAAATTAAAAACAAGGCAGTCTCGCAGACATTAAGATCCACCTTGCAAAAGAAAAATAGACAATGAAATCGAACAATTTAGAAGTAAACTGTCAGTACTCAATGAATTGAAAAAGGAATAAATGTAAGAACTAGAAAAGGCAGAAGAGTCGAAAGAAAATACATTAGAAATGAAAAGGAAGTCCTATCAAATAAGGAAAAAATAAAGCAAACAATACAACTGAACGCTCAAAGAATAAGATGCCATGAGAAAAGATCAAGATTCTACAGACAAAATAAGATGTTTCAATCCGATGCAAAGAAATTTTACAGGGAAATAGGTAAAACAAGAATTGAAGTGATAGTTCCCCAAAAAATGGAAGAAGTCATACGGTCCTGTGAAAAAATATGGGCTTGCACTAAAGAACTAAACAAAGAAGAAGATTGGATTGCACAAGAGATAGAATTAATAAAAAATAAACCAGAACAGACATGGGCTGGAATCACAGAAGAGAATGTTAAATGTGCACTGAAAAAAGCACACAATTGAAAATTTCCAGGTATAGAAAAAATTCCTAACTTTTGGCTATATTATTTAGATACAGCACATAAAACTAGCCAAAGAAATTCAAGAAATGGTTAACGATCCCACTAAAATTCCTACATGGATGACCAAAGGAATTACATTTCTTCCATCCAAGAATAGTGACACAAACAACCCGAAAAACTACAGATCAATTACATGCTTTCAGACAACATACAAACTGTTAACATCTATTTTAGGTCATCATCAGTTTCATCAAACAATGTATGTCGATATGGAAAACAACCCTTTACCTCAATCATATAAATGGAACCTATAAGTCTGATGAAATAAACATCAAAAGAGGTATATTTCAAGGTGAATCTTTGTCTCCCTTACTATTCTGCATATCATTAATAGCACTAACCAGTCAACTTAATAAGACAGAATGTGGTTATAAAATAGGACAAAAGAAAATAAGCCATCTATTTTACATGGATGACTTGAAGTTATATGCTAAGAATGATAATGAGCTGGAAGGTCTTCTGCAAACTGTAAAATGCTTCAGCGAAGACATTGGAATGAAATTTAATTTGAATAAATGTGCTAAAGCTACAGTTTTACGTGGATCACTACAACAAGCATCCGCAATTACCTTAGACACTACTGTAACAATAAAAGAAATGAAGCCAGAAGAATCTTATAAATACCTAGGTGTAGATGAGAATGACAAAAATTCAACATAAAAAAATGAAATAAATAGTGCGTAAAGAGTACTATAGAAGGCTACGAATGATATTAAAAACTGAATTGAATTCTCAGAACGTAATTATGGCAATTAATATCCTTGCCTACCCAGTGGTCCAATATAGCTTCAACATCTTGGACTGGAATCTAAACGACATCAAACAAATAGATACAAAACAAGAAAGCTTCTTTCTAAGCATAATATGCATCATCCAAAGGCTGATATAGACCGTCTATACATACCCCGTAAAGAAGGTAGAAGAGTCTTATTCAGTTAGAGTTGTCATACAAGACAACAAATACTGGCATACTAACATGCATAGAAACAACAAAGGACTTGATGATACAATTAGTCAAGCAACATGAAGAAAGAAAGAAAAAATATTCAATAATAAAAGAAGGCAGTAAATATAAACAAGATTTACATTTAGTAGATTCTGTAGAAAAGCAAATCAGAAACCAAGATCAAACTATTGCCGCAAAAAATATGAAAATGAAAGCCAAAGATAAAGCTCTTGAACAGATGAAACAACGCTGGCAAAACAAACATCTGCTTGGCCAATATACAGAAGGTGCCAATAAATTCAATGTTGATAAAGTTAATACTCATCGATGGTAACGTGCATCTGGATTAAAGTCTGGACTGAAGGCTTTATTCTTGCAACGCAAGACCAAATTCTTTTCACTAGGAACTTTCAGGCACATATTATACATAATAATGTGAATCCATAATGCAAGTTCTGTAGTAATATACCAAAAAACAGTCGACCAATCTAAGGGATAACTCCATCAACCCAGACAGAAAAATTGATGCAAATAGACCGGATATTGTTGTTAAAAAACAGAAAGAAAAATTTGCCTATTAATTGATATGGCTTGTCCAGCGGATTGTAACATAGCAACCAAGGAATTCGAAAAACTGTCAAAGCATAAGTACCTGAAAATTTAAATAGAAAAAATTTGGAAATTGAAAACAAGAATCGTCCCAGTGATAGTAGGTGCACTTGGAATGATAAAAAATGGAACAAGATAACACATTGAGAGAACCCTTGGAAACACCAGCTTAAGAGATATACATAAAATTGTCTTGTTTAGTGAAGCCCACACGCTGGGGAGAACTTTGTCTATGTAACGCTAGAGATGTGAGGGGAGACAGAAAAAACATGAAATGGAGCCATAACAACACACCACGACCTGCTTTAGGTCTTCCCGCAGACTTGTCAGGTCGTGCGACCAAACCAGAAATCAAAATATGATGAAAAATGACAACAAATTAATAATAATAATAATAATGGCTACAATAAAGACGAACTGTAAAATCAACAATGACGACGACGAAGAAGATAAAATTGACACAAAGGATGACGAAAAAATAAAACTTAATAGAGTGTCGAGATTAAAGACGACAAATAATAATAATAATAATATCCTTAAAAGCAATAACCAATGAACTTCTCAAGATAAAATAAGGCTATAAAATATCTCAAAAGAAAATAAGCAAGCTATTTTACATGCATGACAAAGGCTTAATTCAGATCATCTGCACAGAATTTTGAAGAAGTCATATTTTTCTTTTTAATTATTTCACCCCAAGCAAGTCATTCCACTACCACTATTGCGCAGGGGGTTACATAGAGGAAAGTGATGAGAATGTGTGGTCAGTTATAGGAAATGTCAGAAGGGGGGTGATAGACGGATGAGGATACCGAGGATGGGTTTTGGGTAGATTGGAGGAGTGTTTGAGAGAATGGATGCGAGTTAGTGTGATAAGAGGTGTCTATTGACCTTACATTTAAATTCCTGGAGATTGTAGTTGTCGGGGAATCAAGTATATGGAAGGGAATTCCACAGGCGGGAAGTGCGAGAAAAGAAGATGTTAGAGTAGAAATTGCGGTTACATTTTATCTGTTTCACTTTAAAAGAGTGGGACCTTGTTGCTAATGAATATCTCGTGCAAATTCATATATAGGGGGCACCAGCGACCTAAGTTCATCGGAGCAGAAGCCGTGAAAGTATTTATATACGAAGCACAGGGAAGCCACATGACGCCGGTGATAGAGTGACTGCAGCCGGGCTGCCAAGTCGGTATCGATCACATTAGAGATCCTCCGTTGCATTTTTTCAAGAACCCCGAAGAGAATAGCAGGGGCACCCGAGCAGATGTGGCAGCAGTATTCATTACATGGGCGGATGGTAGATTTATATGTACAGGATGGACTCAGACTGGAAAGACGTCTGAGCCCTTCAAAGAAAACCGACTTTCATAGCAGCGGATTTAGCAATGGATTATTGAACTAGAGTAATCGTACAAGACAACAACTATTGGCTTACTAACATACATGAGAACAATAAAGAACTGTATAATACAATTTAGTTAAAAACCCGAAAACAGAATGAAAAAAAAATTCATCATGAAAAAATGTTGTAAATACAAGCCAGAATTATATTTAACTGATTCTGTAGAAAACTGAAAAAAGTTAAAACAATCTACTGTTGCAGCAACAAAATATGAGAGAAAAGACCAAAAAAGATCCTGAACAGATGAAATAACGGTTGCAAGAAAAAAATATTTCATGGCCAATATCCAGAACGTTCTAATTAATCCGATATTGATAAATAAAAATTCATCATGGTTACAAGAATCTGGAGTAAGGCTAAACGAAAGGCTTTATTCTTGCAGCGAAAGAAAAGAGTCTTTTTACCAAATATTATGCATAACAGGGATCCAAAATGCACGTTCTGTGACAAATATAAGGAAACTGTAGAAAAGGATGTTCAGTACTTGCGCCAAATGAATACAAAAATCGTCAAGATAGAGTGGGACAATATTTACACTGAAGAATGTGCAACATCCTTCAGAAAAAATGTTAAACACCGCTATTGACATCACCTTAACACTGGTTAAATAATTTGAAATTATCGTAATTCTATGGGATTACACCATTATATAAATTTAAAAGAAATACAACAAATGTCTTGATAAGTGCAGCCTACACACTAAGAAGAAATGAACTTTTAACCTAAGTGATGTTATGTGCGTTGTGGTGCAGTGGATATCGGCTCAGAACGAGAAATCGGGGAGCCGAGTTCGAATTCCAGCTGAAGCCATTGCATTCACTTACGCCCAAATACCCTTGGGAAAGGTATTAATCCGTTTCTCCCCTCCAGTTATGGGTTAAATAGCAGGACAGATTGTGTTCTGTAGTCTTGGATGGCAACCAGTCTTCCGCATAACAGCAATGGCAACCTACTGCGGGATAATATTCTGCCCAGTCTGTCATGTCTCTTTCGAGACATGATTGCCCAAGCGTGTTTCACGTACGACCCTTAACTGACTGATGTTATGTGAGATAGAAAAAAAGAAATCTTTTATTGCAGCGATAACAACACATTTTTACTGTCTTAGGTCCTCCTGCAGACTTGGTAGGTAGTGTGACCATAGCAGAAATAAAAACATAATAATAATAATAATAATAATAATAATAATAATAATCGCCACGATAGAGTTGGGCAATATTTACATTGGGCAATATGCAAACATTATGGAAAAGCTGTAGGCAAACACTGGTATGAACATCACCCAGCACCGGTTACAGAAATAGAAGATGTAACCATTCTATGGGATTACACCATCTACACAGACAGAAAAATTGAAGCAAACAGGCCAGACATTATTGTTAAAAACCAGAAGGAGAAAACTTGTCTATTAATTGATATGGCTTGTCCAGCGGATTGTAACATAGCAATCAAGGAATTTGAAAAACTGTCAAAATATAAAGACCTGGAAATTGAAATAGAAAAAATGTGGAAATTGAAAACAAGAGTTGTGTCAGTGATAGTAGGTGCACTTGGAATGATAAAAAATGGAACAAAACAACACATTGAAAGAATCCCTGGAAACCCCAGCTTAAGAGATATACAAAAAATTGTCTTATTAAGTACAGCCCACACACTAAGGAAAACTTTATCTATGTAATGCTGGAGATGATATGGAAGATAGAAAAACATGAAATGAAGCCATAACAACACGCCACTACCTGCCTTAGGTCTCCCCGCAGATTTGGTTGGTAGTGAGACCAAAGCAGAAATCGAAATATGATGAAAAATGACATAATAATAATAATAATAATGTTAAAGAAAAGAAGAAAACTCTAATGACAGAGAAGCATGTAAAAAGCATGTGGATGTAATAAAGCAAGAAAAATCTGCAATAGTGAGGAAGAAAGGAAGATATAAGCTTGAATACAGAAATAAAAGAAGCGGTAGATGATAGGGATATTTCGATGATTGTGTTGGGGGTAGTTATGGTTGGTGTGGGGCTGGTGGTGGTGGTGGTGGTGATGATACAAAAGATATAGAAAATTCCAATGCTTTCAACTATCATAAAATTGATAAAAATAATGAATTTAGATGAGATGACAATGATTATCCTGACAATGGCAAATGAAAACGCTATCGTGATGATTATGCTAATATCGACAATGACAGAAACGCCGATAATAAGGTAGAACATAAAGAGAAAGTGAGAGAGAGAGAGTATGAAGAGAGAGAGAGAGAGAGAGAGAGAGAGAGTGGTAAAGACTATTGGAAAGAAAGAGAAACAAAGAGAAATTAAAAACAATATTTATTAATCTTTAACAAATGAAATCGTTCATGTCTTTTTCTCTCTTTCATTGCATTTAACACTCGTATCACTCGAACAAAGCGACTTGCCTACGAGGAAATTGATTTCTCTGAGCTGACACGTGCACGTGACCTACACAAAACAAAGCGCTTTATCAACATAGTAATACCAATATAAGAGATCGTTTCAATACAAAGGCACCCGAATTTAATTCCCAGATTCGGCGCCATCCATAAATCAAACACTCTGAACTGTGTGTAACGACATAGTTAATTCTCAAGTTGTTATTAGCATACTTTCATTTTATTTTCTGAAAAATGTAATAAATACCGTGCTAAAAGAACTAAGAAAAAAAAAGGAAATTAAAATGGAATAAATTTCATTTTCTTTGAGGATATCTTGACATTAAGTTTAACAATTGCTTGGGTTATTAAACAGTCAAAATTTAATCAGTTAAGTGTAAATTGCATTTCTTTTTCCTTATTTGTTTTGTAATTTCTTTACAAAAGATTATCTAATCGAGCGATAATAATAGCAAGCATATTATACTCTCTGAATTATATCATGAGTATTTCCAATTCTACCAACGAGATTCAGCATTCTTAAACTGGGAATTAGATTCCCAGTATTTACACATTTACACCTTTTTTATATCCATACTTCATTTTGGGGCATCTGTGAACCGATAATATTTGGAGAATTTCAGAACAAAAATTTCCTTGATTTAGCACAAAATGTTGGTCCCTATTCTTGGATATATGTCGTATCATTTTCTATGATATGACGTTTCTCTTATTTCCACAGAAGAAGTGTAAATGCCATTATCTTTGTTAAAAAAAATCTCGCGACTAATATTTAACTAGATATACTGTAACAAAAGCGAATGTGATATCGTCGACATACATGTGGTCTTTCTCTAAGTTTCGCCGACTGGACAAATAACCCTACATTGCATTTCTATTCTAATTCACGTCCGTGTACGCAAAGACACTTAAAGGCTGCTAATTAGGTAAATGTCACTTGAGTCAACTACTGCCGATTCTGCTATGACAGATTACGAATGAGCTTTTCGCTTCAAGCAGAGGGAACTCACATACATCTGTACATCTGTATATCGTGCCGCGCAGATGGTAACTTTAAGGGGTGTTTAGGGTCCTATGCATGCGTATGTGGCTGGGTGTGTGTGTGTGTGTGTGTGTGTGTGTGTGTGTGTGTAACTTCAGTTGCCCAGGTTAAAGAAGACCTCCCCATATAGGGAAGAGTACTACTGTGTTGACACTGCTATGTCTTCAAGGAAAATACGAAATATAAATAGAAAACCACGTTTCTTCCATTATAAGCCTTGAGTATTTACCATCGCGGCGTCTTGTCGGTCAAATTCGGGCTAATCTCTACATTACTTCCTCCAAATTGGTAGAATTAATTTTGCCTTTATACCCAAGTTTTGTTCGTAACATGTAAGAAAAAATATAATATTGCCATTGAGATGTGACTGAATAACTTGTATAGAAAAAGATACAGTTTAGTGTTGAAATTATTTTGTGTTAGAATGTAGCAGGTTTTGAAAAATATATCGGTAGTGAGGTTTTCGCACTGAAAAAAGGGAGAAACAGGAGGATCGTTTTGCTTGTTAGAAAATTCAAGGCAAACCACGAGGTCCGGAAGTACATTTTTTTTAATCCTTTCAGTCCAAGCAAGACGGTACCGCCACTGATGCACCGGGGGATACATAAGAGAGTAAAAGATTCAGCAGAATGAGAGTGAGCAGAAAGAAGAACCAGTTACTGGGGGTGTCAATAAAGGGCAACAAAAAGGACGGGAATACAGGGATGATGACAGTTGTGAAGGTAGAATGCGAAAGGGAAAGAACAAGATACACGGAGTGATATAGAAAGAAGGAGGGAGAAGAAGAAGGACTGGAGTCAAATGGATAAGCGATGGGAATTGACGTTGCATTTAAATTGAAATTTCGGATCAATTCAGTTAGATTATAGAAGCAGAAATACTAAACTTCAACAAAATAAACGTTGACAACAAAGGTTTTAATTGATTATCTAATATTGTATCAACTTTGAAGATCCTTCATCTCAGACTTTATTTCTGGTCATAAAAAAACAACGTTCTTTATACATAACTATTTAATGCTCATATCAGTTCCTTTGTTGAAGTGATATCATATCATAATAACATAATATCATAAGAAGGGTGATTGCAGCCCACTCATATCCGAGCTTACCATTTTTTTTAATCGTGTCATCCCAAGCAAGGCATTCCACTGCCACTATAGCGCAGGAGGTTACATTGCGTATAGGAAATGTCAAGGAGGTGTGATAGACGACTTAGGATGTACATAAGGAGAGAGTGGGTGGGAGTTAGTGTGTCATGAGTTGTCTATTAACCCTACATTTAAACTCCTATAGGTTGTAGCCGTCGGGGAAGCAAGCATGCGGTAGGGAATTCCACAGGCGGGAAGTGCGAGGAAAGAAGCTGTCAGAGTAGAAATTGCGGTTACATTTCATCGGTTTCACTGTAAAATGGTGGGACCTAGTTGTCAATCTATTATCTCGTGCAAATTCACATCTAGGGGGCACCAGTGATTTAAGTTCGTCAGAGCAGAAGCCATGAAAGTATTTATATAAGAAGCACAGGGAAGCCACGTCACGCCCGTGATAGAGATACTGCCAAGTCGGTATCAATCACATTACAGATTCTCCGCTGTATTTTGTCAAGAACCCCAAGGAGTATAGATGGGACACCCGACCAGATGTGGCAGCAGTACTCAATACACGGGCGGTTGGTAGATTTATATAATTGCAGGATAGATTCAGACGGAAAGAATTTCCGGGCCCTGCACAGAGAGCCGACTTTCATAGCAGCGGATTTAGCAATGGATTCGACGTAGTCATTCCACTTGAGGTCCACTGAGAGTGTCAGGCCAAGCAGGCGTAGTGTTTTACTCTCTGGGAGGCAAGCCTGTTCCATAATAATGGGAGGGAAGTGCGGTTGTCTGTGGTGGTTAATTGACAGCAGCTTCGTTTTGGAAGAATTGAATTTTACGAGCCATTTCTTACCCCAATCCACCACGGATTGGAGGTCCTTTTCAAGCTCGGCAGCGAGGTTCGCCTTGTCACCAACACCAGCTCTTTGATCGAGTAAACTGTGGTATCATCGGCGTACATGCTGACTTGTGATCTTATGTCATCGGGGAGATCATTGATATAGATTAGAAAGAGCGTAGGACCTAGGATAGAGCCTTGGGGAACACCAGCGTTTGTAGGGTAGTTCCCTTTAATACCACATTCAGTGTGCGGTTAGAGAGGAATGACTGGATTAAGTCCAACAAAAGTCCAGTTATGCCATAGCTTCGCAGTTTCCGTAGAAGGCCGGCATGCCATACTCTGTCGAATGCTTTAGAGATATCCAAGACGACGCTTCGGGCTTCACCATTCTTGTCGAGAGCCTGGTATATATACTCAGTGATGGTCGGTAGCATATCAGCAGTAGACCTGGTGAAGCGGAAGCCATACTGTTTGTCCGAGAGTAGCTCGTGGGCTGTGAGATGCTGAACGACCTCGGCATTGATAATGGCTTCGAACACTTTGCCGAAGATCGGAAGAAGGTTGATGGGGCGGTAATTTGCGGGGCCCGAGGGTTCACCAGTGTTCTTGAATATTTGAACCACTGAAAAAGACTTCCAACAGGCAGGAAAGCATGAGGAAGATAGGCAGATGTTGTAGAGCTTAGAAAGGATAGAGGAGAGTTCAGGGGCACAATTCTTCAAGACTATGATTGGGATTCCATCCCCACCACTCACTTTGTTTGGGTCCAGTTTTGAAAGTATGTTAGAAATCAGCGAGGGCGTGATGTGGACGTCATTCAATTGGAACTCAGTTCTAGATGGGAAATCGGGTGTATGGATTCCAGACGAATCCAGACAGGAATTGCTCGAGAATCTACGGGCAAATCATTCAGCCTTGTCCGCTGAGGAGGTGAGGACCTCAAACATTGATCAGTAGGGGAATTGACGACTTACTCTTGTTAAGCACGCTTTTACAGAGGCTCCAGTAGTCATTCTTGCAGCAAACAGCACCTTAGCTTCGTTAAGTATCTTTTTACACTTATTACGAAGTGAAAAAGCGCCTGTTTTGGTCCGACGCGTGGCTACGATAATGCCGGAAGAAGTGATTCCGGTGGGCAATAGCGGCCGAGCAAACGGCAGAGAACCAGGGAGACGAATGGGATTTAAGCTGAAATTTCCTGGCAGGGATGAAAGCATCGATGCCAGCCTTAACCCAGGAGGATACCTCTCATGCATATTCTTCGATGGGAAGACTCAAAACATTGTTCCAAGGGACGTCGCAGAGGAAGTCACGGAACGAATACCAGTCTGCTCTTTGATATCAGTAGGATATTCTGTTTGTCTGGATTTCTTGGGTAGGGGTGGAATGGAACGAGATGTTGACAGAAACTACGGCGTGTTCAGAATTTCCGAGAGGGCAGAGCTGTCTGGAGGAGCAAGAATTTTGGGTGGAAGTGAAGCAGAGGTCTAGTAGCAAGTCCCTTCCGTTAGAGCTATTGGAGAAACGCGTGGGGAAGTCCACCACTTGCGTAAGGGATTGGGAGATTGAAAAATTAAAGGTGTGGACACCAGCAGGGTCGGTGACATAGTTTTCCAGCCACTTAGTGTGGTGGGCGTTAAAGTCGCCAAACCCGAAAATATGGGCCTGTCTGCTAGGGTGGCTAGTAAATACGTTCCGCGAACTCCAGCAAGAGCATAGTAGTATTTTTCACTACCCACAGAGACCCTCTGTAGTTTACACTGCAGCTATGATGAGCGGATTTTAGTTCCATTTTTTTTTTTAACGGGCGTTTCATCTGGCGTTATCAACAAAATAAACCAAGGCGAGTTGTAAAACATCCTCATTCCGAAAATAAGACTCGGGTTCAAATCTCCTCAGGGTCAAATCGTCAGGGAGATTACGTTTTAATCGACCTTGGTGGAGATCGCGTAAGTGTATGGAAAATGCTTCAAAACCATATCACATTTTGACCCATGACTTTTGATATATTAACTTTAAATCAATTTATATATGACACAGCATAACGACATTCTATCAGTGAAATTGTGAATTTTTATCCATTGATATTTAAAAGGAGAGTATATTAGAGATTTTCAGTAAATTGAATAAAATTCACATGGCGACTCAATCTCTAAATTCTCATGAGTTTTAAAATTCACTGCATTTCCGAGTCGAAAACTTTACAGTAGCTTATCGTATAATAGTTTGAAAGGTTTTAACTGAAACAGGAGTTTAGTAACCTTGTTTGAAACAATATTGGATTGAGTTTTCTTTAAATCTCATGAGAACTGATAAGAAACAATTATAATAAGAAAAAGGTTCAATAAAGATGTTCATTCAAATTCCACTGGGAAGTTCTTCCTATCTCTATTACAACTTGAATTCCACTTTTGTATCTTTAATTATGAACGTGGGGGCAATTGCCTCAGACGAAATGTGTGACCAATCTTGTTAGAAACACTAATTGGCCTTGTATCACAGGATAGTTTAATCGTGTAAGGCGGAGACAAAAACACGAGTGCCCATACGCGCGCATACACATGTACACGTATACATCGTAGTGTGGGAAGTCTTTTTAATGTCAACGTGTTTTGCTAACGTGTTTTCAAGTCTCGCTTCAGGTCAGCTAAATAATTTTCAATAACTGTAGACAAGAAAATATATTTTTATATTTATAGCTTTTCTGTGAAATGTTATGATGTAATGAATATGCATACACCTAGGTTCCCCTTACAGCAATACCAAACTCGAAAAAGAACAGGAATTGACATTCCAAAAATTTGCAGAGGATTGTCAAAGAGGAATTTCTCTCAAGTGTGACTCAAAAACGATCGAGGAATCAGGTGCGATTCATATTAGAAAAATCAGAAGCAACCCAACCTCTTATTCTCCGCAAAAAGACAAAAGGCAAATCTCATGTTCTAAATAACGTAATAAACAAAACTTGAATAGGCTAAATAAACCTCCCGGGCCATGTTACCATTGTGGAAAATGGCATTGGATGAAATTCTGTCCATCCAAGAAGAAAACATATTACAAAAATTGCAATAAAAATGGTCATAACTTAACTCAGTGCTGGTACGCCAACAAAACAGCAAAAGTAAAATGAGGGAAGCCCAATCAGACAACATAATTGGTAGGAATTTAAGAAAATATGTGAATTCTGGCTGTAAATAATAAAAAGTATTTTATTCCTCTTTTAAGCTGTATTTCATTTCTCATTTTTAACTCAAGCGAAAGTTTTTGTTAACGACCTGCTCTTCTAATGTTTTACGAAGTCAAAATGTATTTTAAAGTTAATTTAGTCTAAAACAAACTGTTTATGATATGCTATCCTATCTTTACCCCATTCGTTATTCTATTTATGTAGATTATCTCTGTAGTTTCCATCTTAAAACTTTTCAGTTGCTTTAAGTAATTTTGTAAGAATATTTTTTAAGTATTTTAAGAATAGGTTTTTATATGTTTACTGTTAAGTATTTCAAAGATTTAATCTTTGAATTTTTATCTCGTGGAATTTCTTTTATATGCATTTAATACAAATCATATTTCTATTGTCTTCTTCGTCGTGTCACTTCAAGACGTAGCCGATCATGGCCTTCCATACCCTCTTTATAATTTGTTGCCTTTAATAATCCTTTTTCCTTATATCCTACTCAATTCTAGCTTCAATATCTATCTGCTCATGTCCATCAAATATGTCATTCGTTGTTGTCCCTTGTCCCTGTTTCCTGCGATTCGTCTCATGAGTAGTCAGTTTTTCCAAGGCCTACTTCCTCATTACATATCCCAAAAACTTCAACTGTCTTTTCCTGATGTTAAATATCAGTTTCCTTCTCGTTTCCTTCCTATATCTGACCTGTGAGTATCAGATTCTCTAATCTATCCTTCCTCATTACATGTCCCACAACTTTCAGCTGTCTTTTCCTATGTTAAGTATCAGTTTCCTTCTCGTGTCCACTTCCCCCGAAAGCACGTCGTTGTATTCCGTTCATGCTATCCTCAGCATTCTTGTAGAACAACTTTTTGACTGCTTCACGTCCTTCCTTAATCTTTGATGAGATTGTCCAGCATTTGCTGACATATTAAAGGATAAACATCACATAAAAATCCAGTATTTTCGTCATTGTTTCCAGCGAAATATTCCTGCCTCAAATACTTTACTCCGTTTCTCGAATGTATCCTTAGCCATAACAATACGCCTTCGGATTTCATATTGCACTTTCCAACTTTTTTCTCAGGTATATAAATCTCTGTACTTTTTAATTTTAGTAATACTTTTATGGGGGAACACACCTATTCCTCAGATAATAGACACTCCCTTCTATATTAATAAGAGTTAACAGGAAGTTAACTCGAGAAGTTTTTGAGAATTTCTTGGGAAGTTCTTAGAAGTTCGAGAGAGTTCTTTAGAGTTCTATTAGAGTTCAGTAGAATTATTAGTTAGTTAGTTCCAGTTTGGACATAGTTGGAATAAGGCAGTTGATATTAGTCGGCAGTTAGCCGAATACTAAGGAGTCAGATTATAGTGGAAGATTACCTAACATTTTGGGCGAGTTAAGTCAATTAGCAACTGAGATAGCACGATTATAACCTTCAGTACGAAAACTACTCCACAACAAATACCAAATTGTAATTGGCATTTTAAGGTTTTCTTATTACTGGTTGACATGCATTAACTTTCTTAAGGTTTATATGGAGGACTTTCTATCGACACCTTCTTTAACTAGTTTCTGTACGAAGTCTTGTAGATTATTTTCCATGTCAGCTATCAACATTGTTTTCATTTGCGTCTCTTTTATTGTTCAGATTGCTGCCGCTAACGATGAATTCTGGCAGGACTTATAGAGTTCCCAGAATGGTGGTCATCCTTATACATGCATACAATTCCTACTCTGTTTTAAAGTGGTGAAAGATATATCATTATTCTGTGTATATTTTATAATGATTCAAGCCAACTTATGTCAGCAAAACGATACATGAACGTATAGTATCATATGTTACATTGTTAAATTAAATTTTTTGTGCAATTACGCATACTTATATTTGTTATGTCCTGTGAAACCTCCAGATTTGTATTTAAAACTTAACCAAGGTGACAATGCTACTACAACCAAGGGGTTTACTGTAAAAACATCATTAGTAAAGAGAAATGACAATAAAATAATAGTCATCAGGGTATCAGAGAATGGCGATTGACATTACATTTTAACATTTGGAGGTTTTAGGTGTAAGTGAATTAAAAAATGTCAGAGGAAGTTCCTCAAGGTGAAAGAAAGAATCAATTAAAATGCAATATGCTGTAACATCTAAATCTTTTAACAGCAAAACTGGTAGTAAGCTTAAATTCATACAATCAATTTCAAGGTGAAAGCCACAATAGCAAAGTTGACATGAAATTACAAGTTAATTAAAAAGATTCTGTCCGTTTTTAAAGGAAAAAAAGAACACGCTTCACAGTTAGTGTAACATATTTAGTCTTCGAAATAATCGCCAGCGACATCCAGCACCTTCTGCCAACGTGTCTCCAGCTGTTCAATAGCCTTGCGGTAGAACTCGGGGGTGGCTTTGTAGCAAAGAAGCCCGTGAGGGCTTTGCGCAAGTCTGCTACATTGGTGAAGGATTTCCCACAAAGATAAATATCCAGGGAGTGGAAGAGGTTGTAATCAGGTGGCGCAAGATCAGATGAATAAGGTGGATAGGACAAAGTCTCCCACCCAAGTTGCTATATGGTATCCCTTACCACTCGCGCGACATATGGCCTGCGTTTTCATGGAGGAAAAGCACACCTTTGCAGTTCACCAGTGCTGATTCTTCTGGTTCAATGTCTGTTGCACATGTTTCAATTGCTGCGAGTATAGGTCTCCAGTGACCGTTTGGACTTGTTGGTAGCAGTTCATAATAAACCACTTGAAGACCTGTCCACCAGACTCAAAGCATAATCTTGCGTGTGTGCATAGGGGGTCATGCGGTGTGAGGGACAACATCCTGAGGAGACATCCAATGTCTGAAATGCTTGGGAATTTCGTACAGAACCCGCATTTGATCACTGGTAAGCAGTCGATTGAATAAGGAGGCGGTACGGTGGCGAGAAAGCAGCGAAACGCAGGCTACCACTCGTTTTCCTTTGTGGACATCCAACAGCGTTTGCAGAACCCACTTGCTCAGTTTGTTCGTCTTACCTAGGCCGTGCAGGTGAAGTCTAACTGTTGCATCGGAAACGTTGAACTGTCTTGCAAGTTCACCACACTTAAGACTAATGTCCTCTTCAAAGGCCGCCTTCAGAACTCCGTCATTCAAGACCTGTGGTCATCAACTTCGAGGCTCATCATGGAGAAACAAATCTCCCGACTTGAATTTTCGAAACCAACGCCTTGCAGTACGTTCATCCACAGAACTATCCCCAAACGCTTGCCATATGCGACGACTTCATGTAGCTGCTGATAAGCCCACTTTGAAGTCGTAAAGCAAACAGCCCCGAACGAGATCTCTAGAGGTTCCTAGCCTTCTCACAGCTGTCCGGCTTATAACTGATAGCCGGACAAGGTGAGAGTGTTTTTTATAATGTCTGATGTTCTTGCTTCCGGCTATCCGAATTTGAAAGCAATTGCTACACTCATTTTGCATATATTTTAACTGCATTCAATGACCAATCAAAAAACGGACAGAAGATTTTGGTTACCTTGTATTTGAAGAAAAGGCAGTTTCGTTTGGTTTATTTTGTTTTACAGCATATACAACCTGAATGATTTATTTAAGACCGACAAAATGTTATGATAGTTTTGTATGAATAGATGAAAATATGTTTTCTTTGTAAACATCAATTTGTAGATCAGGTTTCATTGATATATTTTTTGTAAACCTGGCTTTTTAACTTGAGTCAATTATATTACTGGTATTATTTGTTTTCAAAATGTATTGCTGGCAATATTTTTCGAAGATGTATTGATGGTATTTTTACTACTATGAATTTATTTGCATACTTTTATAATTTTTTAACGATTTATCCGTAGCTGGGTCCCTAACAGTTACTGTCACCTCAAATCAGTGGGGGCCTGAGAACAACAGACTTTAAGAGATGATTCTACGCTTCTGAAAAACTTCCGATCAAGTAGGAAGATCAAGATTTGTAATAAATCTCGTAATATTGCATAGATAGAGAAATAATATTAAATAGATGTTTGAATGTTGCTATATATTATATAACCTATTTCTATTTATATCAATGTTAATTAGGCTGAATAATTTTAATATCTAATCATCTGCATATATATATATATATATATATATATATATATGTGCGTGTGTGTATGTGTGCGTGTGTGTGTGTTGTGTGTATGCGTATGTATATCTATTTTTATAAAAGAACAAGAAGAAACAAGAAGAACTACACAAATAAGAGTATCAATTAAAGTAATTGGCAAAAGGTGATAAAAATATGTAGCAGGAATAAATGAAATATTCACTAGATTTTTTAACAATAATTTCGTTTAGGTGTGGATACGAAATTGTGCAAATATGAAAATTTCAAATAAACTATAACGAAAATGATTTCCTTCAAAGGCATTGTTCAAACCATCCATGTTCGGCACATCTTCGGCTTCGTCTGATTCGGCGTGTTACTTTTTCTCTGCCCGGCAGAAATCCTGTTATAGAGCGTATATTTTTCGTTAATAATATTTCCCATGTATTCAAGCCGATATACGAAAGTAAATAAATATATTTTTAATAAATAAATAGTGCTTCTACTCAAATAACATTAAAGTTATATATATTATATATATATATATACATAATCTAGAAATTCTTTTTACATATTTCATGTGTAATACGTATTTCGCAGCAGGAAAAAAGCTGCTCGTCAGACTCAAAAGATGCACTAGTTAATACGTATTACCCATCAAATTGTAGAATATCTAAAAAAATTGTCTAGATTGTATTACTCTGTTAAGTTAAATAAATAAATTTAACATTGAATTCTGTTTAGTTCGTCTCTTTCGGAATTTATCTGAATTATGTACCAATTATTCTCTGCCACATTCTACCGAGTGCCCATAGCTTAGAGGTAGAATCACCGACTGACGCCAATTCTTTCGGGTTTCAATCCTGGGTAAAAAGCAATCGGAAGTCTAACCGTACTGATGAGCTGTAATACAGCGAAACAGATCCGTCTGAGGATGACTAGAATATATATATGTGGACTTCGACGTGGTGTATTGTTTACAAGCTTCCCTCAGTAGACCAATTACGACTAATATGGCTACAGAACCCAATTTGTTCTGTTAACAGTTATTTAACCCATAACTGGAGAGAAGACGCGGATTAATACCTTTTCCAAGGGTAATTGTGCGTAACTGAATGCAAAGGATTCAACTGGAAGTCAAACTGCTCTTCCCGATTTGTCGTTCGGAGTCGATATCCACTGCACCACAACGCACGTCCACTAACATAAGTATCTTAAATGAAAACTTTTAACCAGGTATAAAGCCGGAATGAATTGTTGAATTAATTCCAGATAATCTGATTTTAAATAAATTATTAATTCTTATCAATTACCTTCAATACTTCTCTGTGTTTGAGTGTGTGCGTGCGTCAGTGTGTTTGTGTTGGGGGAGTGTTATTCATAGTGTTTGATTTAGTAATATGGGAAATTGTGAGAATTTGCATTATTTAGTGCATGAAAGAAAATCCTTTGAAAACATAGATTAAGAAATACGTGCGGATATAAGGAGCTTCAAGGAAAACGTGTTCATATATAATGGTAGATTCTTGTGTCTGGTATTGATAAGCATCAGAATCGCTTCTTATCTATATTGGCAAAAAGCTTCAAGAAATAATGTTTACAGCTATGCAGAATACAGTTCTGGAGGCACAATATACTTACATACATACATACAAACACACACACACACACACACACACACACATATATATATATATGTGTGTGTGTGTGTGTGTGTGTGTGTGCGCGCGCGCGTGTGTGTGTATATTGTTGAAGCTGTAGAATATACGTTTCAATATGTTTCATGACGATCCTTGTTATCTGTTTCAACTCAGTTTCTTCCGTTCGTCCAAACCTCCACCGATCTTTGTCTGGTAATTTTTTTTTGTATGTTTATCCGAAACGTGTCGAAAAGTTCTCTGGCCGTCTTAATTTTCAAATATTAGCCAAGAGACTAAAATGACCAAAATCTATGAACTGCATCCTGGCATGTAATCGCATCTAAATATTACAATACCATGTATGATGGATAAATTATCGTCTAAATAACGCAAAAAACAAAACAACACTGTTAATATGTTTTCGTATGAAATCGCTTATATTTTATATTATTTCTCTCTGTTTTTCTTTCATTGTTTATTCTGCTGCTCTACTTGCAGGCCATTTCTGGTTTCGACTAAGGAGTGACCTCTGTCCTCTACATTCCTGTTCGATAAGTTGAAATGATAGTTAAACATCTATTAAAAAATCTATTGGTAGCCAAAACGACAGCCCGAATAAGATATTTTCATCGAACATTTAAAGAAATTAACTTAACTAGTGAGTAAAACTGATTGGATTTTTGGAAGATTATTTCACAGGTATGATGCTGCCAGTCATAATTCTTTGTTTACTCTGTAATTGATATCACGACTTTGAATGAGTTAATATGTCGGACATTTTTATAATGAGAGTGGATAGGTTTTCATATCACCAGGTCCTTACCCTTCCCTGTTCATGTTTGCTGCGTACGAAAGATTTTCCGATTCATTTCCTCTCCTTAGGCATTAATAATAGTACTGTGGGATGCTTTTTATGATATATATATATATAGATGATAGCAACATCTCTTCATACTGAGGGTACCGTGTTGGCAGTTCTATGATATCTGCTTTTTGTCAGGAAATCAGGAAGCCGAATTCTTGTGTCTCGGACATCATATTTAAATTAGACACCCATAAAGCAGGCGGAGGTAATGGAGTCCCAAACAACGACCTAAAGATATGTGCTCCTGATCTGGCTTCACTCCTCTCCAGACTCTAGAAATTTTGTCCCTTTTTCCTGCTATCCAGCTAGTTAGAAATCCGTATCTATAGTTCACATTTTAAGAGGTTTGATGAACACAGTAAATCCTCTATCTATTGACCTATTAGCAACTACTGTTTTTCGACTATGTATTCGAGACTATAATCAATGCTGTGTGGTTAGGTACCCTACCACTTACAATCTACTCTTTGCCAAAGAATATGGTTTCTGCTTCTCCAGATCAACCGCTGATGTGCTAACGGCCATCATTGAATATGTATTCCTTGCTCTTGATAATAATAAGGAAGCTCTAACTGTGGCTCTAAACATCTCAAAAGCGTTTGACAGTATTTGGCATACTGGCACGAATTATTCGGGTCTACGGTATTACTGGAAGATTTTTTTGATTTAATCAAATCAATCCTATCAAATCGTTTGTTTTGAACGGGTAATTTTCAGATCATTTCACACAAACGGGGCTGTCCCATAACGCTCTATCCTATGTATTACGCTATTTCTGGTGCTTATCAATTATGTACCTGATCTTTCTGCATTTATGCACATGACACTGCCATTTATTTCCGTTTCGTCAGGAGATCCACCAAGGTTGACAAAAGAAACTTGGTTGCTGCTAATGAAAAGAACCGCCAGTCAGTGGGACAGAAATTGGCTTGCAAATCTTAATGCTTAGAAAACAAAATTATTCTCCTTTATCCGCAATAGACAAACTCTTCTACCAGTCATCAACAAAGATGATGCTTATTTCCTTGAGAACAACAGACTGCTTCTCTTAACCTCACTTTTTTAATCAACATGTACTAGAACGACTACAACAGAACAATAACTCTATTTAATGCTAGGAAAGTTATGTCACTGTATCTCCCCGGAAAGTTTTTCCACAGAATCCCTCTTGCGTGTTTATAAATCGACCTTCATCTTTGCAGTGAATATTGTTGCCATATCTGGTCGGATTTTCTAGCTACTCATCACGAGATTCTTGACAAAATCCGAAGAAGGATCTGCAATGTAAATGATTCTGACGTGGCTTTCCTCTGTATTTTCTATATATAATTTCATAGTAACTGTGCTGAAGAGTTTTGTTATATATATAATTTCATATATTTCTATATATAATTTCATATATTTCTATATATAATTTCATAGTAACTGTGCTGAAGAGTTGAGTCTTAGGGCTTCACTAGTGCCTTGGCCACATGAATTTAAGCGTGCTACTTTTCGAATTCCAGTTGATTTCTTTGTATTCACGTACGCGCAAATATCTTTGGGGAAGGTATTAATCCGTCACTTCCTTCCAGTTATGGGTTAAATAACAGGACAGATTGGGTTCTATAGCCTTGGTCGGCAACCAGTCTACCGCAGAAAGCAATGGCAACATACTGCGGGATAATCTTCTGCTCAGTTAGTTATGTCTCTTTCGAGACATGACCGTCCAAAGCTTGTATCACATATGGCACCTAACTTACTGACTATATTGGCATCAAGTTCCCAGAGACTTATCATTAAAATAGTTAAACATAACTACTAATTCTCCTCTAACAAGTTTCTTTCCTTGTACTTCCTCCCCTGTAGAACACATTTCGCTTACTTCCTTTTCATATAGATTCTTCTTCTTCTTCTTCTTCTTCTTCTTCTTCTTCTTCTTCTATGTGTCCTGTCCCTTCAGGACGTAGGCGATCGTGGTTCACCTCGTCTCCTTATCCTTTGTAGCTCTTAGCATGTTAGCTCCTGTTACACCTGGCAACCCCCGTTCTGTCATCCACCTGATCAGGCCCTGCAAATATGTTATCCGCTTCCTTCCTCTGTTTCCATTTCCTTCTATCTGGCCAGTCAGTATCAGGTTCTCCAGGCTCTCCATCCTCATTGCGTGTCCCAGGAACTTCAGTTGTCTCTTCCTGATGCTCAGTGATAATTTCATTTTTGTTGCCATTCTTTCTAACACCTCACCATTGCTCAGTCCACATTTCCGCTGCTTCCAGTTTTGTCCTCATTTTCGATGATATTGTCCAGCATTCACTGCCATATTGAAGAACTGACATCACATAGCAATGCAGCACTCTTTTCTTTGTTTCTAGTGAAATCTTCCTGTGTGTTAGTACTTTACTCAGCTTCTGTAACACGTCCTTTGCCATGCCAATTCGCCTTCGGATTTCTGTGTCGCTCTATCCATCTCCTGTTAGAACACTTCCTAGGTATTTAAATTTTTGTACTTGCTTGATTCTGGTATCACCCACCTGTATTTGGAATTTTGGGTTGCGACTTTTGCTGATGAACACGCATTCAGTTTTTTTAAAGTTTTCTTATAGATACGATCTCCAAAAATGTAACCGCAGTATTATTCGCCATCTTCTGCCTTTTTGAATCCCGTTCTTCTGTTATCCTTTCCTCAGTACCCTATGTGCTCAGTATTTTCTCTCATTGTAACCTTCTTCGCACTAATGTCCGTCCCATTTTACCAAAATATCCACGTCCTTTCGTTGACTTGGTAAAATGCTGCCATTATACTGCTTTCAGTTCATCTTTTGGTGTTACAAGAAGTTCCGTTAGGCACTCGCTGAAATGTGCGCATCACCTAATAACCAAGTGGTTGTTGTCAGGGGAGTTAAGTAATCAGAAGTAAAAGGGTGAGATGGTCGCAGAGTTTATCTGACAGTCATGATTGGCTTCTCTTTCTTGTGTGACATTGTGTAGGCAGAATCATGTTGGCTGTTATATGTTCTTCAAGTACCCACACTGTAGACCCAGGGCAATAGTACCACCTCATGGCTTTGATGTAGGACTTCGTGATGAGTCTCAGATGCACATCAACACATTCTGGAGTTGTTTCCTTATCAGAACCATTAAAATTACTTTTATCCTGCTGACGTACCTTCATTATCACAATTATACTCAGCTAACTCTTTCCAATTATTCTGAAATTTTCTCAGATTGTCTCACAAATATTCTGAAATGTTAGTATTGTAGCTTCCGGCGCAAATGCTAAATGCTCAGTATACCGTTTCCAAATTTATGGCTGAGTGAATTGCGTCATATTGATTACTTTGTTAGAGACGGTAACCAAATGACACTACTATATTGAGCTGTCCACAAAATCAAAAACAAACAACGCTCATTTGCAAAAATAAAAATATGAAATAAAATACATTTAAATATAATTTTTAAATATATGTCATATTTTCCATATAATTACGACGAATACTTTTGGACTAAACCAATTATTTGTAAAAATTAAAAACTCTTAATATAATAGCCGGAAACTTCTATAAATTTTACAAACAACTAAATTTGAAATCAACTATTTTTGGTAAATTCAGTAACCATTTGCAAATATTCACACTTTCATAGAAAATGTCATGCTGTATGAATACATGTATACATGTAAGTATGCTTTCCTGCTTCAAAACAAATGGATTATTTTATACTTATCCACATCTGCGTTTTGAAAACGTGCTAGACTTATCTAGAACGTCATCTTACCCTCGAGACAAGACGCGTATTATTACAAATTCTTGTCTTACTTTTTCTATTATTCTCTTTTCACTACTGCAACTTTGAATCAGATACTTTTTTGTGCTCTCTTAACAATCATCAGCACCAATCGTTTCAAAATATTATTGTCGCAGAATCTTTTCTCATGGTTGGACGTTTGATTAATTCTTGTAAAGATCCATATTTGGTTTTGAAGATCAAAGATTAACAAAATTGATCAAGTTCACAACTGAGCAGATAAACTCTTTGAATTAGGTCAGAAGAATGATTGAATAAAACATTTTGTTGATTTAGGTTTGCTAGGACAATGATTTAGCAAATAAATAAGAAAGGTCAAAGGAATGTAAAGAAAGAGTTTGTCGTCACTGAAAGGATCAAAGAAATGATATCAGGAATTTCTCGTCATTAATTTGTTTTGAAGCAAAACAATGAAATTACGGTCATATTACGTTGAATACGCCGGTTCTCGCTCGATCACCGAGGTTAAGCAATGTACTAGATGGGTGACAGCTTGATATTACCAGCTGCTGTAAGCAATTATTTACGGATGTTCGTTGTGGTGCAGTGGATATCGGCTCGGAAAGAGAAATAGGGGAGTTCGATTTCCAGTCGAACACTCTGCATTCACTTACGCACTGGTACACTTAGGAAAGGTAATAATCCGTCCCTTCCCTCCAGTTATGGGTTAAATAACAGGGCAGGAATTGGAATCCTGCCCTTAAACACATCCCAATGAAACTTCATCGTGGAGAAAGCCGGATCAACCCCAACAGGGTGCATGCAAAAACAATGAAAGACATTATAAAAATCTATTTAGACAAATGAAACTGCAGTCGAAGTGGCTTGGATGACAGAGAAGAAAAATCTCAAATCGAAAGGAATTAATTTGAAACAGAGGAGTTGAGATGTAAATTAAATTAAGTCATATGAATAATTCTGAAAAGAAATTTAAAAAATGATATTTCAAGTAGAGTACAGACAACTGATACTTTTGTTTCAGTTGATCACGGAACATCAGAAATTTCATTTAAAATCTGATGTAATGTGAAAGTTATTAAGGAAATGTTACTGTCCGTTTAATCTTCATTTAAAATTGTTGTACTGTAATTATTAATGAGTCCTTATAATTACAGTGAATTTGATGGTTGTGCAATGAATAAAGGCTTGGGAGGAAAAATCGGAGAGTCGATTATAAATTCATTCGTATTGGTTATATTGATCTACGCACAAATAATCAGAAAAATTTAAATGAATCTATTGCTTCCAAAACCTCTGTATTATATAGTAAGTCATGTGTATAAAAATACCAAATGTTTTAAAGAAATATTCACTCACAATATATATATATATATATATATATATATATATATATATATATATATATATATAATGAATTGCAACAATCTCACTACTGGAGTATGAATACATAGTATATCACACGCTAAAATCGTACATAGTACACTCGGTATACAATCCAGGTAAATTCCGACAGAGACGAACTCAAGAGAACTCAATGTTAAATTCATTTATTTAATTTAACATAGTAATATAATTTATAAAAGATTTTAAATTATAACAATGGGTAATACTTATTTAACTGCATCCTGATGTTATTATTGCGGCTTGTCAAATGCAAATAGTACAAGAGTTGGTCTTCAAAATATTCCCACACCAAAAAAAAATTTTTCTTTTATTTAATTTTACATAGACGCTCACATGTCCATATTAGAAGAGACATTTGTCACGGTTTTTTACGAAAATTTCTCCTTCATTCGAAAATGAAAACTAAAGAAAGAGGAAAGCAAAGACAAAGAAAAGATACACGATGGATTAATGTAAAGAAGAGAAAAAAAGGGAAAAAGAGAAAGACAAAAAAAAAGAGGAAACAAAAAAAAAACTGAATGGAAAGCGAGAAGAGAAAAAGGAAGGACAAAGAGGTACAATAAAAGGAAATACAGTATCACGAGAAATAAATGTTGACACCATTTTTCGTAATAGTGTCTTAAACCTCCTAACTTTTCTCTTAAGAAAAAACATGGAACAATTTAACTATAAAATTTAATTTCTAATATACTGGGATGTATTTACGGTACTAAAATATTGTGCATCATAATTTTAATACAATTTGAAAAAATAACTACTCTTACTATTATATTAAAAATTAATGCTAATTTTAAAAAAATACTGTTAAAATAATGAAAAATACTAAAATTAATATAGAAACAAGAAAAATTTGATAAACATAACAGAAGGGGAAAATACACAAAAAAGGAAAGAAAAAAGAAAAAAATCACAATGCAACGGATTTTAAAATAATTTAAAAAAATACAAAAACGCTTGATCGAAACCGACGTATATAATTCATTCTTAGAAAGTGAAAATAAATTTTTACACTTAAAGTAAAATATACCGACTATAGGGAATACTTATGGTGAAAAATAAATCATATATCCTAATATAAATTATACTATAACCACTAATAGTAATTTATTTAATGTTTAAAATAATATCTCACAATAAGAAAATATAATTTATTTAAATACAATCTTAATAATTATCTACAATACTAGCAATACTACTACTACTACTACTACTACTACTAATAATAATAATAATAATAAATAATAATAATAACAAATAAAACAATAAAGAGATAACAAATGTATGTATCCATACATATATATACACACATATATATTTATATGTATCGATATACATATGCATTTATATATCCATGTATGTATCAAACAAAATTTCTGTTAGACGTAATAATAATAATAATAATAATAATAATAATAATAATAATAATAATAATAAGGACTCTAAACGACATCAGGCGAATGGATGCTAAAACAAGAAAGCTTCTTTCTAAGCATAAGATGCATCATCCAAAGGCTGATGTAGACCGTCTATACATACCCCGTAAAGAAGGTGGAAGGGGTCTTATTCAGCTGGAATTGTCATACAAGACAACAACTATTGGCTTACTAACATACATAGAAACAACAAAGGATTGGATGATACAATTAGTAAGGCAACATGAAGAAAGAAAGAAAAAATATTCAATAATAAAAGAAGGCAGTAAATACAAACAAGATTTACAGTTAGTAGATTCTGTAGAAAAGCAAAACAGTAGCCAAGAACCAACTATTGCGGCAAAAAATATGAAAATGAAAGCCAAAGATAAAGCTCTTGAAAAGATGAAACAGCGCTGGCAAGACAAACCTCTGCATGGCCAATATCCAGTACGTGCCAATAAATCCAATGTTGACAAAGTTAATACTCATCGATGGTTACGTGCATCTGGATTAAAGTCTGAAACTGAAGGATTTATACTTGCAGCACAAGACCAAAGTCTTTTCACGAGAAACTTTCAGGCAAATATTATGCATAATAATATGGATCCAAAATGCAGGTTTTGGGATAAACACCAAGAAACAATAGACCACTTAATCTCAGGCTGTTCTGTGCTTGCCCCAAACGAATATAAAAATCGCCACGATAGAGTTGGGCAATATTTATATTGGGCAATATGCAAACATTATGGAAAAGCTGTAAACAAACACTGGTATGAACATCATCCAGCACCGGTTACAGAAATAGAAGATGTAACCATTCTATGGGATTACACCATCTACACAGACAGAAAAATTGAAGCAAACAGGCCAGACATTATTGTTAAAAACCAGAAGGAGAAAACTTGTCTATTAATTGATATGGCTTGTCCAGCGGATTGTAACATAACAATCAAGGAATTTGAAAAACTGTCAAAATATAAAGACCTGGAAATTGAAATAGGAAAAATGTGGAAATTGAAAACAAGAGTTGTGCCAGTGATAGTAGGTGCACTTGGAATGATAAAAAGTGGAACAAAACAACACATTGAAAGAATCCCTGGAAACCCCAGCTTAAGAGATATACAAAAAATTGTCTTATTAAGTACAGCCCACACACTAAGGAAAACTTTATCTATGTAATGCTGGGGATGATAGGGAAGACAGAAAAACATGAAATGGAGTCATAACAACACGCCACTACCTGCCTTAGGTCTCCCCGCAGACTTGGTTGGTAGTGAGACCAAAGCAGAAATCGAAATATGATGAAAAATGACATAATAATAATAATATTAATATTCATTAATAATAATAATATTCATTCTATCACGAAAGAAACAAAGGAAAATACAAAAATATCTATAAATATAATAATTATAAAAAATAAAAATAAAAAATATATCAAGTTTTTACTGTAAACTAATATTGACCTGACGTAGAAAATGTAGCTGTCATATGATATTAGCATACATATCAAAATTTAACATGGAAATTTAATTTAAAATATAATGGGATATATTTACGGTACAAAATTAAATTGTGCAACATAATTTCAATACAATTTGAAAAAAATATCTACTCTTACTAGTATCACAAAATATCCTATTAGTTATTTAAAAATTCAGTTAAAATAATTAAATCATTAAAAAATTAAAAATGAAACGTTAAAAAGATAGACATGAAAAAAGGGAGTAGAAAAATAAAAAGAAATAGATAACAATGAGAACAATATAAAAAAGAACTTAATTTAAATTCATTTAGAACAAACTTCCTATATCAAACAACGTCTATTACATTAATTTTCATTCTTAGAAACGCGGTATGAGATTTCCTCTTGAATTAAAAAAAACGAATTTTAGGGTATATTTGCGGTGAAACATAAATCATAAATCATACATCCAAACATAAATGACTATAGAACCATTAAAATTAATTTTTTAAAATAAAATTAAAATAATAATTCCTAGTAAGAAAAAACATATATAGAAATTAAAATTTAATTTTAAAAAAACATTTAAATTATTATAATATTTAAAACAAGCAATAATAATAAAAAAAATATAAAAAATTATAATAACAGAAAACAGAAATTCGTAATATGTATATATATGTATGTATATGTGTGTGTATCAAACAAAATTTCTATAAAAAATTAACAATAATAATGATTGTAATAATAATAATACTCATTCTATAAAAGACGTGGGAAAAAGAAACATAAAAATATACCTATAAATATAATAATTATAAGAATAAAAATAAAAAAAACACAAAATATTCAAAAATTATAATTAAAAATTAAAAAAATCAAAACAACCTTTGCTGTAAAATGATATTAACAGCATATTCCAGATGTTTTCAAGATAAAGACTTTTAAAAATTTAAACTAGTATAATTTCATATAATTTACACCAATTGAAATCACGATCAGGATTTATCTAGACTATTTTATATCTATTTGTGTCTGCATTTAAATATTAATTCATTCCACTGATTAAGAAGTTCCTTAGGATTATTATATTTTATAATCAACAATTTTTCCTCCAGGCATAAACTGCACCTAGCCCTGAAATTGCTAGGAGAATTGGCGTATTTCATAATGCCCCATCTGACCAGTGGGGTCAATCCTCCGTCTTTAATATTCCAATGTTGCTTAAATAGAGCAGTCTGATGTTTCAAGGAGGCGTTGGAAAAAAAAATTATGTGATTGTACAATCTCTGCTTCTAACTACCTGCAGATATCCCTATATAAACTCTTTATTGTTGGGGTCTTCCACTGGACGAATTGTGTTTTCATTGATAACTCTTTCGGAATTACACCAGCAATCAACTTGACAATTGGTCTTATTGATGTAATTACAGGAAGGGTTGTCTACCGAAGGTTTGCTAAAGAAGTCTCTAAGTAATTTGTTATTATGTGAATTAACTATGTTATGCAATGATTGTTCATGTCTGAAGAATATATAGAAGATAAAAGATGAAGTCAATATTGATGTCCAAGATAATCCCACTGGATACTATTTTGAATTTGGAAATTTTTATTGCTGATAATGCCAAGAAATAAAAAAAGTGAATGTTCTCAATGATATCATGAAAATCTTGTATTTGATAAAAAAATTACCAAGAAGTATTCACCTAAGAAATAAAACTTAGAATAAAAAATTGGATTTATCCAAGAGTTTGTATCAAATTAATATTCAATGTTTCTCTATGAATTGATTAAAGATGAAAATAAAAATAAAACCACTAAGGTGCCAATCCGACAAACAAATATCTAACACCTTCCAGTTTGTTTTAAAAAATACCGAAAAAACATTTTTTTAAAAAAAGTATATTAAATTATAACATGAAAACGAACCACATTTAAGAAATCCATATCAGAAAAAAATCTATAGTTATATGAAAAAGAAAATAATATCTGTTAGATAAAAGATTTAGGACATCACCATTGTTTCCTCTGAAGAATTATTGGTTGAAAAGTATCCTTGTGGATAATTACAAAACAAAGACAATATCTAAAAGTACCAGGTAATGTAAATTATTATGTGGTTGTTTAGGGGATATGGCCCGGAATGTTTAATCGGAGAGCCATGTTCCAACTGAAGTTGTGTTACGCACAAATTGCTTTGAAAACGTAGGAATTCACGTACTTTCACTCCAGTTATGGGTTAAGTATTTACATTTTTTCTCATTGAAAACCTTTTCAACTTCCTATAAGTAAGTAAATTAAATAACATTGCGTGCAAAATATTTAGTTTTGGCTCTAAATAAACTATTAGTAAGCAGCTAAATAAAAAATGTACAGTAGGCAATTTTTCTTAACTATTTCACTCAGATAGAGAACCGACAAGTAACCACAGTAGTAAAAGTAAATGAATTTGATTTTGGAATTGTGGCAAAATGTAGTAATTTCTAGAAACAGTCGATATCGCCAAAAAACTTATACGAAAATATATTTTTACAAAAATCTTATTAGATCAACAATGTGAAAAGCTTTTAAATTATATTAATGTTTGAGAAAATATAATCGAAAATTGAGAAAGTAGAGGATCGGTAATCAAAGTTGAGTAGCAGTTGATTAGAAAATGTTAATAAAATAGAAGGCATTTCAGCAGAATGAAGATTGTGCAGTATGAAACTATTGAGTATGCAGCATTGGAATGTCCCATGTCTGCACAGAAAGATTTTCAAAAACTGGAGAAGTGACAATGTGACTGCAGATTTACATTAGTAATATTATAAAAAATGGATTTGGGAATACAGGTCAACTATATTTTCTATATACAAAATTCTTTGACTTCTATCTGTCCGTTTGTCACACCATTTAAAATAGCCAAACACTGGCCGATAAAAACCAAATGTTAGAAAGAAGTGCAAATAGGTAATGGGGTATAAAGTAGCATTGTTTTACTAGGGTGCATAGCTTAATTCAATAAATTTTATTTTTTAGCATCCAAAACATTCTCGCTAATTTCAAAACAAATTTATGATTAAAATAACATATACATATTTTATAAAAATACAATATACTTTCTTTAAGATTAAACATATATATATATATATATATATATATATATATATAGTCGTAGCAGAAGAACAAAAGAAATATATATATATATATATATATATATATATATATATATATATATATATGTATGTACTCTCGAAAATTTTTAGATATTCAACAATTTCATGTGTAATACATATTTACCAGGCAATTAATTAAGTAAATGTAACATTGAGTTCTTTTGAGTTCGACTCTATTGGAATTTACCTGAATTAAATACAAAATATTCTACGTTATATATATATATATATATATATATGGGGTAGCGACTCCGAATAACACCAAATCGGTCGAGTTTTGACCCCGGCCAGAAGCAATTGGATGTGTCTTTGCACACTGATTATCTGTGATACAGCGAAACAGGCTTGTATGTTGATGACTAATATATATATATATATATATATATTTCTGGTAAAATAAAATAAACACTGATAGCATTGTCAATAAATTATGGAGAGTTTCAAATGGGCGGAGGAACCGAAAACTTCAACAAGAGTAAATCCTGTACGGATTCCAACGCACCAGCCGTTTGCCAAAAAATTCATGTAATCATTAAATTGAAGATGATGATCGAAGATGAACAAATAATCTTTTTCTGTGTTATGAATATTTAAATGCAGAACATTATTCAAATTTTTTACCCCGATATAATTATGCTCACCAAAGAAGATGAGCTTGCGTGTCCGCTGGATTCAACAGGAATCGAGAAGGTGCGTAAAATTGAAAACGATAGTACTATGTTTTCCATTTTATGCATTGCAGAAAATATGTTTTCTTGTTCCAACATGTTCAATGTGAAAAGCAATAAAAATATAACGCAGTAAAATCTCAGTTTATAATTTATAAGGGTAAAACCATCTACTACCATTTGAAAGTCGAAGCAACACAATAAAAGAAATGTAATTGAAATTGAAATGTCAAATATGAGGCACATGAACACATCAACATTTCTAATTGTATTTGGTGCTGTCGGATTAATTGGAAAATGTTCTATTATAATCACCGAAGGTATTCCTGTCAGCCCAAAATACAAAAATATTATATTCACAAGTTTATTCCACATCGTAAAAAGGGTTTTATCTATGGGAAACTTGTCTGATCTTACTCTTTATTTTTCAAAACATGCTCAGAGGAAAATGGAATAATGCTATTTCTGTGCTGAGGAAAGGTACCATTTCTAACCTGGAAAGGAAGGAGGATACACCAAAATACTACTACTACTACTACTACTACTACTAATAATAATAATAATAATAATCAAAGTAAACATATTTCATGGTGATAATAAATATATCGTAAGTGAAAGTTGTAAGCTAATTCAAAAGTAATAAATGTACAAGAATGGCCATTTCGAAAAGATGCAATCTTGAATATCAATGAAAATCAAATCATATCAGAACAAACCAGAGATTTTTAAAAAAATAATCTGGGTTTTTGAAACCAAAATAATGTACACAGAAATGAAAGTAAAACGGGAATAGTAATTCTCTGAGTTACTTCATTGCCACTGCTGTAGCCTGGTATTTAATTCTCAACTCTTTGGGTCAAGTCACTGGAATTAACCAACATTTATATTTACAGAACAACTGAGTTTTTGGGACATATAAACCTAAAGTTCAGTTGTACGCTATGGCCAGAACGTTGTACAAATAGCAACAAAGATGAGGACAATAGTCCGAATAATATAAATGATGAGCACATATCTTTAGAGAATTTTCTTTAGCCTGAAAATTTAACATATATTTAAAGATTCAAAATGCCTAACACGTTAAGTGGTATTTTCTTCCGGCCACTCTGTACAAAATGCCGTCCTTTTTTAATTCGAAGGAATATTTCTTCATCTACACCCCATATCAACCAATCCTCTGTCAACCATTAACATACGTTTGTTTGCTAGGCTGCTGGGTGACTCGCTCTGTTCACCTGACTAACATATATGAGCCTCAAATACTTCCAGCACTCTTTCCTGGTTGCATTTCATGATTTCATCTTAGTTGAAATTGTGAGGTTATTTGTGAGAATTCTTTTAAAGGATACCACCATATTCATAATAAGAACAAAACATATATCAAATTGCAAATGCTCAGTGTGAAAAGTTGAGTTAATGAAAAACGTAAAATATTTGGGGCATACTATAGCTTATTCATTAGTACGTACTAAAAGCAACATTCGTTATTGTAACAGGAGAGAATAAATCTCATGTGACAATATCGATTGACATATTTTAAATTAAATCCATATAATCAATATTTTGTTAGGAAATTTCTCTTTTGCGTTTTAGAACTCAAATTTAAAATATCACATTAAGAAATTCTTACATCAAATATTTTAGTGCATAGATCAGTTATGACAAATTTACTATAGAAGATAAGAAAATGAAACAGAATAGGTTGTGGTAACTAAGATTTTGATTTCACCACCAATTACTTCAAAGTGAAACATTAACCAAAAAATCGAATCAAGTTCTTAAAGGCCATGTTGGAAATATTCTTTCCTATAGTTGTCTACAGTATGAAATTAAAATGGCGTTGAGTGAATGAAGAAGGAATATACCCTTCTTCGAACCCCGTAGACTAGAGCAATACACTTAGAAACAAAATAATATACCAAATAACTGAAACCACATCATTTGCTGAATTTCAACAGTATCATACAATTGATAACACAATTAACTCAAATAAAAAAATAACATAATCAAGATGGCGACCTTCGACGCTACTCCAAACAAAAGATTCGGAAGAAAGGCCTCCACATCTATTGCAGAAGAGCGATAACAGTTAGCGGCATTGAGAATCTTATTTTCCTGAAAAGTGCGTGTAATAGAACTATTTAATAAATTAAACATAACTCTGGCAATTAATGTCGAATGTTCTCGTTTAAGAAAACGGTTAATATTCTTCTTTATGTGCCGGGTTTCCATAATTTCCTGTTTTTTGTAGCACTTAATAAATTGGCATTTATATTTCTATCTAACCCTTTTCTCTCGTTTATTTACTCAGTTCACTGGGTAGTATCGTATGCAGATGAAGCGACCAGTATATATAGAGAGCACTTAGAGAAGTACAAAGAAAAAGAGCCTGTCGTCCCAGAGAACACGCAGAGTTGTACTATGACGACTGCTATTCACATTGATATGCATGTCATAACGATAACGTTACCCATAGAACGTGTAGAAACATGAATGAAAACTTTTGGGGCATTTGCAAGTGTAAAGAAATTAAACGACTAAAAGACTGACGGAGGCAAAAACGAGATAAATAATTTATTTCTTACTACTGTGGGATGCGGAACTGTGAGAAAAAATTAACCATGTGTTATCTAAACAATTTAGAAGCAATGACGTTTGAGAAAACTGAAAGTCGTTAAAAAGAAGACCAAAAATTGGTAATAGCGAGAAATAAAACGAGTTTTGGGAAACAAGATAAGCACCACAAGATTCTATTATGCAATATTTTCATAGATTGAAAAAACGTAGTAAAGTATTGTGAAGTTGATAAATTGGGAGCACATGAAATGTTTACAGAAGATGAATTAATTTTTCTTAGAATAATTGAAGTCTTGCATGACCAAAACCAAAAAGGCAAAATACTAGAACGTTTGCAGAGTATCAGAATGAGTTTGGAAGTTACTTCGAGTTTTGCAACAATTATAGTTGATGAAAGAATTTCAGCAAATAAACGAAGAATTCGAGACATATAGGACGAGAACTACCAAATCCATAATTAAATGAAATATTGCGATAAGAGTGATAAGAAAAACGTGTGTAAATGTGTAGGTTTGCGAAAAATATACTCAAATTACAAAAATGATCATTTCCAGAATATATGCAAATTGGAAAAGCAAATAAGAAAAGCAAATAAGAAAAATGAAAACTGTTCAAACACCCACCAAAGAAGAATATGAATACAGAAAATAGAGTTAGTGAAAAATATAGATAAATGGCTAATTATTTGACATACAATTTGATAGGGACAGTGAAATTACGCTTTTACCAAACATTTTCTGGCTAAAATTAGGACGACCGATGTTAAAGATAGCAGCGTACAAGTAAAGCAATTTGATGAAACGACCATTAAAAACAATGAATTTGATTAGACACAGAAGCAAAACATCGCTTTTGAAACAGTAAAAATATTTTCAGGAGTCAAACTAATAATAATAGTTTTTGATTGCCAAAAAGCAATAACGTAAACCACGGCTGCAAGTTTGAAGGCGATTGCTAAAGTTCTATCAAAAGAAGACCCAGTCACGTATATATCAAGAAGCTTAACGTCCCGAGAAACTTGAATATTGAAAAAAAGCGCTAGGAACTGTTTAGAAAATTAAAAGATACAACACTATTTGGTAGGAAAAAGCTCTTATTAAAATTGAACCACAAACCATTAGAATCCATATTTACCTGGAGAAAAGTATTACCAACATTCAAATAGTCAAGTGTTTTACGATGAGCCGAATTCTTCCTCTTAATATAGAAAAAATTAGAAACAAAGCAATACTCAGTATTAAGCAGAATCGTAGAAATAATATTAATAATAAATGGAGTATTTGTTTGATGGTAGAGCGACCTTTTAAGAAAGCAAAAGCACGAAGTATCCATAGAAAATGGCATTGAATACAATGAAGATGCAATAGTAGTTCCACAAATTCTGAGTAGGGACATATTAAAAGGAGTACATGATGAGTAATATTGTGGCATAGCAGGAACACAAAGAAGACTAAAATTGCAAGCTTGATGACCAGGATATTTAAAAGATATAGTAGAATACGTTAAGAGATGCCTAAAATGTGCAGAAATAAAGAACTTGAAGCTAGCAAAACTTCACTCATGGCCCAAGGAAGCAGATCCATATGGATCACGCACACATCAGAGATAGGGGATTATTGTTAACATTAGTAGACTCATATTCCAGCAGGGCAGAAGTTGTCAGAGTAAAAGAAAGGAAGACCACCGCAATAAAACAAATACTAAGAAGCCTATTCTAAAGGAATGGAGTATTCCAGACGCTAGTTACCGACATTGCACCCAAATTTTGCGACGATAAATTATGTACGGAGTTAAAACAAATTAGATGAATACCACACAAGAATTCACCATATAACCCACAGTCTAATGACATTGCAGAAAGAATGGTTAGTTAAGTGCCATACGTGATACACGCTTGGGCGATCATGTCTCGAAAGGGACATGACTGACTGGGCAGAAGATTATCCAGCAGTAGTTTGCCATTGCTTTCTGCGGTAGACTGGTTACCGACCAAGGCTATAGAACCCAATCTGTCCTGTTATTTAACCCATAACTAGAAGGAATAGACGGATTAATACCTTTCGCTTATCGGCTTGGAACGAGAAACCGGAGAGCCGAGTTCGAATTCCAGCTGAATTCATTGCATTCATGTACGCGCAAATACCCTTAGGAAAGGTATTAATCCGTCACTTCCTTCCAACTGTTCAACTTGTGCAGTGAGAATATTTTGAGGAACCTAGATGAAACGCCAGGATTTGTTATTGGAGGCCACAACTTGAACAACATAAGGTGTGTAAATGATACAATGCTGATTGCAGACACGGAAAGGAAACTACAAGAACTCCTACAGAAGATATCGGTGGAGCGTGACAAAGAAGGACTACAAATAAACTTAAAGAAAACTGAATGCAGGTCAGCAGCAAAAGGTGCAACCCAAAATGCCAAATACAGGTGGGGAATACCAGAATGAAGCAAGTACAAAAATTTAAATACCTAGAAAGTGTCCGAAGGCGAATTGACATGGCAAATGGACGCGTTCCAGAAGCTGAGTAAAGTAGTAACACACAGGAATATTTCACTAGAAACAAAGAAAAGAGTGCTGGATTGCTATATGATATCAGTTCTTCAATACGGCAGTGAATGCTGGACAATATAATCGAAAATGAGGACAACACTTGAAGTCGCTGAAATGGTTCTACAGAAGGATGCTGCGGATATCGTGGACTGAGCATGCAAGCAAGGATGAGGTGTTAGAAAGAATGGCAACAAAAAGGAAATTAATACTGAGCATCAGGAAGAGACAACTGAAGTTTCTGGGACATGCAATAAGGAAGGAGAGCTTGGAGAACCTGATAGTGAATGGCCCGATAGGAGGAAAAAGAGACAGAGGAGTGCAGCGGATAACATATTTGCAGGACCTGATCAGGTGGATGACCGAACGATGGTTGCAGGGTGTAACAAGGGATAGGGAGACGGGGAGAATAATGATCGCCTACGTCCTGAAGGGACAGGGAACATAGAAAAGAAGAATAAATGAAATAATAATAAAAACTTGAAGAATTTGATTTTCCCATGATGCAAAAGAATAAAAGAAACCAAGAATGGCTCCCGGTCACGTGTGCATTTTATGACCACCCACTTCCGGAAACAAGATGATAGGTCTTTTCTCTTCTTTCGACTACTGGGCTTGATCGTGTTTGGTAGACATCCCAAAGATAAAATTTGGTTACACTGACGCAACGTAAGTCTGACTAGATTTTCACCATTCTCGACACATTTGTTTCTTTGTACACACGCACGGCAATAAACATTAACGATTCCTTTTCTATTCAGCTTTACGTTTTCTTTTCTTTAATGCGGTCTACCAACATGTGGTACTAAATAAAACTCTCTACATTATAGGATGTGCGTTGTGGTGCAGTGGATATAGGCTCGGACCGACTAAATCTGGGAGCCAAGTTCGAATTCCAGTTGAATTCCTTGCATTCACTTACGCACAAATACGAAGTGGGAAGAGTAATATTCCGTCTCTTTCCTCCAGTCATGGGTTAAATAATAGGATAAATTGGGCTCTATAGCCTTGGTTGGCCACCAGTCTACTGTAGAAAGCAATGGAAACCTACTGCGGGATAATCTTGTGCTCGCTCAGTCATGATCGCCCAAAGCGTGTATAACGTATGACACTTAAGTGACTGACTGAATAAAATGGATTGAATCATGTTTAAGGCTTCTACTGTACATAAAGTGGGGGTCGTTTTGTATTGTTTAAAGTAATACACTGATCACCCACTAATACGTAAAAATATAAAATATCTCTTCTCCCTCTAGCTATGAGTCAAATAATAGGTTACATTGAGTTCTATAGCCTTGCCTGGCAACCATTCTACCGCAGAAAGCAATGGCAACCCACTGCGGGATAATCTTCTACTTAGTTAGTCATGTCTCTTTCGAGACATGATCGCCCAAAGCGTGTATCACTTATGGAACTTAACTGAGTGACAGTATTCTCCGCATTCTTCTGTAGAACTACACTTCAAATTTTTTCTTCAGCTTTAAGGAGATTGTCCAAAATTCAGTGTCATATTGCAGGACAGATACAACATATGATTAAATTACACTGTTTCTAAAAAAAGGTAATTCTCTTTCTTAGTCCAGTGCTTAGCTTTAGGAATGCAAGTTTGGCTAATCATTTAAGCTACTTATTAAATATTCTTTACTTGTTCGATGTTGGAACCTTCTATGTACAATATGCAGTTGGAGCTTATCCTTTTGCTAACAACCATGCAATCTGTCTTTTTGAATGTGGTGTTTAATTTTTTTTTCTCGCTTTCCTTATGTAGGTGTGTTAGAATTTTTTCTTTGTCTGCTACCAACACTCTGCCATCTACATAAGATATATTCTTAAGAATGTGACCGTCAGTAATGAATTCTGACAGGACTTTTAGTTTTCATAAAATCGTCCCGTTATATCGCTAGTATAAATCCAGTGAGAAGATACACTTTTGTCTTACATCCCTTTCTATTTTTGTATATATTCTGAAATCATTTTCTTTTCCTATGCAGGTGGTTTGATTCCAGTATAGATTCTTGATATCATAATCTTCTTTCTAAATATACTGTGGTTGCTGAGCAGTTCCATATTTCCTTTTAATGTAAATTATTACAAATCTTTGCGTAATCTGTAAATCACAGATACACGTTTTTCAATATTTGTATTGTTCTTTCTGATAACATTTTCAGCATTAATATCGCGTAACATGTTCCGAACAATGCAATGTTTTCGTCATACTTCCGGTCTGGTTCTACTGGGAAATCAATTCAAAAGATTTGAAGAGAACAGATGCTACACATAGATTCTATACATTAGGCCTGAGATAGAAGAAATCTGTACCTCGACTAGCACTGTTTTTTAAATCACTGCTGCGTATGATAATATCACGTGGAATATCCGGTTCTTGTACTATCGCTGAAGTTAAGGAAACTCGAGCCTCATCAGTACAGAAATGGGTGAGCACTTGGTGCTGTAAACTAAGATATGCGAGTTATGCATTTAAAAAAGCAAAATTTCATATTTGTGGTGGAGTCGATATCGATTTAGTACGACAAATCGGGGAGCCGACTTCGAATTCTAGTTGAGTTCCTTGCATTCACTTACTCGCAAATACCCTTGAAAAAGAGATTAATCCGTCTCTTCCCTCCAGTTATGAGCTAAATAATAAGACAGATTTGGGTTCTATAGCCGGCAACCCATCTACCGCAGAAAACAATGGTAACCTTCTACGGGAAAATCTTCTGCCCAGTCAGTCATACCTTTTTAGAAACATGATCGCCCAAAGCGTGTATCACGGAAGACTGTTATAATATTCACTTGCGTGCAAATAGACTTGTGAAAACTATCATTTAACTTCTTACTCCAGTTGTCGATTAATTATTTGGACATCTATCACTAAATTATTTTTAAATAAAAGAAAAATCATTCTACTCCTTAAAACAATTTTATGGATTGAAAATAAACTGTAGAGCGTTGCTAACCCGTAAAGACTTAATAATTATAGGTTAATATATGCCGGTTTTTCCCATATCAGAAACATGTACTACGCTTACTATTAGAGATGAGGAGAGTATATACTACACTTTGATCGAAGCCGAGAAAATGAAGAAAGCATAACACGACTCGCATTGGTTGCATGAATCAACAATACTGAATATTCCAATATTATCATTGTCATTTCAATTGAGAAGTACTTAGATCGTTCCATTACCGCTATTCTTTTGTATATCTAATGTTATACAATTCAAATCTTTCAAATCTATGCTCGGCATCTGATACTTCTTGCTGTTAAACTACGGGGGTCATTCCTGGAAATTGTTAACACATGAAGTAATAAATTTTAGACGAGGCTCTTTCATTTGTATCTTGGTTCCATTTGATGTATTCCTCATTTTATGTCTATTTCTTACTGGCCGCGGAGATTATCACATTTCCTTACAGACAAATCGATGCTCAGAATGGGATTGTAGCGCAGATGTAATTACGAGATTTCTTCATTATATTGAAACACTTTGGCGTAAAGGTGAAACAGAAGAGTGGAATCTTTCAGAGAATCTCAACTCCCTTCCAACGACATTAACTTATTTCTAGGCTTTGAAGAGAATCTATTGAAAGGTCACTGAGTTCTTGAACCGAAGTTAAGATCGACCTATCAAAAATTGGTTGCAATCAGATTATTTAAATTGAATCCTTAGATAATAGCATTTGCTCCAGTAGGGAAATCGTAATATATTTTATACTGATAGATAATACGATTTTAGAAGTTGGTGTCTTGTCATCACATTTCAGAGATCTTTTAAAAATGAGTCGCATTAAGACTAGGTTGAAAGAAATTTTCTACTATAATCAAACGAATTAAATCTAATACGAATGAATATATATATATATATATATATATATATATATATATATATATATATATATATATATAAGGTAATATTTTATTTATAAGTCTATAATAAAAGCATACTTTACTGTATCATAAAAGCCGTTTTGTTTCGGTACTATTATATTAGCACCATGTCAGTCATTGACGTATTTTCTCTTTGAAGAATCATTATATATAGAAAGTTAAAAACAACACAATTTTAACCAATTTTTAAAAAAAATATACACTGCACGTCAAACAAATGGAGTCTAATTAGTGGGTGATCTATCCTTTAAGCCGTAACAAATAAATTATAGGAAGATGGGAAAATCAATGAATATATGCTTGGAGATAGAGAATATATCTATAGTTATATTTTATTAAGAAAAAATTATTTATATTTTAGGTTATGTCTTAGACGTTTATGACAAATGGAAGTTACACAGTTATGTCTAATGAGTAAGTTTAGTTTTAGGAATTTGGTATTCCGTAATTTTTCGTGTAAACATAGAAAATATAGCTGATGTAAACATTTACAAATTCTGATTTTTCTTAATATTCTCCAATTTTTATTAGGGGTTATATTCGCATCTTTTAATTGCCAATAATTGGTAGAAGGTGATGTGCTATTGCGGTGAGTTTTATTATAAAACATAAAGTTTAAAAGAAATGGGGGTCTTAGGTGAATGGGGGTCTTAGGTGAAATCTTTGTACAACCGATATAATATCCTATTACTGTGAGATTTTCTATATGTGGATGTGCAGTGTATTTGAAAACAAAAATAAAAAAAAACATTCCCATCTTTGTCTCTTGTCTATTACTTTACGTTGAATAATAACTAAAATAAAAATCAAGTAATCATATCACGATGACACGCAATAATTTTCCAGACTTGAAAATTGCAACATATGTGTCTCTAAATCATCTCATCACTGGCATGGAAAATGTCTGGGTCTTAAGTTAATTTAAATCTCTATCTTCTTATATTTTTACAGTGAAGTTTCTTCTATATGTGATCATGGGCGTAACTGACTACCGAGCACACCGGTTTCATAGTGAAAATCCGGCAAGGAAAAATGTCTTCGTCTGAAATCAAACCAAACAATTCCCGAAGAAAGAAAGAAAGAAAGAAAGAAAGAAAGAAAAACGAAGAAAACATCCGAATGAACGCAGTAAAAATATGTTTGTTTATTTATTAATTTTGAGAGGAAAGACTGGTTATACTCAGAAAGTCCGAACCCGATTTTCTGCTTTCCTTCACTTTTTGTGCCTAATTTCCATTGGAATAGCGAAAAAATCCTCAAAAATCATAGTTACAGGAAAAGGATGACACTGATGATGTCATCACATTGTCAATTAATAAATCTGGGCAATTTTCTCTGTCCCCGGTGTTTTTTTAGCATCAGTTACAGCCCTGTACATGATGATCTAGTTAGCTGAATTAAACCCCCAGAAAATTTCCCCACCTTTATCGTCTATATTTGATAAAAAATTGTGTTGTTTTTCAGCTTTATATGTAATGATTTCTAACAGAAAAAAATGTTTCAATGCTTGACGAGTAACGAAGCACAACTGCCCTTGTGCTGCAGTAAGCTACGTTTTTATGACAAACGTGTAATAAAATATTACCATACACAAAGCTCTGCTAAGTTTTAGGCACTCTTAATAAAGTAAATCACTACAAAAAGTGAACTGCCAAACCATTAATTTGTACTACTACAAATATATATATATATATATATATATATATATATATATATATATATATATATAAGTGACGCGAGTGGAAGTTGTGTAAGTAATTGTTAGTTTGATAGATTCGACTTAACGTCAGCATTTTGGGGTCTAGCTCGACAGGAGTGGCGCTCAGATGTAGATCAAAATTTTAGAACGCTAATGACATCTTGAAATTTTTAAGAAAGCTAAAAATAGTGGTAGTAAAATATATATTACCACCTAACAAATTTAGGGATCAGTTTGTGTATTGAATATAATATACAATCGATCACCCCAACTTTATATGATCTATATCTGTATATGATGCCCCTCCCTCTCCCACCCTAATCCAATAGATACATTCTACATTGTTATCTAAATCTATAAAAGTGACGAGGGTGGACGTTGTGTAAATATTTGCTATGTAAATTCATCATATGTCTCTTATTCTTATAATGCCTTAAACTACCCAAGTGAAACCGGACTAAACTGCTAGAATATATATATATATATATATATATATATATATATATATATATATATATATGGAATCTAATGTTAGTTATTTCTTTAAAAGCAGATAAATAAATAAACATGCTGATTTTTATTTTGAGCCTTGTAAAATTTCTAAAAATGTCGATTAAATATCTCTTGTTATTATTATATGAGTATATAATTAGATTCTCTCTTTTAATTGCATATATATATATATATATATATATATATATATATATATATATATATACCTATCAGTAATGAAGTATTTCATCTCTCTAAAATAATGATTAATCAAATCACCCCAAAATAAATGTTGAATGATAAGAAAGTCTTTCTAGTATTTACATTGTGTTCACTCTATACAAGGCACATAAAATATGAAAGATAGAGAGTTAATGAATGTATGTTGTGGTTGATCCAAAATATGAGGAGTTTAACATTGTAGCGATTGGGAAAGAGATTCCCGGACATCTGTTATACAAAGTACCAGTTTCTGTGTCGAACCTATTCAAATGAATTTTCTTTCTGTAAAAATTCATACGTATCTTAGATGTAACGGTCTCAACTGCTGAAACCTGGTCAATCAGAACCTTTGCCATGAAAATAGACATAGAATAGTGTGCAGCTTGAAGCCCTTCGTCCAAGAGGAAAGCGGGTTTAGGACGGAAAATAATTCATCAGTCACAAAAGTATGTTGACATTTGTAAAATTATCAAGGCTACAATGTAAGGATGGGTCAGCTCAATTACAGATATAGCCAACAAAACTATAGAAAACATTCTGTCCTGCAATTTATTCATAGATGATAGGAGAAGAGATGAATTTATAACTTTCCCAAAGTAAGTGAATGTGACTGGAATTCGAAACCGTTTTCTCAGAGCCGCTATTCACTCTGTCACCGTTGTTTCAACTAGGAAAGTAGTGTAACCATAGCAGAAACCCAAAGTAGAAGATAATAATAATAATAATAATAATAATAATAATAATAATAATAATATACATTTCCGCCTGTGGAATTCCCTTCTGTTTACTTGCTTCCCCGACGGCTACAATCTCCATGAATTTAAATGTAAAGTCAATAGTCATCTCCTATCTCATTAACCTGCGTCCTCTCTCTCATTCTCTTTTTTCCGTCCACTCCACTGTCATCAGTATTCTGATCCTTCTCTTACCCACTTCCTGACAACCCCTATAACTTGTGACTCTTTCTCATAACTTTTCTTCTATGTAACCCCCTGCAAAACAGTGGCCGTAAACTGCCTTGCTTAGGGCGATATGATTATAAAAAAATAAATTAAATAAAAAATGATAATAATATAATTATACATTAAAATTATTATTCTCACGTTGGTTGTTATACACACAACATTTCAGTCATATTATCTGCTTTTTCTAGTGTCCGCCTAACACTGTAACATTCTGGAAATATTCAATCGAACAATGTAATCTATCCAAACCAAGTCTATTCTTCTACTTTTACTTGTCATGTCTTGAAGATACCCTGTTTCATTTAATTCTCAATCTTAACTAACTTTCTCAATATGTTTCTTCAAATAAACAAGGATATATATCTTTTTTCGGTATACCTAACCCAAGGTAACGTATTACATAGACCGCAGACTTTCTTAGCGATATATTCATTATATATATATTAAAAAAAAAACAGTGAAATTTTTTTTTCTTTTACTCAACTCTACTTTGTCATAGCATAGAGGGGAGCACAATTTAGGATGCTCTGAGTAAGAAAAGAATAAATCCCGAAATAAATTCCAGCATTCCCATCGTCTTTGCTGATATGTTTTGGTTTAAACCTATCTAGTTCCATGAAATTTGTGAGTTCAATCGTAGATATGGAAAAATCCATGTAAAATCTTGAGGTGAAAAAAATTTGGAAGCTACCCAAAAGAGAAGATAGAGCCACTGAACTGGTGAAACTAGTAATGATCTACGCTTTCTAGTTCTACAAATTCCCACATTTACAGTTATTACTTCATGCTATATATATAGCGAAAATATATTTCGATTCACTTCGTATTCTATTATTAAGAAGGAAGCTTAATTCCATGTTTGTCTTTCCAATCATCGCTATTTGATGAAACTGATTCCCGAGAGGGGCTTTTCTGAATATTACACTCTTTTAAAGTCCAGTGTCTAAGGTTACATATGGTACATATCTTAATAATAAGCACTTTGTTTGTCAATTCCACATCCATTTTTAGTCATTTGAAAAGGAAGTAGGATTTGTATTGGAAATATTTATTTATCAAAAACTATTAACTGATAAGAGATATCTTAAAATGTGGAAGGAGAAATATCCGTATACATGGATTGAATGTAAGTTTTGATTTAAAATTTTGAAAAGAATAACAGACAGCAGATATACAAAGAAAGAATGGGTGTAAGACAAGGATGTGTTTTTTTTTTCACCGGATCTGTTTAACATGTACAGCGAGAATATTTTGAAGACACTAGAAATTATGCCTGGATTCGTCATCGAAGGCCACAATTTATACAACTTAAGGTACGCAGATGATACAGTGCTGATAGCAGACACAGAAAAGAAACTACAAGACGCCATACAGAAGGTATCTGAAAATGGTGACAAGAAAGGACTACAAATTAACTGCAAGGAAACCGAACGCATAGTAATCAGTAAAAAACAAAGCCCAATATGCCACATACATGTCGGGGATACTAAAATCAAGCAGGTACAAAATTTTAAATACATGGGAAGCGTTCTAACAAAGATCCGAAGGCAAATTGGCATGACGAAGAGAGCCTTCCAGAAGTTGAGTAAAGTATTAAGAAACAGGACAATTTCGCTATGAACAAAGAAGATAGTACTGGAATGCTATGTGATGTCAGTTTTCCAATATGGCAGTGAGTGTTGGACAATATCATCAAAGATAAAGGAAAAAACTTAAATCAATTGAAATATGGTTATACAGAAGGATGCTACGAATATCATGGATTAACCACGTGAGCAATAATGAGGTTTTGGAAATGATGGAAAGAAAAAGAAATTAATAGTGAGCATCAGGAAGAGACAGCTGAAGTTCCTGGAACATGCAATGAGGAAAGAGGGCTTAGAGAACCTGATACTCACAGGCCAGATAGAGAGAAAAAGAGACAGAAGAAATTAGCATATTTGAAGGACCTAATCAATTGCATGATGGAACGAGGGTTTCATGGTGTAACAGGTGAAGGCGTGGTAAGTTGTCACCAGGGATAGGGAGACGTGGAAAGCTATGATCGCCTACGCCTTGAAAGGACAGGGCACATAGAATAAGAATAACATGTACGACGAACAACTGAAGAAACTGTCCTTACAGCGAGTGAAAACTTAGGATAATTAGAAAAAAATAAGAGTAGATTGAACAATTTTCAAATCATATAAAAAAAATGAGACTTCTAAAATTTTCCATCTCAAGTTACACTGCGTTTCTTTTGTCTCGCCGAATGTTTTCTATATAATCGAAATCCGATCACCAGATGAAGAAAGTATCTCAATTATTTTTGTCTTTTTTGATTTCCAGTCTTAATTTTCATAGATTATTATTTCGTGTATCAAATTCCGGTCGTATATTTGAGATATGCTTTGTGGTGCAGTTTATTTAAGATCGGAACGAGAAAGTAGATAGCCGGTTTCGAATAAAAATTGCATTCATTTAACCGCAATTAATTTCGGAAAAGTTCAGTCAGTTAAGTGCCATACGTGATACACTCTTTGGGCGATCATATCACGAAAGAGACATGACTGACTGTACAGAAGATTATCTCGCAAAAGGTTGTCATTTTCTGCGGTAGGCTGGTTGCAAGGCTATAGAACTCAATCTGTCCTATTATTTAACCAATAACTGAAGTGAAGAAACAGATTAATAAATTTCAAAAGGTATTTGTGTGTAAGTGAATGCAAGGTATTCAGCTGGAATTCGAACTCGGCACCCCGATTTGTCGGGAAAGATATTAATCCGTATTTTCTTCCTCTAGCTATGGGTTAAATAGCAAAAAATACACTTGGAAAAATATTAATCCGTCTATTGTTCTTCAAGCTATAGGTTAAATAGCAGGAGAGATTGCGTTCTATAGCTTTGGTTGGCACCCAGTCTACTACAGAAAATAATGGGAACCGACAGCAGGAAAATCTTCTGTCCAATCAGTCGTGACTCTTTCGAGAGATGATCACCCAAGGGTGTATCATGTATGGCATGGACCGAATTGTGATATTGGTATCGGAGTATTTAATATTAACATTGTCTGCAGATACAAGACTCTGTTTTGAATTTGGGATAATTATCTTTAATAAAGTGAAGCTTAATACAGGAACTTTAGTTACCGATTCACTTTTGTTGTTTATTCAAATTCTATCGATTATTCAGTTAAGTGTTAATAACCACAGGCTACATTTTAGAATAGAAAAATGAACACACGTGCGATTTCGATGATTTGTACTTCATTTCACCCTTTTTACTTTTTGGTTTCGCTAAAAGAAATCTCATCGCATATTTGCTATTGTATTTATGGGCGTATAAGATATATTTTATATTTAATTTGAATCCTCTTTGTTAGTTGAATATGTGTATAGCTTGATGGTTATCAACCCAAAACACTTTGAAATGGCAAGCAAAATTCAAATTGACTGATTCTCTTTTGTTTATATTGCACATGGAAAAGAGTCAGTCAATTAAGTGCCATACATGTTACACGCTTGGACGATCATGTTTCGAAAGAGACATGACTGACTTGGGAGAAGATTATCCCGCATAGGTTGACATTGCTTTCTGCTGTAGACTGGTTGCCGACCAAGGCTACAGAACCCAATCTGTCCTATTATTTAACCCATAACTGGAAGGAAGAGACGGATTAATACCTTTCCCAAGGGTATTTGTGCGTAAGTGAACGCAAGGAATATGAGTGGAATTCGAACACGGCTTTCCGATTTCTCGTTCCGAGCCGATATCCATTGCACCTCGACAAAAGAGTAAGAAACCATTTTTTAAAAAACTTTTCCTACTTAAATTCCACTGCAATCTATGCATTCTTATCTAAAGTCACATAGTTGTCAAGAAGGGGTAGAAGTAAATTCAAAAGCAGACAGGTGCATATTTTGTGCACCTACCTGCATCTGCAACAGCTGCAATATGCAAAGTGTCGCTACAGCACGAATGAGTTAGAGTTCTAGTTATCGTAACCGAATATTCAGTTAAGTGTCCGTATGCAGAATCAACTAATGCTATTTCAACTGATGCATCTCAAATGATCATATGTGTTTACTTTCAAATTACTCAGTATGTGTTTTCTGTCATATGGCCCTGCTGATTTGATCTGTCGCATATTTCTAGACGCGACTCGTAAATTACAGAAATCAAATTAAGAATAGAATAGAATATAGTCAGATTTTTCCTTATTCCAGAAATTAATCCATTTCTCTTGAATTTTACTTCTATCAATTTATCAATATCTCATTTCAATGTGTTAAGATATCCATTAATATATATATATATTGACGCCAATTCGGTCGGGATTCAAACCTGGGGAAAAAAGCAATCGGAGTCTAACCGTACTGATGAGCTGTGATACGGCGAAACAGATCTGTCTGCTGATGACAATATATATATATATATATATATATATATATATATATTATGAACTCTATCGTCGATTTCGACATATGAGCGTATAACACAGACGAGCAGACAAAGAATTGTTTAAAGCGGTGAAGGCTTTTGTAGCTCCATCCATCACAACAGATAGAGGTTCACAGTTCCAATCAACACTTTTTGCTGAATTTAACCAGTTCTTAGGAACGAATCACATCAAAACAACTGCCTATCACCCTTGTGCAAATGGAATGGTTGAAAGATTCCACAGACAGTTAAAAGCTTCTCTAGCTATGAATTTAAATAATGCGGACTGGACAGACAATTTACCACTAATCCTTTTAGCGATAAGAATCACGGTGAAAGAAGATTTGCAAAGCATACCTGCAGAGGTAGTTTTCGGATGAGTATTAACGCTACCTGGAGAGTAATTTGTGATCTGTGTAAATGCAGAAATTCCTTCCTTCCAGCAAGTGTTTATAATGTTTAATTGCAAGGTAAATTGCTAGAAGCTCCGTTGAAAAGGTGCTGTATTTCATCTGTGTCTTGCTTAGCTTAGCAGAAAAAAAATGATATAGGAGTGATTGTGTTGTTAGCAAGTTGGTGTATAACTGCTCCTACAGCTATTTCCGATGCATCTGTTGTAAGCGTGAGTTTTGTGTCCTCACTGTCCGTTACGTAGTTTAGTTTTGTAAAGTTGGCCAAAGCAGTTTTAGCTTGTTTGAAGGTTTCTAATGTAGGCCCTTCTAACTTTAACTGTTGGTTCTTTGCTTTGTTTTTTAACAAATCTGTTAACGGTGCAAGTAAAGTAGAACAGTTAGGTAAAATCGTCTGTAGTAGTTAATTACGCCTATGAATCTGCGTACTTGTCTGACTGATGTTGGTTGTGGGAAATTTGAAATTGCACTTACTTTCTCGGGTAGTGGAGATATTCCGTCCTTGTCAATTAAGTGTCCGAGGAAATTAACCTTTGGTTGGCTGAAAATGCATTTCTCTGTATTTATTTCAGACCGTAATGTGATAATCTTTCAAAGGTTTGCTCTAACTGCTCTCTGTGCTCGTCGAGGTTTCTGCTGGCGATTAAAACGACATCCACATATGCAAATATAAATGGCAGACCTCTAAAAACTTAGTTTATTAATTTTGGGAAGGTTTGACAGGCGTTTCTAAGCCCAAAAGGCATCCTTACCTACTCGTAAAGGCCAAATGGTGTGCTCAGTGCAGTTTTATGAATGTCTTCTTCAGCCACTGGAACTTGGTAGTACGCCTTTACGAGATCCAATTTGGAAAATATGGTGGCACCTTGCAGACCGATGGCGAAATCGCGTATATGTGGAATAGAGTATCTATCCGGGACCGTTTTAGCATTTAATCTTCTAAAATCGCCACAAGAACGCCATGTTGTAGCGTCAGACATTTCCACCATGTGTAGCGGTGAAAACCAAGCACTTTATATTTGTCCGGTTTCAATCGTCTGGGGGTGGCATAGACAGGTTGTTCAGTTATCTTGATGTAGTGCAGGCATTATGTTTTATGGTGTCTGTGTTTTTAAATGGCTGGGAGAGTTGTGGATATTTTTGTAGTAGCTGACGGATGTACTGGTCCTCGGGTAAGGCAAAGCTGACTCCAGTAGACTGGTATTTCGAGATGATTTCTCTTACTGAAATCTTGGTTTGATTATTCACAAGTGTGCGATTAGTCATGTCGACAGACAGGTTGAATCTGGCTAAAAAAAATCTGCCCCCAATATAGGCGTTGTTACACTGGCTATGGTAAAATTCAAGAAAAAATTCCGTCGCATGCCGAGATTGATATTAAGTGATTTCTCTCCGTAAGATGGTATTTTGGTATCGTTTGCTACATGAAGATGATAAGAATGTGGCATAGTCTCCTGATTTTGTGTTGGTGGTATCACGCTTATTTCAGCTCCGGTGTCTATTACGAAGTTATATCCATGAATTTTGTCACGGTTATAAAACAGACGACCTTTTGTTGAAAATCCAGCAACAGCCGTCGTCTCTACTGGCTGGAATTTCCGTTTCCCGCATTCGCGTTGTTGAAAGAACAAGGACGTGTACAGCGTCTCGCCTCAGGACCGAACCTTTTGTGGTAGTAACAAATTTCCTCTTTTCTATTGCGGTTGTCAGTCCGGCCTCTGCTGAAACTTCGCATTCTGTAGCCTGGTCGTTTATCGCAGGGGTACCGTCGTCGTGTTGTAGATATTCTTGTAATTGTGTAGATAATCTTTCTACAGTTGACTTGAGGTCGTTAAATCTTTGTTGGTCTGTTTGTGGTTCCATTATGTTCTTCTTCCTTATCGTTTTATTTGTTTTTTTTTTAAATGTAGTGTCTCACGTCGGTCACCAATTTGTAGAGGGGATAAGAAATCCCTCAAACAAATAATAAAAAGAAAAATACACTACAAATAAAGTAAAATAAACTTTTGTTTATTTTCGCAAAAAAAACAAACAAACAAAAGAATTATTTTTTTGTACAAAAATGAAATTGTCCATATGCTGTAAAATATGTGTGAAAGAAAGGAACTGGAATGTGAGAGGGAATGTTAGGACGATGTGTAGCGAGTGAGATGAGAGAAAGAGAGGGTGAAAGAATGTTCACTGATACGTGATACTGCCTGGTGTGTGAACTGCTGAATTCTCTCTGTGTGTGTACTGCTAGCTGTCCGTGTGACCTTTTGGTGTCAGCAAGTTGCTGTTCCCTCTGGTCTGTTGAGAATTTCTACCTTGCTTTTATCTGAATGGTGAGGCTTCAGAGAGATTAAGAAATGTGTTTCTTATGTTGAACCCTGATTTGTCAAAAAATCATATGGTAAGGGGTGAATTCCCGCGCAATTGTATTTTTTGAGATACACGCGGTGTGAATTTATTTTCATTGTGTGTGTATGTGTGTGTGTGTGGAAAATAAAATAAGAAGCAGCACTACTGCCACAGATCGCATGAACAACAGACCTCAGTTATTTAACCTATAGCTGTAGGGAAGGGACGAATTAATACCTTTCCCAAGGGTACCAGTGCATAATTGAATGCAAGCTGTTCGACTGGAATTGGTACTTGACTCACCGATTTCCCCCTCCGAGCTGACATCCACTGAACAACAACGCACATCCGTCAATAACGCTTACAGCACCTGGTATTCGCAAGCGGTCACCCATCTAAGTACTGACCAGGCGCAACTTCGGTGATCGAGCGAGAACCGTTGTATTGAACGTGATATGACCGTATATATATATATATATATATATATATATATATATATATATATATATATATAGGCGCGTGGCCGAGTGGTTAGAACGTTCGTTTCTAAACATGATGAACCGGTCAATTTGTCGGGAAGGTTACTTCTTGATGGTATCTCTTTGGAGAAGGCGATATCAGCCTGCGGCACCTTTGGAATAGTTCCTGATATCTATACCACGGTTTAACCCAAGCCTTGTGAGTCAAACTGGGTAGATGGCTTCCTTTGAGGAGTCGTTGACTTGTGCTAGCTGGAAGTGATCGTGACCAAGGGTTTGAGCCTCCTGGCGTTGATCGCACTCATGTTCACGCTAGATAACGCGCTCACTTCAAGAAACTGTACTTAGGGTCCACTCAGCATAGTTTCAAGTGGGCTCTGTGGGTGTTGAGCAAACACAAGTTTGCCTGAGCAGGCGTCTATAATGGGGATTATCTATCTGACCGTGTAAAGAAGTGTCCTGGAATATATATGTGTGTGTGTGTGCATGTGTTTGTGTGTGTGTGTGTGTGTACAAATATATGAGCATAATTCTATTTAAATGAAGAATAAACATATCTTGTTAATGAATATAATTATATATATTTACGATATACACAAATCAGGAATTTGTATCGCACTACCTCTGCGGTTATCTCTTTCTATATATATATATATATATATATATATATATATATATATATATATAAGGAGAGGGAGTAACTGAGATAGATAGGTAGTGTGGAAAAGGTAAAAATAAATTTGGTATATACATGTATATATATATATAGTGAAATCCATTTTTCCAACTTGACGTGTTTAATCAAAGTCAATGTTTGATATTTCGTGCTTCAGAAAATCGATGCATTTTGTATGAATATATATACATATATATATATGCATATATATATATATATATATATATAGATAGATAGATAGATAGATAGATAGATAACTCTCAATAAACAAACCTACACGCATATTACATATATATATATATATGTGTGTGTGTGTGTGTGTGTGTGTGTGTGTGTGTGTGTACATTCCTGCTTGTGTTTACGTGTGTTAATATGTATAGGCTTACGTATATATAGATCTATATATTGAATAAGATTCCATAATTTTGTTTATATTGAAATAAATGAAGGCAACAGAAAATCGATTTGCTGAATTTTTTTTCTTTTCATTCTCTTTTATTCCGTTCACACTATTTCCAGGAATTATTTCCCGTCCGAAATTCTCAAAGGAAATCACAGTTAACAAAAATGCCTATCGCTATAATAGTTATTATATTTTGAATGTTTTGCTTATCACAAAGTTTCGACTGTAATCTTCAAATATTTTAGCCAGCTACAATTTGTTTCTCATTTAATCTTCATGAAGGCCGGTAAATCTTAATAAAAGCGGGATGGAATGAAAAGAGAGAGAAATGTTGAGATCAATAAAAAAAAAGATCCTTAAGCCTGGCACTGGATCTTTGTAACAAGGCATTTCTTTAGATGAATCACAAGAACGTTAGCAATAATGCTGCTGCCACATATGGTCGGGTGACCCTGCTATTCTCCTCAGGGTTCTTGACAAAATACAACGGAGAGTCTGTAATGTGATCGATACCGACTTGGCAGACCGGCTGCAGTCACTCTCTTTCACCGGCGCGACGTGGCTTCCCTGTGTCTCTTCTATAAATATTTTCAGGCTTCTGCTCCGATGAACTTAGATCACTGGTGACCCCTAGGTACGAATTTGCACGAGATACTAGATTAGCAACTAGATCCCAAACTTTTACAGTGAAACCTATAAAATGTAACCTCAATTTTTACCCCAACAGCTTCTTTTCTCGCACTTCCCGACTGTGGAATTCCCTTCCACATGATTGCTTCCCCGACGGCTACAATCTTCAGGAGTTTAAATGTAAGATCAATAGACACCTCCTAAAACACTAACTCGCATCCATTTTTTCAAACAGTCTTCCCATCTACCCAACCCTCAGCCTCGGTATCAACTATCACCCTTCTTCTGACATTTCCTATATCTAACCACTCTAGCACTATCTTCCCCTATATAACCCCATGCGCAATAGTGGCAGTGGAAAGCCTTGCTTGAGGTGAAATGATTAAAAGAAAAAGAATTCAGTGTAAATTTGATGCAAAACTAAAATTGCATTTTCTCGCAGAGAAAGTTTGTAGGGATAAGAATTAAAATCAACCTTCTTTTTCACTTTTATAAAAATTCACAATGACGTGTTAAATTATGTGTTTTTCCAAATAGAAAAGATTTGACAATGTGCTTAAAGAAAAGTCTAAATAAGATTTCGCATGTAGGTGTTAAAATGATTTTGACCAATGGGAGCGACTTGCATAACCAAAAAAGTCTTCGCGAGTAAGTGCGAAAATATCTAGATTACAATAAAAGAACTTCATCAGCGTCAGACAGTCAGAGAGTATTAGATGGGATCAGCTAGAGATACAGCTAAAATGTAACAAGAGAAGCTTCATGTCAACTCGAACATTCATCCTCTGTATGTTTTATTCTTACACTATTCTACACAATTCCACCTATTTCATATAATGATGATGATAATTCTGAGAGGGATAATTCTTCATAAGTCAATTAAGCTGTAGGGAGTTCGGTTATGTCTGACACAAGGCCGAATCAAAGAAACATTAACTAGCTCCCTAATGCCACACTGGTGATTCCCGAAGTATAAGGAACACACACCCCAGTCCTTCAATTAGAAAAATTGAAGAATCGCAGCAAAATTATACACAATTTAATTTAAAGAAGTTTTATAGACTTTTCTGAATAATGATATATCTTTCTTGATATTTTCATATATTAAAAGCTTCAGTTCTCGTAACAGATATGTATATTCATATTGATATCCTCTAAAAAGAAATTCTAAACAAGAATCCATTTTGTTTAATAAAATGAATATTTCTATTAAGTTAAAATAAAAGGGAAAGTTTAAAAATTCAAATTTTTTTTCCTGAGAAAGATAAAGCATAGGAAGGAAGAATCAACGTAGTTTTGCAAAAAAAATGTGATTCGAAATAATAAAGAAATAAATAATAAAGAAAAGAAAAACAAAACAAACGCTGGCCGTGAGTAAGTTAAAAAATTGTATAACTTGCCCAACCTATTTATTCTGGACGCAACAGTTACAAAATTTGAAATAAACTATTCTGTGTAAATCATTGGACAAGAACTATTTCTATTACACTTCGATTTATTTTTTTTAAAGTTTCAGAGAATAATGTAAGATCCAAATATTCGTTTCGTAATAAATATATTATTTAATACTTTTTTTGTAAAAATGTATAAAAATTATGTTTAATTTTTGTCAACTACTTTATCATATTTCATTTAGCATTTATTGGCACACTCAGACAATCCGAAGCAATTGCCTGAATTTTACCAAAATTTTGTTCATACAATTTAATATATCGAGCTGTGTAATATTTTCAGCCACCATTTAAAATTGATAAGAATTTACAGTACATCCTCGATTCGCTACAAAATTTAACATAAATGGTGTTCGTAACTGACCTACTCATACCATGATTTTTTATGTATATCCCGAATAGCACTAAAGCTTGTTCGGAAATATCTAAATGTAATTCATATACAACCAATTTTTCAGATCAATGGTTGAGAATCGATTCAAGAGAATGAAGTCTGAAGGTTTTAACGAGAACCATTTTTCTGCAAGCCTCATGGACAGGCACAACACAATTCCGATCAAATAACTGAAACTACACCACTTGATGAACATCAACACATAAATAGATATATATTCATAAAAAAAAAACAATGTTGATTTTAACGTTCCTAGGTTAAACAAAATCCTGGAAAAAGCGTTAACTAGATTTGAGAAACTTAGTTTCCTGAACATTTGGTTCTAATATAAATATTATATACATTACAACCGAATGTATCATTCAATGTTCAGTCAATGAAAGCCGAATGTTTCTATAGAAAGAAACATCTCATATTAGCATTGTCATCAGAAATAAGGATAAAAAAAAACTAAACTTATTATTTAAATGTTCCGTAACTGTGTAGGGATATGAGAAAAAAACACTTTAAATTAGGGAGTCCAAAATTGTGTCTATAGGCATAAACCAAAAAGTACCCAGTCTTCTAAATAAACATCACACTGAAGTCGATATTCCAATGACTCTCTATCTTTGGGGCAATGAGGGAGATTCTGCCTCATGGCTGGACTCCCCGGGACTAGGAAAAATAATTTATTTCATGGTGAAACAACAGAGTTCAGAAATGAAATTAATTTGACCTCATCCCTGCCATGAAGGCAAATTGTATTTACATTTTACCATATACTGGCAGGATGTGACGCACTGTTTGATTAATGTTTTTGTCGACGGCAGATACTTCAATTTGATCGCAACTTATAGATTTTGCATCACAATTTAGGCAGATTAATATTTTTTTAGTAGATTACTTCCCTAAGCGAATTAAAAAAATGTTTCTTATTATTAGAAATCTCACAAAATTAAAACAATGTCTACTATCTTCTTGAAATATACGCGTATGTGATATATATATATATATATATATATATATATATTTGTGTGTCTGTGTAAGTATATATATATATATATATATATATATATATATATATATATATATAGTGGAAATAATTTGGATGTTTTTATAAATCCATTGGTAATAGCTTTTACTGACCGCTCTTACTGACCGCTCTTCAGACTAAATTCATCACAACAATAAAAGGGTTAGGTTTATTCAGCCAAAAAATCATGGGAGGACAGGAAAAAAAAACGGGATGAGGGGGTTAGAATTACAGTGTTAGTTATTACTGGAGTTTGTGTTTTTATCACAAGCGATAGAGTGGAATTACCCTTACTAAGTAACAGGGATAGTATTTTACCATATATATATTAATTAATAACAACAGACCCAGAAATAATAAAAAAATATCCTAACTCACTAAATTGAGCTTTGCATTGTCGTATGTCCTACATCCTAATTAATAGGAGACCCTAGGACAGAAAATTAGAAAAGAAATCAGATTGATTAATATAGCGAGATATATTTTTTGGTTGTAGGATTGGCATTAATGTCTTTCTTTCAAATAATATTGTTTTCGGTGCTGGACATGAACTGCATCTGGCAGCAAGGCCTCTGATTAAGAGGTTGTGAGGAGCATGTTAATTGATTAATTCCTGTTGTTCCCAGATCCACCCTGACCCGGAGTGGTAGCACCTGTTAGGGTCCCAGCTATGAGCAGACAGTTAAGTCCAAAAGAGGGTTAAAACACTATGAAAGTAGAAAAATAAACTTTTATAGAAATATATACATAAAAATAAACTTTTATTGAAAGATATACATTTTTGTAGGAAAAATATTACCAACAATACTTTAAAAAATTGCCATTTATGACTAAAGATATTCTCAGCAAAACATGTTTAAATACAAAAATAGAAGACATTTTCAGTTTTCTAAAATAAAAACGAACAAAAACAAAAATATCTATTAAAAATTGATTAAATCAATCTTTTATTATAACTTAACATTAAAAAATACCTTAAAACCCCAACTTTTTGGCATTAAATAATCCACAGAGGTTAATATGCCGTTAAACAAACCTCAAACTCAAAATTCAAATATTGTTTTTTAATTAAATATATGTATCATTTAAAAAATGTTTATTTTAATAAAAGCAAAATTTAAATACTACAGTAGATTTAATGGTTAATTTATAGGTGTGGCGTTGTGAAACATACGTTTATAAGCATAAAATTATTAAAAGTTTACAAAAGTTTAAACTAACTAGAATATGCGAATTCTACTTTATTAGTAGTAATAATACTGAATTTTCTTATATGAAACTTCCTTAACTGCTATATATTTTAATTCAGTCTCAATGATTAAATGTTAACATTGTTCCAAATTCAAACACGCATCGTTCGCTTTATTTTCATACTCTTTTTCAACGTGTCGTGTTTCTTCAGTGCGTAGATGATCATGGTTCTCCACAATTTCTTGTCCTTCATATCTGTCAATATAGTTTAACTTTTTATTTCTACCAAACACTGTTCAGTCCTGCTTTTAGTCAAGCTCATAAGTAAGTCATGTGTTATATACATCGGTCCATTTTGTAAAATTTTTCAAACTCCCTTTTCTCATGATATTGTCTTGAAATTTCAATTGTCTTTTCCCGAGGTTAAGTATAAATTTCCATTTTGTTTAAACTTTCTGTTAAACTTCGTAGTTGCTAAGATGTTCAGTGTATGAAGGCTGCACATCCAAGAAAAATCTTGTTAATATTTTACACATTTCCAATATTCGTAGGAAATGTTAAAATAATAAGGTCACAATATAAGCAAATTTATTTCCTACTTGCCTTTAGGTTTTGCCAGCAGGTACGACTGTCACTTGAGAAAAGAGAAAAACAAAGCTACGGATCATAACAACATTTTTAAGAGTTAATACTTCTGACATGATACTCTTCACCTGAGGCTATATTTATCTGAGAACACGGCCATATTAAGATTTTTTTAATCATTTCACCTCAAGCAAAGCGGTACCGCCACTGATGTGCAGGGGGCTACATAAGAGAGTTAAAGTTTTAGAGGGAAAAAGAGTGAAGACAAAGACGAACCAGCTACAGAGAGAGAAAGAGAAAGGGCAAGAGAATGATGTGAATACAGGAGTGAAGACAGTTACAAAGGTAGAGAGAAATGAAAAGAACAAGATACACGGGGTGATGTAGAAACGGCTGGAGTTTGATAAGAGATGGGAACTGACTTTGCATTTAAATTCTTGGAAGTTATAGCCGTCAGAAAAGAAAATATATGGAAGGGAGATCCACAGGCGAGAAGCGCAAAAAAAAAAGAAGCTGCTGGAGTAGAATTGTCGCCTGAATTTGGTTAATCTAACTGTAAAAGCGTTGGAACTTTATAGCAGTCTAGTTGCCCGAGTAAATTCTCGTAGTGAGAGCACCCGTGACCTCAGTTCTTCAGAGCAGGAACCATGAAAATATTTGTATAAGTGACAGAGGGAAGTCACATCCTGCCTTTGTGAACGTGGCCCGGAGTCGAGCTGTCAGGTCGGGCACAATTATATTACAGATTCTTCTTTGGAGCCTGTCAAGAACACTGAGACGAAGAGCAGGAGCGCCTGACCAGATATTATTTCGTATAAATTGGCAGTTAGCTTTCCCATATATTAAATCGTAGACAGACTATACCGTGTAATAACTTTCACAAGCAATCGGCCGTATTTTCAACTAAAATATTAATTAAAAATTACCGTCAAAGTGACGAGATTAATATTCTGCTAGAAGATATTTTGCCGATTATCCATGAACTGAAAACGATGCACCAATCAACTTGTACAGCTAGACTATATTGGGGACCTTAAATGTTATGTAAGGAAACCACAAGACCCCTACAGAAGGTAGCTGAAGAGAGTGACAAGAAAGGACTACAAATAAACTGCAAGAAAACCGAATGTATGGCCATCAGCAAAAAGGGCAGACTAAATTTCAAAATACTAGTAGGGGATACTAAAATTAGTCAGGTACAGAAGTTTATATAACTAGAACGTGTTCTAACAGAAGACCGAAAGTGCGACACAGATATCCGAAGGCGAATTGGCATGGCGAAGGAAGCATTCCAGAGGTTGAGTAAAGTACTAAGAATCAGGACAATTTTGCTAGAAACAAAGAAGAGAGTACTACATTGGTATGTTATGCCAGTTCTTCAATATGGCAACGGATACTGGACAAAATTTTCAAAGATGAAGGAAAAGTATGAAGCAACTGAAATGTGGTTCTACAGAAGGATGTTGCGAATATTATTGATCGAGCATGTGAGCAATAATGAGGTTTTGGAAAGGATGGAAACGAAAAGGAAATTTATACTGAGCATCAGGAAAAGACAGCTGAAGATCCTGGTACATGAAATGAGGAAGGAGGGCTTGGAGAACATAACACTAACAGGCCAAAAGAAAGCAGAGGATACCAAATTTGAAGGACATGTGCAGGTGTATGACAACGGGGGTTGCGTGGTGTAACAGGAGAAAGCGTGCTAAGAGCTACCAGGGATAGGGAGATGTTAAAAGACATGATCGCCTACGTCCTGAAAAGACAAGGCACATAGTAGAAAAAGAAGAATACTAGATCGACGGAAAAGACAAATCATATTACAATTGAATAAGCTAAAAACCGTATGTTCTCTGCTAACCTTTTCTTCCCTTGAGCTTATCGTTTGTATAACTCTCTTCCGGCTTCTTGCTTTCTAGTCAAATTTGATCTTCAAAAATTTAACTGCAATGACAATAATTACCTTTTCTTTTAGTAAATTCCTTTTCTTTTTATTGTTCTCTCTCCTTAAAATGTTTTCCTTCTGACATATTTTCTCCTGGCGTCTTAGTTGATTTATTGCATTGCCTGGCATGCCGATGAGAAATGCGATTAAGATTTATAAAAATAATTTTTGAGGATTTTTACTCCGCATTTTCAATGGAAAAAAATTGGGCTGGCATTTCTGATAGCACTGAAGCGTTCCAAAAGTATTGAGTAATACCAAAGAGATGAAAAATGAAAAAGGAAAGAAAAAATATTTCCTTTTTTATTTCAGAGAGAAAAATCTGTGAAAATTGTACAATTTTAGTAATTATCTCTTGAGACCACATGCTATCAAGATATAATAAACTTTGTTGAAACATAGTAAAAATGAAAAAGAAAACATCTCTCATTTTTCTCAAATTTCATATTTAGCTTGTATAATATATATATATATATATATATATATATATATATATCTGTTACGAAATGAATGAAAATTGGAAAAATGTTTCTTTAAGAATTCATCGGAGTAAGAGGGATATTTATGTTGATGTTATACGCGTAAGAAAGAGAGGAGAACTGAAATATTTATTCATATTTTTTAAATATTTGTGTGGTTATAAGGTGTTTTCTTTCTTTGTATAAATTTTATAACTTTTGTTATCAATGTCTTATTCTGAGAATTGAAGACCTGTAAGAAAATATTCTATAATGTAAGAATCTAGACGCAAAAATTTACGAGCAAAGCAATTTCTAGAACTTTTCCTATTAGTAAATTACATTTTTCATAATTAAATCACCCCTTTTAAAATTAAAATTATGGTCATATTAATTACGACGAAGTGTTATTGCAATAATTGCCTTCTTATGTAAAATATTGCTTTTCTATCAGTATAATCATTCGTTCAAATTTGCTCCTTGTTTCTCCTATGTATATTTTGTGTCAGTAATTACAGTGTATATCGGTGAATTCCTCTTTCAATTTTTAGATTATTATTATTTTGTTTTGTGTGAATAAAACTTCTAATATTTTACACGTAGCTGCAATGAATGTTAAGTTTCAGATTGTAATTTTATTTGGGACAGAATTGGTATCTTAATTACTTGATTTTACCAGAATAGTTCATTTATCTTTTTTTTAGATATTCTACACTATTTCGTATTTGCGCTGAATTGGAAATAATTGAGGCATCGGAGAAAATTAAAAGTGCTGCCATTGTATCTTTCCTCTACATATAAATATTCCCAGCAACAAAATCTTGAAATCATTTGTATTAGCTAATTTGCGACAGGGCTTTGTTAGCACAGTGTGTAAACATATCTAGTTAAGATAAAGTTCTTGACGTTACTGTTTTTTAAATTAACTAATTATATTGTATGTTTTCTTTTGGTAATTTGTGTGCAAGAACAGATAAATCAAGAGAATATTATCAATATAACAGACATAAGTTAATGGGTAGAATAATTTGGACCAGATTCGCTAAAATCCACTCTATTTTTTAAATAAAAAAACATTGCTAAACTTAAAATACTATTGATAGGTATTAAAAATAGTTGTTTTTTGATTTGTGAGATGCACATATATTTATGATATTATTTAAATTTGATGTAACCTTTTATTCTTCTTTCTGCTTTGTTCCTTCCGAAAGCGGTTAAATATTGCACTGCACAACATCATGTTGTTTGGTCGTTTGTAGCTCTTACCGATGTTTTTTAGTTTGCTGTCACCTCCATTTCCTGTTCTGCTAACATTTTACACGATATTGTTAGGTCGCTTATTCGATGTTTTCTGCTGCCCCTCATACCATCAACCTGACTTGTAAGTGTAACATCTTCAATTATTTTTCTTTTATTATCTACTCTAGATATTTTCTGATTATAAGAATGCGTGTCTTTTTTGTTTCCTTTTTCCTTAAGACCATGTTTTTGCTCAAATATTCAGTCAATATTCTCAAAATTCTTCTGTAGAACTACGTTTCTCTCACCTCGAGTCTTTTTTTCATCTTCGAAGAAAATTCAAATATTAATTGACAGTTCAGCAATCTTTTCTGATGTGCGTTGGGGTCCAGTGGATATCGGCTCGAAACTAGAAATTGGGGAGCCGATTTCGAATTCCAGTTGAATTCATTGCATTCACTTACGCGCAAATACCCTTGGCAAAGGTATTAATTCGTCTCTTCCTTCCAGTTCTGTGTTAAATAACAGGACAGATTGAGTTCTATAGCCTTGGCTGGCAACTAGTCTACCGCAGAAAGCAATGGCAACCTACTGCGGGATAATCTTCTGCCCAGTCAGTCATGTCACTTTCGAGACATGATTGCCCAAGCGTGTTTCACGTATGGCACTTAACTGACTGACAGTAATATTTTCTTTGTTTCAAATAAAATCTTTTTTTCTTTATATTTGGTTTGGTAAATTTTAGTTTTAGGTCCTGAAGGCTTTTCCCCCTTCAAATTTATCTACAATAGCATTAATTCTGTGCAAATGTATATGCTGAACTCAAATCAACAATTAGTTATTGAAGAAACTTAACTGTTTTGCTTTGAAAGTTCATAAAAATGAACTATTTCTCGCACTTTTTCTCTCCTGTAACTCTCACAAAGTCATGCAATTAACTGCAGAATGACATACTGCGTAGGCAACGAATTTTATCCTATTTTTGTCGATTTACTTCCTTTACTGAAAATTCCGGCGATGCACTTTCTGTCATAAAAGTACTAAGCGTAGAAATACAATAGCGCATTACTTTCATGACAAGAAGTACTTCTCCAGAATTTTCAGTAAAGGAAGAAAATCGACCATAAATCGGCCAAAATTCCTTGCCTACGCAGTACGTCATTCTGCAGTTAATTACATGACTTCGTGAGAGTTACGGGAGAGAAAAACTGCAAGATAGAATTCATTTTTTATGGACATTTAGATAAAAAAAAAAGTTAAGTTTCTTCATTAACTAATTGTTGATTTGAGTTCAGCATATACATTTGCACAGAGATAATGCTATTTTGGATAAATTTGAAGGGAAAAGCCGTCGGGAGTTAAAACGAACATTTACCTTTGGTTTATCTTTTGAACGGAATATTTCACTTTCCAAAGCGACTTTTGGATTCGGTCTCACTCTTTCTTCTGCTGAGAACCATGAATTTTGCCTTCTTGCATTTGATATTTGTAATTTAATTTTATAGCAACAGCCATGTTTAACACTCAAATAACAGTCATATGAAGATATGCATTTTGTTGAATTTTATAATACAACATTTTACATTTTATTTTATTTAATGCATTATCATTTCAACTAACATTTTAAAAGTCTCTGAATTGACATAATGTCTTGTAAGAAATAATGGCGTGTATTCACCGTAGCCTTCTCCAAAGTTTTAAATTAATATTTGTCAATTTTGAGGATGTCTATTTCACCATGCTATCTAAGTACAGATTAGAATAATCAATAATCTAAACTGGCTGCAGACAGTCAAAAAATGAGTTCAGCTGATATCAGTCCGTTAAATGCCACACGTGATACATGCATGGGAAATCATGTCTTGAAAGAGACATGATTGGCTGGGAATGATTTTCCTAAGCAATAAACTGCTAGTCAACCAAAGTTATAGAAGCCAATCAGCCCTGCTATTTAGCCCATAGATGCAGGAAGAAGAGATGGATTAATATTTTTCCCAAGGGTATTTTTGTGTAAGCTAATGCGACGAATTCAACTGGAACTGCATTACTTCTGTGCAAATGTATATGCTGAACTCAAATCAACAATTTCTCCTTCTGATCCGATATTCACTGCACCACAACGCAAATTCTATTTTGCATATCACTAGTTATGCAAAATGAGGAATGGGTCTAAGATAAGTATGTTTCTTCACACCGGACTCATTCGACCTATACAGCCTAGTATTTCTAAGAAAATTAGAGGTCTTACTAGGATACATTTTCTTTAAGATATATTGATGATAGAGTGCTGATAGCAGACACAGAAAGGAAACTAGAAATCTTCTGCATAAAGTAGCGAAGGAAGGTGAGAAGAAAGGACTAAGTATGAATTACAAAATGACAGAATGCATGGTTATCAGCAAAAGGGTGAGACCAAAATGCAAATCATCATCATTTATCCATCACACCCAGATGGTGGATAGGGCAGCAACGTTTTGTTGCTGTTTCGCTAACAAACTGTTTTTTAAGAGGCAGGGTTGTTAGCCCTGCACCCAACCCCGTAGGACCGGTGGACCATTCTTGGTCCTTACGTTTACAGCACCTGGGATTCCCAAATGGTCACCCATTTAATTACTGACCAAACTCGATGACTTGCTTAACTTCGGTGATCGGACGGGAACCGGTGTATTCAACACGATATAGCCGTAAACAAAATTGCAAATAGGGTATAATAAATCAAAGCAGTACAAAAATTTAAATATCTAGGAAATATTCAAACAGAGGACGGGAAGGGCGACACTGAAATCCGAAGTCGTATTTAGATGCATTCCAAAAGCTCAGAGTATTAAGAGACAGAGAGGTTTTGTTAGAAACAGAGAAAAAATTAATGGAATGTTACGTGATGTCTCTCCTCCTGCATGCAGCCATAGCTGGAAAAATCCCTGATAGTTGAAAAAGAGACACACAGAAGAATACAGAAGAATACTGAGGGTACCATTGACTAAACATGTCAGCAACAACGAGGGTTTGGAGAAAATTGAAACAAAAAAGAATATTTATACTTAATATCAGAAAGTGGTATTTTGAAATTTCTCGGGCAGGTAATGAGAAAATAGCGCTTGGAAAACTTAACACTCAAAAGAGAGATTGGGGTAAGTCGACGAAAATCAGCGCGTAACATACACGATGATTTTGAGCAAATGGACAGTAGAATAGGATTTTGGAGAAATAACAAAAAGACAAAACTGATTAAGAGCTACAAAGGGGAGGAAGATGTGGCGAGCCATGATTATGCACGTTTTAAATGTATACACTAACTAACCCTTACGCTAATCGAACATGCCCGAAATTTAAGTTCCGATCTGATCCGATCATCCGTTACACCCAATGATGTGTAAGGCAGCATTTTTGCTATTTCCGTAAGAATATTATTTTTTATGGGGCAGGGTTGTTAGCCCAGCGCTCAACCCCCCAGAAGGTGATTTTCTATGCGTAGAGAGATACATGATCGAAAGTAAGAGTCACCCAGTGAGGATCGAACTCACTACACAATTGTAATGATTCAAGCAAGACAAGCTTTCTAACCATTACATCACCGCTAGATGCCCGAAATTTAAGTTACTGACTATTAAAACGAACCATCTCTTTTTATATGTCTGTCAATTTAAATTAGTTAACATTTATTCAACTTAATTGTACGAATTCACATAAACCTGACAAGGCCGTGGGTTATAACCGTAGCATTTTCAGTAAAAGCATGCTTTATAGGATTTCTCTAAAAACATAGTTATCTTGCTTACAAATACATAAGTAAATAAATACTATTTTATTAGATGATCTGATTTCAAGTTTAGAATAAGTTGGGTATATGAGATTGTCAAAAGTAATAACAATCTTCAAAATCTAAAATTCTTATTTTAAGATAAAAAGGAAAGATTATGAATGCACTCGAGAATGGTTTAAATATAAGACGATGCCAAAGTATTTATTTTTATCGGATTAATTTTCGTTCCCATGATATGATTTCTTCATGCAAGAACCAAAAAAACAAAAAAAGAAATAAAAAACTTTTAAGATGGAAGAAATCATTCCTGTGTTCCTGCTGATAAGCGAAAATACTAATACTGTTTTGTTTTTGTTTTTATTTGATTTCTTTTAGAGGAATTAGACTGTAAAATCAGGAAATGTTGGTGAGGATATTTTTTTATCTAGATAAAGAAATGTTTTCTAAAGCATTTAAGTGCCAAAACTAATTTAAGAGAAAACAATTATTGTATTGTTATGTATCGTGTCTCTTCAAGAGGACGTCAATCATAGCCCTCCACAACATTCTATCCATTGTAGCTCTGGTAATTATCTCGCAACTTAGTTTTTCAAAGCTCCTTGTCTGTCGCCCATTTACACAAAGTCTTCAGTAAAGTTAATCAATGCTTCCGTCTTCCCCATTAACTTAAGTCTCAATTTTCATCTTAATACAAGAGTAATATTAACATTTAACACTCTTGATATTCTCTGCCTCTTATTGTAAGAACCAAGAGATCCAACTACAAATGGAATTATTTAGTTATCATGAGCCACATTTTTGAGATTTCCACTTCAAGATCCCTGGGTTTGATAGTTTTTCGAAGATCTTCAATTTGTCCATAATAATCTTCAGTTCAGTGTGGTTTCTTATTGACACTTTTATATCACTAAGAAAGAAGGTTCGGATCTAAGCACAGAAAGACGATCAAAATCAACCTTAAGACTTTACATAAGGTGGCAAAAAAGCTTTTTGTTTTAATATCCATACGCTTAAAGTGGGCGCCTGACGTTGTGTACTCGTTAAAAAGCTTGTCTCGCTAGAATCATTAAAATTGAGTAGTGAGTTCGATCCTCACTGGGTGCCCTATACTTTTGGCCTTATGAGACATCTAAGCTGCGCTTTGAAAATCACCATACGCTTAAAATAAAAATTAACTAACTTGAAATCGTATTGCACAAAAGGAACAGCAAAATTGTTTATAGCTGCTATTTTGTTTTGTGAAATGAATACGTTATTTAACACCAGACGCAAGCAAATAAGTATTATTTTCTTACGTTCTTTTTTATTTGGGTATGCTGTATTCCATCTCCTTCTTTGACCCCTAAGTAACTATAGGCTAAATAATGATAATAATAATACTTGTTTTAAAACGATAGATTTATTCTAAAACTTTGAAAGATAAGGCATTCAAGCTGACTCAGAAATAACTTCTATGTAATTTAGAATAATCTCAACTGGAGATAATCTAAAGGAACATAGTATATTCAAATGAGAACATGAAATGTTATACACTGTTTATTTTATTCTATATTTTATTTTATATTTTATTTTTATCAAGATGTAGCGCACAATCTGTGATGATATTGAATTTTAAAACCTAATCACATTGGGTGTCATGATGAGTTGTATGGAATGTTTTATCAATAAATAATAATAATAATAATAATAATAATAATAATAATAATAATAATGATAATAATAAAGAAAGAAAAAATATTCAATAATAAAAGAAGGCAGTAAATACAAACAAGAATTACAGTTAGTAGATTCTGTAGAAAAGCAAAACAGTAGCCAAGAACCAACTATTGCGGCAAAAAATATGAAAATGAAAGCCAAAGATAAAGCTCTTGAAAAGATGAAACAGCGCTGGCAAGACAAACCTCTGCATGGCCAATATCCAGTACGTGCCAATAAATCCAATGTTGACAAAGTTAATACTCATCGATGGTTACGTGCATCTGGATTAAAGTCTGAAACTGAAGGATTTATACTTGCAGCACAAGACCAAAGTCTTTTCACGAGAAACTTTCAGGCAAATATTATGCATAATAATATGGATCCAAAATGCAGGTTTTGTGATAAACACCAAGAAACAATAGACCACCTAATCTCAGGCTGTTCTGTGCTTGCCCCAAACGAATATAAAAATCGCCACGATAGAGTTGGGCAATATTTACATTGGGCAATGTGCAAACATTATGGAAAAGCTGTAAACAAACACTGGTATGAACATCATCCAGCACCGGTTACAGAAATAGAAGATGTAACCATTCTATGGGATTACACCATCTACACAGACAGAAAAATTGAAGCAAACAGGCCAGACATTATTGTTAAAAACCAGAAGGAGAAAACTTGTCTATTAATTGATATGGCTTGTCCAGCGGATTGTAACATAGCAATCAAGGAATTTGAAAAACTGTCAAAATATAAAGACCTGGAAATTGAAATAGAAAAAATGTGGAAATTGAAAACAAGAGTTGTGCCAGTGATAGTAGGTGCACTTGGAATGATAAAAAATGGAACAAAACAACACATTGAAAGAATCCCTGGAAACCCCAGCTTAAGAGATATACAAAAAATTGTATTATTAAGTACAGCCCACACACTAAGGAAAACGTTATCTATGTAATGCTGGGGATGATAGGGAGGATAGAAAAACATGAAATGGAGTCATAACAACACGCCACTACCTGCCTTAGGTCTCCCCGCAGACTTGGTTGGTAGTGAGACCAATGCAGAAATCTAAATATGATGAAAAATGACATGATAATAATAATAATAATATGAACATCACCCAGCATCGTTTACAGAATTAGAAGATGACATCATTCTATGGGATTACACCATCTAAACGGACTGAAAAATTGAAGCAAATAAGCCGGACATTATTGTCAAAACCAAAAATAAAGAAACGTGCCTATTAATTGATATGGCTTATCCAGAGGATTGTAACATAGCAACCGAGGATTTCGAAAAACTGTCAAAATATAAAGACCAGGAAAATGAAAAAGATAACAATGTGAAATTTGGAAACAAGAATCGTATAAGTGATAATAGGTGCATGATAAAAACTGGTACAAAACAATACATTGTTTATAGCTGCTATAAGAATACCTGGAAACCTCAGCTTAAAAGTTATACAAAAAATTGTCTTGTTAAATACAGCCTACACACTAAGGAGAACTTTGTTTATGTAACCCTAGGGATGGTAGGAGATGTAGAAAAAAATCAAGAAATGGAACCATAACAGCACACCACGACCTGTCTTATATCTTCCTGCAGACTTGGTAGGTAGTGCGATTATAGCAGAAATCGAATTATGATAAAAAATGACAAAATATTATTGTAAGCAAATTAGTAATTTAATACATATGACTTTACTTTGGATAATTTTTTAAACTTTTCTGTGAACACCAAACAAGAATTCATATTTATTCTTAAATAACTGTTTCAAAATCTTGATCAGTAATGTTTTTAGGCGGGATATGATAAAGGTTGTATGTGTGCTGTGATGCAGTGGATATCGACTTGGAACAAGAAAGTGAAAAACCAAGTTCGACTTCCAGTTGAATTCGCTGCATTCACATACGAGCAAATATTCTTGAGAAAGGTATTAATCCGTCTCTTCTCCATCCGGCTATGGGTCCAATAGCATGACAAGTTAGGTTCTATAGCTTTGGTTCAGTATCATGTATGTCACTTAACTGACTAAATGATAAAAAACGATGATATAAATTATTTTTTCTTGAAATAATACGTGAACTTTCTTGGATTAATACGTGAAGTGAGGGAAGTTCATTATTTAATAAAGACAACGAATAGATATAATTTGTAAATTTAATAAGTTGTGATAAACTTATGTTGAGATTGCAAAGTTCTGTCGCTTAAACAAATCTTAATTTCATTATTTATTTTAGGAAAAGATATTACAATAATAATACAATAGTGTTGAAAAAGTCTAACGACAAGATTTATGTCTTTGTGAAAATTGTTGGTCGTGTAAAATACAAATCAAAGTCTGTGAATGAAAATAGATCATCTCAAAAGTACTTAAGCATGTAGTTAAATACTTAACAGCGAGTTTTGCAATCATGACACAAAATTACACAAAACTAATTGAAAGCAAAGAAAAATAACTTCAAAGGAAATATATATATATATAGAATAAGTAAAAAACAAATAGGAAAATGTCTCTTTAATCTAACATGTTTCACTTTACCAAGCTTCTTCAGAGAATTTTTAAAGACGAATAATGTAAAGACTTTTTTTTAATCCAAGATACATTATGTTGATTGAGGTTTGATTCAATGTCGGATTATATTTGTGTGCCACGTTTCAAAAAGTAATAGATTATTTTTTTTTATGTAAATGTATGTATGTGAAAATAATTCATGGTTCAAATGTATTTAAATGTAGACGCATTAAATGTGTTTATTTGTTGGCAACGTGAGTATGTGAGTAAATGACAGAACAAAATACATTTTCGTTCAAAACTGTATCGAAATAATTTATAAAAGCATAAAGCGTATAAATTAAACCGGAACACAAATATATTAAAACGTGCTCAATACATATATAATATAGAGCATTTAAATATATTTTTCAGAATTCAGCCTATTGTGCAAACTTCGCTTAAACTTTTTGACATATTCATGCGTTTTATATTAATATAAAATATTTATAAATATTTAATAAGATACCGAAAGTTTGAAACCAAGGTTGCGAAATCGGCTGAATTATATATATATATATATATATATATATATATATATGTGTGTGTGTGTGTGTGTGTGTGTGTGTGTGTGTGTGTGTGTGTGTGTGTGTGTGTGTGTGTGTTGAATATAAGGATTGATATCCGAAAAGATTGATAGCATAAGTAACCAACATTTAGAAAAAAAGTGTCATTCATCTCAAGCCCTCTGTGAAACTAACATTAACATTATAACCATTTCCTCTAATTTCTCGATTCCCGGTTACTTTCGCCTTTTAAGAAGGACTCCAATATCCACAGGCATTGCCTGTGTATTTATGTCATTGAACATCTTCCTCTGGCGAGGGTGATTTCGGTTGAATCTCTAGAACAATATTTACATGAATTTCCGTCTCTCTCTATTAAACTTAATCAGCTATATTTTCTTTCTCTACAGCTCCCCTTCCACTCCTGACTGTTTCTTGTTATACAGTATGTCAATTAACATAGAAAGGGTCATCTCTTCTCATCCTTTAGTTAATATATTTGTGTTCGGTGACTTCAATGGCCACCATACCAAATAAATGAAAAACTTTGACACTTATCTTGCTGGCGTCCATACCTGAATATCTCGATTACTCAGTCTCTCACGTAAGTGATGAAATTCCACATAGTTTTCCGCAGTATCGGTGAAGGATACGCTTTGTTTCTATATCTCTGCTTCACTTTTATCCCTGAAAGTGTTGAAGACTTCCTGTAGAAGACTACGTCTTTCATGTCTTCTTCTGGGTGAAAGCTAGCATCGATGTTTTCATCCCAGCCAGTAAGTTCCGAATTAAAACTCATTCTTACACTTGGTCGTCTCCTGCTTGCTGGGCTGCCATTTCTCATATGACTCACTTCTGGCTTTACTGGGCCTGCGCGTCTGACTACAATAGACAACATTTTGTTTATGTTCGTAATGAATGCTAGCAGGTTCTACATGATGCTAAGCTGTTTCTTACTGATACAATGATCTACGTATAGCTTCCCGCAAGTTAGGCTCCAAAAACTTCTGGGGGCTGTGTAAATGTGTGTTAAACAAGAGCAAGCCATCGATCCCTGCTATATTCAATAATTTTGAGGTTCACATAGCAAAGGGAGACAAGGTAAATGCTTTGCTTGTAAATTCTTTTTCAAATCTATACTTGACCGGAGTATGCACACCCGACTTTCCATCTAGAACTGAGACCCAACTGAGTAAAATATATGCAAACCCGTCTCTGGATTCGAAATTAATTTAAATGATTGATTTAAAGCTAAACGGAAGCAAAAGTAACGGAATTCCATGCATCGTCCTAAAGGAAATGCCTCTGAAATGTCTCCTGTCGTCTTTAAACTCTAAAACTATTGTTTCACTTTTTCCAGCTTATTGGATGCCCTCCTCTGTAATTTCTGTTATTAAAAACGCTAGGAAGACCTCTGACCCCACCAACTTTTGCCTTATTAAATTCTTTCCAAATTTTAGCAAAGTGATAAAGGTCATTATCCATCCTAAAATGGTTAATCATCTGATATCTCACAGCCTATTGTCTGAAAAGCAATATGATTTGTCTACTATCTAATCAAAATTTGAAATATAAATTCTTAAAATGTATTTGAATGTTAGTGAATGCAAATACTGACTGGAATTCGAACGACAGGCTGGTTTTTCGTTGTAATATATATATATATATATATATATAGAGAGAGAGAGAGAGAGAGAGACTCCGACTGACACCAAATCGGTCGATTTTCGATCCCGGCCAGAAGCAAGTGGATATGTCTAGCCACACTGATGAGCTGTTATACAGCTATATCTATATATATATATATATATATATATATATATATATATATATTCTACGCTCTCACACCCTGATGGAGCACTGGAAGAATGGTAGACTTTGAAAAATAGTAGCTACTCTAGCATCAATGTATCGTTCATTCACTAATGAATTAGAACACTCTCAGTTACTGGCGTATGTTTACATGGTATATCACACGCTAAAAGTCTGCCTTTTTCTACCCAGCGCCATTGCTCAACGGTAGAATCGCCGACTGATGTCATTTCAGTTGGGTTTCAATCCTGGCTAAAAGCAATCGGAGAGGGAGAGATAATATAGAGTGCGAGAAAGAGAGCGGGAGTATATACGATGGGTAAATTGTCGTCTAAGTTATACTAAAATGAAAATAACACTGGCATAGTATTTTAATAGTTATACTTACCAAAAGTGCACTAACAAATCTTGAAATATTAAAGCATAGAGGTAATTGATAACATCGCGATTAGCTTCAACTACGTCCTACAGATGACGTTGGAATCTTTTGTAACTCTTCTGAGCAGTCTCCCAGATGCCACCATAATCCTTGCTTTCAGTTCATATTTGATGTTACAAGGAGTTTTTTGGTCTCTCACTCAACTGATAATAACCACGAGGGTAGCAGTCTAGGAAATAACCGGCCAGGTATAACGGGTGCTGTGATCAAAGAATTTGTCTGACCACCATGGAAGAGTACTGCTTCTTGTGCGACAGAGTGCAAAATACGGTTACCATGCAAAATGCATTACAGCACCCACTGTCTTGACACCGCGCCGCATTATCTCTTCGAGGCACTTTATGTAGGCCTCCGTGGTGAAGTCCTCAAGAAAAATTTCAGGAGTTATTTTCTTTATTAGAACGATTCTGAGTTGTCCGGGCAGCTGTACATTCGTAATCACCATTAGACTAATCCCACACTTTCCAAATCATCTACACTGTGGTCACGTTGACACCCAAACACTTTGAAATGCTCATATTGAAGTTTACAGCGCGAATGTAAAGTAAAAAACAAATTAACGTTTCCTAATTTTTAGCAGAGTGTATTGATTAATATTATTCTTTTACTTACAGACCACACAACTGAATTTACTAGACTGTGCTATAGATGAATAAAAAAATAAAACAAACATCGCGCAATTTTCCCATTCTTAAATAAATTTGTTCAGGTTTTCAAGTAAAAACTTTTGGTCTATTAAATAATAACAATCTTAGCATTTAGATCACAACTGTGGGTCTAATCTAAACTTATTTATAAATGAAACTTTGTCTGTGAGTGTGTATGTGTGTGTGTGTCTGTGTTTGTGTGTGTGTCCGTTACCTATAAACTCCGCAACGGCTGAACCGATTTTCTTGAAATTTTACACAGTTGTACTATAAGCATCTGCGAGTGTTCTTAGCTAGGTCTATGTTGAGGTTCCCCGATAAATAACGAAAATCGATAATCGAAAAAATCGGGTTACAGAAGGAGTGGTCCGATTTTAATCAAAGTTGATACACTCATAGACAAAGACATAAGAAGCGATATTCAGAAGTTTCAAGGTTGCAGTTCTTGCAATAGTGCAGAAAATCGATAATATATACATATAAAAGGCAAGATCTTTGTGTGTATGTCTGTTTATCTGCCTGTATGTCTGTATTTTTTCGTCCCTTTCATTTTAGTTTATGCTTCGGTTTTGGCTATAAGTAGATATAATTGTAGTTCTTAGTCTCAGCCATGATATCGTTTACTCAGAGGACTTCTTTAGCCTTCAAAATTCAGTTTACGACAAAAAAGCTTATTTGATATCTATAACAGGAAAACAATATTTGATTTACATCCATTCATTTTTCTTTCAGTTTATGGTTTCGCTTTAACTGGAAACAACTATTGCCTTTTAGTCCTTCGTGCCAACGTCCGAAGAGTCTGAGATCCAGGATGATGGAGTAGTTTTAAAGCTTTCATTACACCCAGACAATGCCAGGCTATACTGCTAGTTATGTATAAACAGAAATATGTTCATGTCGCTTCCACTTCTTCAACTGTGAGAAAATTGTCCAAAATAAATTGTCAGCGGGGTGATTAGATATTACAGTAAATACTCCTTTATTTGCTTCTAATTTTTGGTATATTTCTATCTTTTCCAGGAGTCTAGAAGACATCGTCAATTATTTATCAATACCTTCGTATTTGTGCGTCATATTTCACTCGTTTATTATTCAACCAGTCAGGTAAGTGCCATACGTGATACACGCTTGGGCGATCATGTCGCTTTCGAGACATGACTGACTGGGCAGATGGTTTTCATGCAGTAATTACTTCCTCAACGTACATCCATATTATTACGATTCCTATAAATTCTATACTCTAAATTGTGCCTAAATTTTGACGAACAAAATCTTGTCGGAATTCTATTTAATTTCTCGGTATCTGTTTTTTGTAAAAATATTATTTAGATCAGCTTGTTCTTGTTTTAATATTCTTTTAATCAAGTATAGCAAATGAAGCTTACAGAATTCCATAGCAGACATTCAGATAGCAGAATATTCTGGTTGCAGATAGCAGAATATGGAGATGGAATATGAAAAACTCTCAGTGCTTAAGAATCAACGCAGCTTGGATGAGTATTTAGCGAGCTAGGTTCGTTGAGTTTTGCTTCAATATAATTTGATCCTCACTGGGTGGCTTGTAATATTGGCTTTGTACAAAAACTCAGTAAATACAAACGCTCACTTTAACGCGGCTTACGAGGATAGTTTCATAGTGATATATTCACAATCCAGTCATGTACATATTGAAACTGGCAATAATATTGTCATTATGCTGCAGCATTCAACCACTCGTTGGACATTTTGCGTCAACAATAAAATGGACAGACATCATCGGATGCCACGTATTGTTTACCAGATGTAATCTTCAGAGAGACTATGAGAGAAATCGTATTTCTCGAGGGACGCTTGTCTTAAAATGATACACCAAGACGTGAAAGAAATTTAAGATATACAGCTGGTTATATTTATATTCTGAATTTCCACTCCCTAGAGAACTTGTCGGTCGACACAATTGTTTTCCTATGTGTCATCCGGTCTTTCTTTCTATAACCGTTCTTATTTATATCTCATCTTTGAATCTGGTTATCTCTTCACGATGTCAGATTTTATTAGGAAAGTCTATATTGCCATCATAAAATCGCAATAAACTAACCGATATTGGTACGATTTTCAGATATTTATACGAGCAACATATGTAAAATTAAGATTATCGTCTTGATTGCTGTTAACGATATTAGACATATATCTAGTAGTATGTGATTGTCGAAAGGAAATACCAAAGTTCTGAATCAAATTTAATGCCCACAAGGAAACTTTGGCTAAGAAGTATTGACCTGTGTCGATCACAGTATATAATGGGTTGACCTAAGACATAATAAATTAAGCCTTATACTCGATGTCACTTCAGAAAAGAAATTAAGAACTCGAAGATTACACTCATCAAAAATTCCAAAATCAGGTTTCAAAGAAGAACTGTGTTTATAACAACATAAACAGAAAATAAATCTGATTTAACAATAGGATATTCGAAAAACGATTCTGCTAGATTAAGCTAAGTTACATAAACGACACAAAAAGTAGAACATAGAATTGAAAAAATTCTTGTGATAACTAAAACCACGTATCTTCCATTTCAGCAACGTAAATTTGACAGAATCCAAAATAAAAAAAAATAACATTTTTTTACACACTGCAAATTTTTTCACGTTTTTTTCAAACGTTAATAGCATTAAACATTAAAGTTTAAGATTTTATGCGCAAAAACTAAGCTGCTTTTTATCGAGTTATAAATAAATCCAAAACTTTATGAAAAAAAATATAAATCTATTTTTTATATATCCCAAACATAAATGAATTGCCATTTTATTATTTTACACGTAAAGGGATACAATACCTTTTTAAAACGCTTATTATTTCAATCATTGATCTTATTTTTCTGTTGCTTCAACGGCAGCGTTATGTTTCGTGTTACTTCCAAAATATATGCTTCCTTGAAAATTGTTTACTTTTCTTTATTTTTTAGGGCAAAATATTAGTCGCTAACCCGGTTAAGAGTTCAACAAGAAATAATACAAACACCAAAATAAGAAATAACGATATTTATATATAAATTACAGCAAAATATAAATAAGTGAATCTCTGTGAGTAGAACGAATACATACGGGTTAGGAAGTAATACTATAACTGGGACTCGCAATGGTAGTACAGTAGCAGCTTTGTCTATCTCTGCCTATCGCTCACCGCTGATCTGCTTATGCTGATCTCATGTGGATCTCTCACACTCTGAGCTCTTGATCGCTGTTCTCCCACCTTTTGTGAGGGAAAGTATATGTAGTTGTAGGAAGTGTTCAATCCGTTTTAATGGTTGATACCACCATGACAATATTTGATTTAAATTAATATCTAGAAAAGGTAGATCCCATTCCCTTATTTTGATATAATTTAAGAAATTTGTTTGAGTGTACAATATTACATAATAAGAAATCTTTTTCTTTCATATATATAGACTTTAGTTTTAAGAATTTTGGAAGTGACATACATGCTTCATTCAAGTATGTTTACTACGTAAAATAATAGCTCCAACAATTGCTCTGCCTTCTCCTGTTGTTTTAAAACTGTCTTGTTTGACTATTTGCAGGAAGAAATTAATCTTCAGTGCAGTTATCATGATCTTCTAACGTAGTTCTACAATCAGCAGCAAAAAACTGAAGAATCCAATTTTCACTGACACATGGAATTCCCTTTTCGTTTTGTATGATTCAGAAAATGCAATAGAAATGCAGAAGGACATATACCCGTGTTTCATCGCGTACGCAATGGAATTCAAGAAAATGCACCACAAACACCTGATAGAGACGCTCGGCAGACTTGACATATTCGGAACAGAACTCAGAGTAATCAAGAGCCTGTACCGACATCAAACTACTTAAATGAGAAAGGAATTCAGCATATATGCAAAAATAAAAGGGGTGTAAGAGAAGGATGTATCTTTTCACCAGATCTAGTCAACCTATACAATGTAAAGGCAATGTAAGATAGGAAAACAATAGTGTTGATATCAGAAACAGAAAAAAAATCACAAGACGTCCTAGAGGAAGTAGGTAATAAAATCGGGAATTTTAGAACTACATATAAACTACAAAAAAAAAAACAAAAAAAAAAAACAGAAAACAGAATGCATGGCCATTAGTAAAAAGAGGAGCATAAAATGCTAATTCCAAGTTGTGGTTACTAAAATAACAAAGTGCAGAAATTTAAATAGCTGCGAAGTGTTTTAACAGAGGGTGGAAAGCGCGATACGGAGATTCGAAAGCGTACTTGCAAGATAAATGATATATTCTAAAAGGTGAGTATAGTATTAAGAGACGGGAAGATTTGCTGGAAATAAATAAAAGAGTACTGGATTGTTATTTGATGTCTTACCTTCAATATGGCAGTAAATGAAGATGAAGACAAAGACTTCTACAGAAGGATGGTGAAGACACCATTGACGGGGCACGAGTAAAATTTTAAGACAATAGACTCACTAGAATCAAAGAAGAGAGTACTAGATTGCTATGTGATGCCAGTTCTTCACTATGACAATGAATGTTGGACAATATAATCAAAGATGAAGAAAAACCTGAAGCAACAGAAATGTGGTTCTATTGAAGGCTGCTGCGGATATCCTGGACCGAGCAAGTGAGCAATGATGGCGTTTTGGGAAAACTAGAAACGAAAAGAAAATTTAATATTAAGCCTTGGGAAAAGACAACTGAAGTTTCTGGGACATGCAATGAGGAAGGATGGCTTTGAGAACTTGATACTAACGGGCCAGCTAGAGGGGGGAAAAGAGACAGAAGAAAGCAGCAGATAACATATTTGAAGAGTCTGAGCAGGTAGATGACAGAATAGGGGTTGCGAGATGTTACAGGAGAAAGTATGCTAAGAGCCACCGGGGACAGGGAAACGTGGAAGGCAATGATCGCCGATGTCTTGAAAGGGCAAGTCACATAGTAGAAGAAGAATGAGGAAAGAGGTCTTTCAGAACCTGATACATGTCATACTTGATTGAATTGAGCAAATGGATCGTGGAACGAGGATTGAGTGACATAAGAGGAGAAGGAGTATTAAAAGCGACGAGGGATAGAGAGATGTGGAATCTCGTAAACGCCTACGTCCTGAAAACACAACACATAGAAGAGAGAACAAGAAGTGTATGTTTAAATATCTTTGTTTTATACATATGACCCTATTGTATTTTTTAGGTTGCTTTATATTTTTAATAGCGTCCAGAGTAGCGGCATTTTTAATTTTTTTCATACCAGTCAATATAATTTTGTTTTCGTTTTTAACTTTTTTAATGTGCGTTGTGGTGCAGTGGATATCGACTCGGAACGAGAGATTGTGGTGCCGAGTTCGAATTCTAGTTAAATTCCTTGCATTCACTTACGCACAAATACACTTGGGAAAGGTATTAATCCGTCTGTTCCCTCAAGTTATGGGTTAAATAATAGGACAGATTGGGTGCTCAAGCTTTGAATGGCAACCAGTCTACCGCAGAAAACAATGGCGACCTACTCTGGATAATCTACCGTCCAGTCAGTCATGGCTGTTTAGAGACATGATCGCCCAAAGCGTGTACCACGAATGGCACTAAACTGACTGACCCTTTTAAATTTTCTGCAGTATTCCAATTCATCGTATTTTTGTCAAGGTGCATTTCATTTTTATCGCCATATGATTGTTGCTTAACTTAAAAAAAAAAAAAACATCGTGTTCCCTAGTGGCATCAGAAAGACTATATCATATCTTATTTTTGCTTAAGTTTATATCTTTCTCTCAACCTTTATCTGTCGAAATAGTTAAATGCAACCGCGAATTTTACTCTGTCTCTTTTCCTGCGATTCATATTTTTGGACTCCTTTACTGTTTGCTTGCTTTCTTGATAGCTACAATTTCCAAATGTTTAAGTGCAACATCAATTACCATTTTATCTTCTTCTTTCCATCTTTCTCTTATAGTAGAGGGGGTATCGGAAAAATTCCGATACCCCCTCTACTATGTTCTTCCTTTTCTTCTATCTCTACTCATGTAATCTTCTGCGCACCAGTGGCAGTCCTGCCTTGATTGAGGTGAAACAATTTTTAAAAAACAAAAGAAAAATACCTGCAAATATTTATCTACTTTAAATTATTTATTAAGTATAGTATATTACGTACATATTTACATATGAACAATCCTCAGTTGAATGATACAGTCTAATATCAGCAATACAATATGGTGAATGGTTTAAATAAATTAAAATGGGAATTTAAAATGGACATAGATGCATATCATGAGTTGATAAATATGTCATTGTCTCTATTTGAAGAACAGATTATTGTATGGTAATTTACTTTGGTTTGTTTAACGGCATGCCAAATGCTTATGAAAATTTAATTAACTTGGCTATTCGTAAGAATATTTTTATTGAAATCTATTACTGGCTATTTTTATAATATTTTACTGTGAATATTTATTGGTGATTTTTTTATTATTATTGCTGGACATTTTAAATTTTATTGCTAAAATCTATTGGTTAAATTATTTCTTTTTAAATATTGAATCTGTTGCTTGAAAAATTTAATTTAATATTAAAATCTTTTGCTGGAATTATTTCTTTTTTATTATTGAATCTATTGCAGAGAATATGTTTAGCAATAGATTCAGTAAGAAAAAAAGAATTAATAAATTAATTACTTATGCAAAAAATTCAAAAATAAAATGGAAATAATTTTACTATTAAAATTTATTACTGAATTTGATTTTATTAACAAGTATTGATGGACCTTTCTTTTTACATTAAAAATTTATTTTTATAGTTTCGTCGTGTGTTGCTCTCAGTTTGGGAATAAAAAAAAATAAATAACAGGTGTTACCACCACGGATCAGGGTAGCCCTGGGAACAATAGCGAGTAAGCGGCAGTTCTAAGGTCCCCATAATTTCCAGATAAGAATCTTTACTGCCGGAAATAGTTTACCGTCATCCCCAGGAAGTAATAAAATATGAAAACAGACATATGTTTCTTTGTGCGAGAAAGTTATTCATAGTTATCACATTCGAATATAAATAATAACTGTTATGTGTCATATTCCTCTTGGATTCGACATCTTCATTGAATGGTTTTCCAGTACATCGTCTAAGTAATATCTGTTTTTCCTTGCCAGTTTACACAGAAAAATCGTCATCAAGAAAAAAACTACACACACACACACACACACACACACACACACACACACACACACACACACACACACATATATATATATGTATGTATGTATGTATTGTCATTATCATTTCGGATATGAAAATAGGAAAATAATTAATTACTGACACTCAACCAAATAAATATTTACCAATCATGGCGTAAACTGGAATATCAAGTTTAACTCGAACGCATTAAATTGTGAATTGTTTACAATTCATCAGCCAACGCCCGTTTTTGTTATGGTCTGTTTTTTTGTTTTTTTTATTCGCTACGCTTACTACCGCCGTCTTTACCCACACACATGCTCAAACAAATAATTGTGATTTCCATAATATGTAAGATCGATAATAAAGCGAATTCCATTTTTCGAAATGGCCTACGCTCTTGGGATGTTTGAATAATTCATATGTAATATATATATATATATATATATATATATATATATATATATATATATATTTGTTTGTATGAGTGTGTGTATCAAAAAATGTATTTAATCTATGATTATAAACTGTAAAATTTCGCACACACGAAACACGAATCAGGAACTATTTTAGTATATTTGCTGTTATACCTGTCTTCAAGCAATATATGAAAAAATGCTTCTCATGTGTTACGTACGTATGTAAGAATGGGTTTATATTTTCTCATCCTAACTTTAAAATCTGTCTAAATTATCAATAACGGAAGCCAACATCTATCTATCTATCGATATATATATATATATATATATATATATATATATATATATATATTGATTGTTTAATACTTAATTTTTGCTCCTAATAATGTTAGACCACTACACATTTGTATTAAAAATTGTTCTATACAATTATATTGTAGAACTTTAGTATAGTTTTCATTTTAAACGGGTTTTTTTCGCTACCTTGGTTTCCACCATGAGTGATTTCTTCAGGCGATTTTCTTTTTAAGAACGCTATTGTAACGGTGTTTTATTTTAACGTTAACGTGGCAGAGAATTTATGAACGCGCAATCTGTTAATTAAAACGGATTATGACATTTTTATCCATGTTTGTGTGGACCTGATAGGTATTTCATAGTGTGGATGCATTTTGTCATAATTTCTGTTCTTATTTTTCTTCTTGGCACAGTCTACATGTTTGTCCACCATTGTAAGAGTTGACTGTTTTAACAATTCTCCACGTTATGTGTGGATATTTTTCATATTTTGATTTCAATTTCCAGACGTGGTAAGCCAATTTTGTATTGTTTTTTAATTTTTCTATTTTAAATGTAGATCTGTGGTTGAACTACCTGGTCTTAAAGGTGTCTTTGATTGAGCCCAAATATATTTTATTTTGGTCATTTGGTTCATGTACCTCGGCCTTATAAATTATTTCCTTTGTGTTGCAGAGACCTTGAAGTAGACATTTATTTTTGTCCCTGCAGCTGCATTATCGGTTGTTGGTTTTGTTTTATACTTTATTATTTGTGTCCACTGTAATATTAAAATCTAGTTATTTGAATAATTTAAAAAGCTGTTTCCTTATTTTATCATTCAATCTTTTGTTGTCTGGTGCTAGTATTATTCCGACGGAATAAAAAAATGAATATGATGGATTCTCCCGTCGATCACGACGTATGAGGTCTAGACAACCATTTAATTTGATGTAACATGCTCGCACTTACTCAATCGTAAATGGCTTTTGAGTCCTGCAAGAGATTTACTAACAAGTCCACAATGGAGGCATGAAGAGAGATTGCACGAATGATCGGCTGGGACACTTGCAGATGCTTTGGTTCTCACATGTCTTACGCGCAGTTGGTCAGTCTCAGTCTCAGAGAACTGCTTAATGCCCCTCTGGCAGGCAGATCTCCATTCAATTCGTTGAGAGGCATTTCGTTCAAAATCACGGTGAGGAATGTTTGTACATGTCAAATTCATTTTCAGCTTATCCTTATAGCAAAGCGTAGGTCTACCCACAATCCGCCGTCCACTGCTGAGCTCGCCGTACAACACTTGCTTTGGTATCCGGTCATCTTCCATACGTAAGACATGTCTTGCCCAACGCAGCTGTGATTTCATCAAAAAGCTCTCAATTCCGCTAATACTGCAGCGCGTGAATAGGTCCGCATTAGACATCCGATTGTTTAGGGTGAAACCCCAAATTGTTCTAAGGCAATTTTGTGGAAGATATCAAGCTTCTGGGTGTGATTAGTGATTATGATAGACTGTCCATGATTTCGATCCATAAAGCAGCGTATTTAGCCTAACTGATACATACACAAGTACTTAATCGGATTAAAAAATGAATATATATATATATATATATATATATATATATATATATATATATATATATATATTATGCCATAGCAACAATCTTTCTTCATTCAGGTTTCGTTAAAAATGACTGACAAGTTGTGATGGTTAAATTTTTTATGGAGTTTTTCATGTGATTTTGTTTTCTTTTAATGGCATAAATTATGTAAAAATTGTCAAAATGTTTTGTTCATTCGAGCACTTTCGGCTATGCATTTAGCCACTTTCGCGGAGGGATATTAATTTACCTGTAACAGAATGTAAGCGGTGTTATGGATAATGTAGAGTAATGTTCTATGTCATGTACCGAACACGGTAAGGATGTTGTTAGCGTGTTCGTAGTTGATGTTATTGAGCGCTGGATTTTTAGTTTTTATCAATTAGGGCGCCATTATTTTTTATATAATTATTTACGAAATAGCGATCAAGAAGTCAGTTCTTCAAAAGATTTTGTTTTCTAATCGTTTCACCCCAAGCAAAGCATTTCACTGCCACTATTGCGCAGGGGGTTACATAGACGGGAAAGTGGTGAGAAAGGATGGTTAGATATAGAAAATGTCAGAAGGAGGGTGATAGACAGGTAAGCATACCGAGAATGAGGGTTGGGTAGATGGTGAGAAGATTGGGAGAATAGTGATAGGAGGTGTCTATTGACCTTACATTTAAACTCCTGGAGATTGTAGCTGTCGGGAAAGCAGACATGTGGAAGGGAATTCCACAGGCGGGAAGCGCGAGAAAAGAAGCTGTTTGAGTAGAAATTACGGTTACATCTGATCTGTTTCACTGTAAAAGGGTGGAACCTAGTTGCTAATCTAGTATCTCGAGTAAATTCGTACCTAGGCGGCACCAATGATCTAAGTTCATCGGAGCAGAAGCCGTGAAAGTATTTATAGAGGAGGCACAGAGAAGCCATGTCAAGCCGGTGAGAGAATGGTTGCAGCCGGTTTGCAAAGTCAGTATCAATCAAGTTACAGATTCTCCGTTGTATTTTGTCAAGAATCCCGAGGAGAGTTACAGGATCACCCGACCACATGTGGCAGTAGTATCCAATACACGGGCGGATGGTAGGATTTATACGTGAATTCATAAATAATTTTGTTTCGTTATAGTTTAGATCTAGCGGCTGAATTGTAGTTATTGATGATGAGGTTGGCCGTCTTAAATTTAGTATAATAGATAAGTAATTTTTTTGTTTTATTGGTGTCGACAGGAGTTGAGTATTTTCGAATGACGTTTCGAAGAGAAAATTCGTCCTGTTTATAACTGCTATGAATTTGGTTTTTGTAGAACATATTAATGCTATTATTATTATCAGTGTGTTTACTGTTGTTATTACTCAGGTTGAATGAAATTTAATATCTTAGTTAACCAAAATATTTCGAAATCTTTTATTGACTGATATTTGTTTAGCATTATTGAGTTCTTTGAAGAAAAGTGAATGTGAGATGTCACGATATTGATTTGTATATATTTTTACTCAAAAGAAAAATAAATCATGATATCACATAAAAACTTAACCATCACTCATTCTCTGTTATTTTGAATGGAACTTATACACACACACACACACACACACACACACACACACACACACACACACACACACACACACACACACACACATATATATATATATATATATATAGTATATCGAGGCTGCAAGTAATTTTCTAAACATATGCTATTAAATATAAGAGACAATGAATGTCTATTATGTTTACTCATGAGCCGTTGTAAACGTCGTATTTTTGCTTTAATTTCAGTTGAAAATAAAGACAAAAATTCTCCAACATTTGGATAATTATTTATTGATTTTCTTCTAAGCTTTCGGCTCACATGAGACATCTTCAGAGATGTTGTTTAAGCTGAAATATTAGAGCATCCGCCATCACCGACGATTTTATTTTTTGTTGATATAAAACTCCGCTTGGCAACGGCAATAGTTACCAAAAGTAATAAACGCAGTTCTTAAATTTGCAATGCGGTTTTATGACGTCACACCGCGTGATAGCGCGAAATGACAACAAAACCATGTAGTCAAATGCAATGTAATATGTTATTTCTGGTTTTAAAGTTGATTTTATTGAGTGTTGGTTGTTTAGATTTGATGTACATGGCCTCCAATATCTGCAGGTTCCTCTTACTGTGTGTATGAGTAAGGATCACCGTATTGTTGACCAAAATCTGTCTGATATTACCTACATGTTTATGTTTTTCAGAGAAATGTTTAATAGTAATCTGATCAGAAAGATGACATGTAAGTCTACGGGAGAGCGTGGTTGTAGTAAAACCAATACATGTACTAGGTTTTTTATTAGTATCAGAGCTGCAATCTCTGAATGGGCATGTAAATTGGTACACTACATTAGTTTTTTGTAGAGAATTTAGTTTAGTGCTTGTTGGGTTATTATAGACTATGAGGTTAATTGTTTTAAACTTTTTATAATATATAATGAGTTTAATTTGATTATTAATTTCCACTGGTTTAACATTTCTACGTATTATGTTTTTGAGAGTTTATTTTGTCTGGAGAGAAACGTAAATGTTCGATAGAAGATTAAATTGAATAAAGTTAATGTACATACTGTTAATGTCTGTTTCCAACTGGAGATTTTTTTAGCGTTGTGTGTACATGCTCGTGAGAAATAGACATTTGCGCCACTAATTGATACTCACAATTAGTGCGCAGGTGTATGTGTGAGTTAGGTAATAAACATGCCTGCTCTTTCCCGGACGGAACCCCTAACTGCAGCAACACGTGATGCCCCCCGGCTTATATCGGCATTCCTTAGTCCGAGAAACTAGGGTTATCACGTGAACGCTGAATGTACCATGTGTGTGTGGGTGTGAATGTATCAAACCCAACACACAGACACACACACACACACACGCACACACACACACACACACACACACACACACACATATATATATATATATATATATATATATATATATATGTAGTTGTACATATACATATGTAGTTATATATAATTATATACATAGTTATATTTTAAATCCAAAAGGATAATCAGATAGGTAAATGCCGGAAACCCGATCCTAATTAATATTAATGTCATTAATATTCAAATTGATGAACGTGGAGGGCTCGATGCAAATATTAATTTATATGTACAGAACCAAATATGAAAAATAAAACAGAATTTTCGATATTTATATCAGTTGAATATCTATTTTTTACGAGAAAATCCCCCTTCTTCATCAACGACGAAACGAAAATTTTATTTACTCAAATTCAAATCTGTTAAATGATTTCATACTGGTAGAAGTCCAGAAAGAACACATCCATACACAGGAAAATAAAATGGGGAGGGATTAACAATTTTTTTAATTTAAGGAAGTAAAAAGTGGAAAGCAGACATATATATATATATATATATATATATATATATATATATATATATATATATATATAACTTTATTTATTATACCGGAATATATATAATCATTCACAGACAGATCTATTTCGTAGATCATCAGTACTGTTAGACAGCCGATTGCTTTTTACCCAGGATTGAAACACGATTGAATTGGCGTCAGTCGGCAATTCTACCTCTGAGCTACGGGCGCTTGGTAGAAGGAGGCAGATTTTTTAGCGTGTATAATATTATTATAAACACCCAATAGCTGAGAGTGTTCTAACTAATTGCTGAATGAACGATGCGTAGATGCCAGAGTAGGTACTGTTTGTCAATGTTTACTCTTCTTCCAGAATGCTCAATCAGGGTGTGAGATCGTAGTATATATATATATATATATATATATATATATATATATATATGTTTGTGTGTGTGTGTGTGTGTGTGTGTGTGTGTGTTAGATCGAATATCCAGGAAGGTGACTTCTTGATATCATTGATCTGGGGTAGTGATATTTAGTAACTGCATGAAATTAAATAGGACGGGCTGTTGATCATTACCTCTAGAGCTTGTTATTTTTTCAATTCTGTTTATTTCCTGGAAAATTACAAATACTGAAACTAAGCAGTATTTTTTGCGTGACTCGTATATTTGCCTGCCCTACTAGTTTATACGAGGCCCCAAAATGAACGACGTTCTTCCAAACAAGAATTTTTCTTTTCGCTTTATCAAATTTAATATGACATTTCTTGAGTGATTGAAACGACTCACACCCGTTACCTTATCGACGAGATATCATTTACGCTTCTCTGCTATCAGGTAATCATATTGGCATATTTGGAAAAGTAAGTAGTTCATTGCTTCACCATATTTACTTTCTTCATTGTTAAGCGAATATTGAATCTTAGGAATCCTTACTTTATCTTGCGTATGGAAATAGGATTATAAAATCAATGGCGTCAACAAAAGTGCAGCCGTAGCAGAATACGAACGTGCATTTTGTATTAATTCTTAATTACAAAGAAAAAATTTGGCTTCAGTAATTCATCAGTGTGTCTCCAAAAGCAAAACATATACATAATTCATTTGACTACAAGGAAAAATCTGTAACATTAAACAGAATATAATCTTGGATTAATATATTCAAGATAAAGTTAATAAATAAGTAGTTGTAGTCAGGTAAAGATGGTGATATTTATATTTTAAATATTTATGTTAAAACGTTAAAAACTAATATTTTATATTTATATTCAAAAGATACTACTCCAATATGTTTCATTTAATGGGTATGTGTATATATTAATGAAGCAAATGGCAGAATCCAAAGCTAAATTAAGATCAGTACTAACTAACACGATAAGAGAAGAAACGGAATAATATAAGAATTTTATAATAGTTATGATATCCAACTTACACGATGTGGGGATCGATATGATATGAAAGCTGGGAAAACGTAGAATTATTGGAAAGACGATATATCTTCATACAAATGAAAAAGTAGTGAATGAATGCGAACTTCAACTAAAAATCAGTTTAAAGAGTTACATAATTAAGATAATATTTTAATCTGTAATGAATATATTTCCAGGAATAATTACTCCGTAATGATTACAAAAAATAAACGAAAAATATGCCATCTTAATTATGTAAATACTATCAGGTTGAACAATGAAGAAATACATAAGGTGTGCATTCATCGATATTGGCATTTGATGAGGTACGGAAAAAAGATCTACGTGAAATATTCGACAAACTTTACACGGGAAGAGTAATCGAGCAATTCTGAATCTTTACTTGGAATAGACAAGCTCCATGCTGTTAGAAAAATGATCTAGGGAATACATATAAATAGAGAGAAGCTTAAGAGAATAACATGTTCTCTCGCCGGATTTGCTTAACCTACGCTCTAAGATGATCTAAAAGAGAACAGGATGTCACAAGATTTATTATTGGTTGACATTATCAGAGGATACGCTGAAGACATTGTGTTGATAATAAACTCAAATAATAAAATAAGGTAGTAATGGATAGCCAGAAAAATATAAATTATTAGCAATATGGAGATAAATGAATGATTTTCAACATCGTTTATTCTCATATAAAAGCTATCTACAGCAGACGTCACATCTTAGAAGCTACTAAAACTGAATCGATCTTGAGAGAGTATGAATAGAATAAAGGAAACGTTGCAAATAAATCTGTAGATGCATAATTATAAACAAGTAATATTTCTACAAGATAGAAGCATATAATTACTAACCAGTATCAGTCAATTATGAGATACACGCTTCGGTGATCATGTCTCGAAAGAGACATCACTGACTGGGTAGACATTTTCCCCGCTGTAGATTACTATTACTTTCTGCAGTAGACTGGTTGCCAATCAAGGATATAAAACTCAATCAGTTCTGTTATTTAACCCATAGCTGGTGGAGAAGAATCAGATCAATACATTTCCCAAAGTTATTTGCGCGTTTGTAAATGCAACGAATATTACTGGAGTCTGAACTCGGCCCCCCGATGTCTTGTCTCAAACCGATATCCCTTGTATGATATAAGCAACGGTCTGAATTACCATTTTATAATTAGTACCATATCTAAACTTATTTATAAATTGAACTTTGTCTGTGTGTGTGTCTGTATGGAAATTGGGTTATAGAAGGATTGGTCCGATTTTAATCAAATTTGATACAGTCATAGACAAAGGCATAAGAAACGATATGCAGATGTTTCAAGGCTGCAGTTCTTACAATAGTGCAGAAAATCGATAATATATATATATATATATATATATATATATATATATATATATATATATTTAATGCAAGATGTTTGTGTGTGTGTCTGTTTATCTTCCTGTATGTCTGTATTTTTTCAGCCCTTTTATTTTAGTTTTGCTTCGGGTTTGGCTCTAAGTAGTTATAATTGTAGTTCTTAGTCTCAGCCATGATACCATTTACTCAGAGAACTTATTTAGCTTTCAAAATTCAGTTTACGACGAAAAAAGCTTATTTGATATCGATACCAGGAAATCAAAATTTGACTTACATCAATTCATTTTTTTTCAGTCTATGGTTTCCCTTTAACTGGAAACAACTGTTGCTTTTTAGTCTTTTGAGCAAACGTCCAAAGAGTCTGAGCTCCAGGACCATGGATTAGTTTTCTACACCCGAGCAACGCCGGGCTATACTGCTAGTCGAGAAATAATTCAAAATATTTCCTTATATATACGAATTATAGCAATAATTGAAACACCGTAGAATAATTGATAGCGGCAGGGATTAAATCATCAGAGAGCCGCGTTAGAATTCTGGTCTAGTTCGTTACATACCCAATGGTTTTGGCATTTCATGCACAATACCATTGAGAAAAGAATGAATAAATTGGTTCTCATCCAGCTTTGGGAAACACCAGGACATACTAGGGTGCATAACCATTTTGTAGCGAGCCGGCGAGTAGAAATAGAACATGAACACTGACTTGAAAACCCACAACTATGTGTTAAATAACCTGACCATGCAGATAGCCCTGCAAACATAGTCAATCACAGAGAGGCCCCTCCAATAGCAATGAGAAGGCCATGGATTAGAATCTCTTATTATGTGTTTTCATCTCTACATCCTGTATGTCAGTGAATTTGGTACTGGTGAAAGGGATTGAAACGCATTTAGGTAATTGGGTTTTACTGAAGGTAAAACAAAATTGTTGTTAAAATTAAAGAAATGGATGCTAAACATATACGTATTATCTAATTTCTCCGTAGCAATGAATTGAGGATATTTTTTAGGAAATTAAGCTAAATACTAAATGTGCGTTGTGGTGCAGTAGATATCGACTCAGAATGACAAATCGGGGAGCAGAGTTCGAATTTCAGTTGATTCCTTTGCATTTACTTAAGCACAAATACCCTTGGGAAAAGTATGAAACCGTCTCTTTTCTGAAGTTATGGATTAAAAAATGAGACAGATATAGCCTTGGTTGGCAACCATTATACCGCAATGGCAACCTACTGCGCATAATCTTCTGCCCAGTCAGCCATGTCTCTTTCGAGACATGATCGCCTAAATAGTGTATCACGTATGTCACTTAACTTACTGTTGGATGTGCGTTGTGGTGCACTGGATATCAACTCGGAATGACAAATCGGGCAGCCGAGTTCAAATTCCAGTTGAACTTCTAGCATTCACTCACGCACAAATGCCCTTGGGAAAGGTCTTAATACTTATATGTCTCATATTATGGGTTAAATAATAGAACAAACCAGATTCTATTGACTTGGTTGGCAACCAGTCTACCTCAGAAAGCAATGGCATCCTACTGCGAGATAATCTTTTACCCAGTCAGTCATGTCTCTTTTGAGACATGATCGCCCAAAGCCTTTATCACGTATGACACTTTACTGACTGACTAGCTAGTCAAAATTTGACATGTGTTTACCTCTAATTTCGTTGGTTTTAACAACAATTTCTTTAACTTACACTTTGCTTTGTTTCTAAGAAACATTTTTGATATTCTTTCACTGCAATGAAATCAGAACAACAAGATTTCATCGCTTTAATCCGTCCCACATTCACTTTTTAGCCTTTGCCGTATTTAATATAATACAGAGGATACCAGTTAGAGATGTTGACTGCGCTAATTCTTGAACACAAATGACTAAATCTCGGTTTGTGTTTACAAGTCAAAGCTTTGTGTAAATACGATCTTGAAATTTTAAACCAGCTCGTATTACCATAATTTTCCAGTATTCATTTTTCCTTTAAATGTTAAAAGGTTTTTAATTTCTTGTTTTCATATTTTGAAGCTCTACTCAAATAAGTCAGCGAGACTAACAACGCAAAATATATTTTTTCTTTATTTTCAACGGCCTTAAGATTTTGGCTAGCAGCGTATTTCCAGGCTGACTTTGCACGTTTATGGGTACTACCACAGCCACCGTTATAATTGGTAAGATAGGCTCCATCCCCAGGAATATAAATAGTGACATGTAAAAGCATGGAGTTGTATCTCATGTTCAAATGATCTTCATTCCTAAGAACTCACAGCACCTGCGAAATGTGCCTGATGTTTGAGATCAAAGTCAATTTCATGGAGAGCATCACGAAAATAAGACCTCCAGTATGCTTTATTAATATGCAAAGTAATGAAAATAACATTAATACTATTATTACTACTACTACTACTACTACCAGTACTACTAAAAATAATGATAATAATATCTTGCAGTAAGCTTAAACTTTCTATTTCCAATAAACTGTAATAGCAAAAAAATGCAGTAAAATAAACTTATAGAAACATAACAAAATTTGAAATGATTTGTTTGATATTTTTGATCGATACTCGTATTTAAGTAGATATTCTGTTTAGAATCAAAGAGTATTTTATATTTATTTCTACCGGCCTGATTATTTACAATAAATTTTCGAATAAAGTTTTGAATCCTGCCGAATGACACAAACTTTCGTAACAAAAAACAATTATACATAAATAATCATGTCGGTAGAAATAAATATATAATTCTGTTTGATTATAAACAGAATCTAAACTTATTTATAAATTGAACGTTGTCTGTGTGTGGGTATGTGTGTCTGTGTGTGTGTGAGTGTCCGGTACCTATAGACTCCGAAACGAGTGAACCGATTTTCTTGAAAATTTACACAGTTGTACTGTAAACGTCTGCGAGTGTTCTTAGCAAGATTTTGTTTCGAGGTACCCTCGATAAATATCGAAAATTGATAATCGAAAAAAAAAACGGGTTAGAGAAGGAGTGGTCCGATTTTAATCGAATTTGATACACTCATAGTCAAAGACATAAGAATCGACATTCAGAAGTTTCAAAGTGGCAGTACTTACATGTGTAGAGAAAATCGATAATATATATATATATATATATAAGGCAAGATGTTTGTGTGTGTATCTGTTTATCTGCCTGTATGTCTGTATTTTTTTCAGCCGTTTTATTTTAGTTTATGCTTCGGGTTTTTCTCTAAGTAGGTATAATTGTAGTTCCTAGTCTCAGCCATGATACCATTTACATAGAGGACTTATTTAGCCTTCAAAATTCAGTATACGACGAAAAAAGCTTATTTGATATCGATAACAGGGAATCAGAATTTCACTTACATCCATTCATTTTTCTTTCAGTCTAAGGTTTCGCTTTAACTGGAAACAACTATTGCTTTTTAGTCTTTCGTGTCAACGTCCAAAGAGTCTGAGCTCCAGAACCATGGATTAGTTTTCAAGCTTTCATTACACCCGAACAACGCCGGGCTATACTGCTAGTATCTACATATATACGAGTATCGATCAAAAATAATGTTCAAAAAATCATTTCAAATTGTCCGTTTTTTATAAACAATTTCGTTAATCTTCGTTAATTTCCATAACAAATTAATGTATAATTTTGATTCTATTAAAAAAACTAGTTGTTCTATAAAATATATGGGCAAAAAGAAATTATTAAGTGAAAAGAACTAGTGCACGTTGGCGGATGAATGGTGGTTCAGATTGAGGAATTTCTATTCCAGTCCAGTCAATTCTCTGCTAATACCCTTAGGGAAAATTTTAAAAAAAAGAAAAAAAAATCTTTTCAGCAGCACCTATGGCTACACAGCAGGACAAATAATGTTCTGGTCGGTAACAAGTCTACCGCAGTAAGAATTGACAACCTACTGGGGAAAACTCTTCACATCACATGCGGTTGCTGACCGCTTGTAGAACCAAGGTGGTGGAGAGAGTAATATACCCTTACCTGGGTTACAACCATTTTATAATTTTGGTGTTAATCATGAAAGCAAATTTTCCACTCGTTGTAACTGTGTTTTCATATTCAATTTGCAACTTTGACAAAAAGACAAAAAAATCATTAAATGCTGAGACATGAATAAAATATTATCAGTAATGATGTAAATACAAATACATATTTGCACAGGTACGTCTCCTATTTAATGGGATGTTGGTATTTTTTTACTGAAGGATAATTTTTATTTAGACAAAGCTACACTTGGTAATCTCGATACTTAACAGTATTTCTATACAATTGGTCAGCATCTTGAAATACGAATAAACCAGTCTTCAAATGCATGACTCCCTTCAATTTCGAATGTAACTATTTTGTTAATATTTTCAATTTCTTTACTGTTGCTTTTTTGTTATTGTTTTTTGTTACTCCAATGATATTCTAACTTCGCTTGAAAGTTTATACACCCGTTTGCAAATTAATTAGAACTGCTTTAGTTTCTTTTCTTGCAACATACAGTCAGTTTTATACCCACTGGAGTGATAGGGTGTAATCAATTTCTATTTTTTTTTCTAAGAAAAGGTGATTTGCAGTTTTATGCAGTAATATGGATGTATTTTTGGGGTGTCTGATGAAATATGTTTGGCTTTGAAAAATATTGTCATCCATGATTGCATCAGATTTTTATCACGCCCAACACTACTGTCTCGGTAGTCGATTAGTTGTTCTACGGCCAATGTCTGCGATGGGCGTTACTCCAAAGAAGCGTACGAAAATTTTAACACTGTACGAACACACTGGCAAGCCTTATATTCCCATCTTAAGACAAAACGGTTAATCTGACCGCACTGAAATCTGTAATACAGAGAAACAGGCAGTCTGCAGTTGATATATATATATATATATATATGTGTGTGTGTGTGTGTGTGTGTGTGTGTGTGTGTGTGTGTGTGTGAATTTATATGTATATATATATATATATATATATGTAAAGTAATGGAAATCCTCTTTCCTTATATTTATTTAGTTTTGTTAGAGGTGTTGGTGGAGGTTAGTGATAGGGGAATAAGTCTCTGACTGTTGGAATTTTTGGAGAGAGTATTTTTTAAAATGGTTGATTAATGAGTGTCTTTGATTTCTAGACAGATTTAACCTTGTAAGTTTTTATTATCTAGTGACTAGACTATATCCCTATGGATTTCTCAGAAGAGCCGCTAGTGGTTGGCGTCGGATATTTTTTTATAGTATAATTATGTCCATGTTCTAAAATATAATTTATAATAAATATTCACAGCTCTATATATTATATATCGAGCACTGTTTTAAATTAATATTTTGGACGTTGTAAAAATTCTTCATTCGTTCTGTATTCACTCAGATATATATATATATATCGTGTCGGTGACTATATCGGCTACCCCATCCCTTGTTCTTGTTCTTGTTCTTGTTCTTGCAAGTGCGATGAGGTATAGGTAACCTAGTAGGATGAAAATATTACCCCTCCATTAATAATCCCAAGAAATATCATGGTAATAATCAATTAAAATATGATACCTAATGGCGGGAACGGGCAAAGATTTATGTGAATTAACTCCCCACTCTTTAAGGAAGAACATGCAGAAAAGATGCTCAAAAATTAAAAAGGAATTGGATTGATACTAGATCAAAACATGGTAAAATTCTTTTGTGGATCCTGTCAGTTATCTGAAAGAATTCTTCTAGTTGAACTGAAAAAACATATATCTATTATAATGCTGTGTTCACCAAGAACGCAAAGTATGGAAGAGGAAATCGATTCTTTCTGCTCCGTGCAAGAAAACCCCAAGGCTAAGTGTAAATCGCAGGAATTATAGTTATTATGCGAGAACTGAATGGCAAAGTAGACAAGGAGTAGGAAGAGGAAATGGTTGGCTAATTTAGACTAGGAAAACATAACATACACGGAGAAAAATAGTTCCTTTGGTTCACAGCAAATGACCAGGTAATAGACCACATCAGGTTCCGGGAACAATCAAAACAGTTACCGATATGGAAAATCCCATGAGTAGAAGCTAAAAAAATCAAACTAACTGCATAAGTATCAACAAGCAATTCAAGAATGCAGTGGTTAGCTGTATAACTTATTCAAGTTCCGACAACAGAACTGACCACTTACCCGATTATATGTAAACTAAGAATGAAACTGCAGAAACTGAAGAAGATAGACCCAGCTCTCAAACTGCAATAAAATATACTTCTGAATAACCTCAACCGGAAGATAATATATATGAATACTGTCAAAAGAGGATCAGTTATTTAAGTGTCATACATGATACACGCTTTAGACGATCATTTCTCATAAGAGACATGACTGACTGGACAGAAGAATATCCTGCAGTAGGTTGTCAATTATTGCTGCGGTAGACTGGTTGCCAGATAAGGCTATAGAACCCAATTGTCTTATTATTTAACCCATAACTTGTGGGAAGAGACGGATTAATACTTTTCACAAGGGTATTTGTGCATAAGTGAATGCAAGGAATTCAACTGGAATTCGAACTCGACATCCCGATTTGTCATTCCAAGTCGATATCCACTGCACTACAGCGCACATCCGAACAGAGGATAAGAGAAACACAACTGAAGCTCAAAATGGGACACACGAAGAAAAGATTTAATGATATGAGAAACGACATCATCCAAAAACAAAACATTAAAAGATGCAAAAAACCAGAAAACAATGCAAAGACATGGAATGTAATACACAAAAGTACACAATAAAACAAAAGCAAATGCCGACAGACGAAATTGGAATAGCTCATCTAAAAATGTGTGGAAACAGAAAGAATGAATAAAGGAGATTAAAAATAAAGAATACAAAAAGGAGAAATGTTGATCACAAGGATGCATAAAAACTAAGGACAGAATGCTCATATTAGACAAATAAAAATATTTCAGCGGTGGAGTGATTATATCGCGAGTGAACGACGAAAGAGAACAATCGGCAATACACAGAAATGCCGACGGGCCGGAATTATTAAAAAACGAACTGGAAATAGCATTGGCCTAAATGAATAGAAACAAAGAGGCAGGAATAGACGGAATTATAATAGAGATTCTGCCAAACTTATACGACTTTAGTATAGAAAAGATTTCAGAAATAATAAATGACATCTGCAATAATGATGATATATCTGGTGATTTAGATCTATTTTCATAGCACCACTTAAAAAACCAGGAGCAAACCAATGCGTATTCCAGTGAACAATTAGCATAATGAGCCAAATAAGAAAAATCATTCTCCAATTTATGATGAATAGAGCACGCAGTAGAATAAGGCCAGAGATAGGACAAGAACAAGAACAGTACTGGTTTGTCAAAGACACCGGAACAAGGAACGCGAAATTTATGCTCATTAAGAGTATATTTACAAAGGAGAATAAAGAGATATTTCTATCAGAAATAGCAATAGAAAGAAAGGAATTGCACTTGTGTTTTATAAACTACACTAAGGCGTTCGACAAAATGCGCCAACGAGATCTGTTTAATCTGCAATGCAAACTTGACATATTCGGATAATACATTGGATAATATATTGGAAAAATCAAGAATCTTTACTGGGAGCAAATTGCCTGCATACAGACACGAATTGAGTTCAGCAGATATATAAAAATAGAAATGTAGGAAAAAGATGAGTTTTCTCAATCACCGGATTTTTTTCAACCTAAAGAAGGAGGCAATTCAATGAAAATTATGAATCCTCTAATGATTGATGATTAGCGGCCATGAAACATCTTACAAAATGTGGCGAAGTAAACTGAGAAGAAAAGAAAATGTATAAAGTACAAAAGATAGAATGGCTAATTATAAGAAAGTGCACATTACAGGTTGGGATACTAAAATCGATCAGGTACAGAAGAAGGGAAGAGACAATGAAGTTTCTAAAGAAACTTAAAAAGGAAAGAAGACTTGAAAAATCTGATACGCACAGCGTGGAAGAAAGAAAGAGGGACAGAGAGAAACAACTTAATGGCAGAACAAGGTTTGGAGATATAACAGAAGCACAAAAGATTTTAAGAGTTACAAGGACTAGGTAGATGCATAGAACTATGATTACCGACGTCCTGAAGAGACAGGGCGCATAAAAGAACCACAGGTTTGGTGATACCTTCCATCATCTTACACTCTAGCAAGTTACCACAAGTGTGAAAATTTGACAACTTAAATAATGAATCATGGCTTTCGACATCTCCCTATACCCAGTGACTCTTAACCCGCCTTCTACTGTTACACCATGCAACCCTCATTTCATCATCCAGCTGATATGTTATCCGCTGCTTTCCCCTGTCTATTTTCCTTCTATGTGGCCCGTTACTATCAGGTTCTCCTAACCCTCCTTCCTCAGTGCATTTCCAAGGAACTATAGCTGTCTCTTCCTGATGCTCAGTATTAATTTCATTTTTCTTTCCATCATTTCCAAAACTACATCATTGCTGACATGCTCGATCCATGATATTCGCAGCATCCTTCTGTAGAACCACATTTCAGCTGCTTCAAGTTTTTCCTTCATCTTTGATGATATTGTCCAGCATTCACTGCCATATTGAAGAACTGATAACACATAGCAATCCAGTATTTTGTTTCTAGCAAAATTGTCCTGTTTCTTATAACTTTACTCAAATTAAAACGCTAGGAAACTGACATAAGGAAGAAAATAAGACGTAAAAAACAATAGCAACCAAAGTCAATTGGGAAATCTGAAAGAACGATGAGGAGGCTTAATGTCGTTTTCTATTCTGATAGAATTAGAATAATAACGTGATTAATACTGCTTAGTCAACTGCAAGTCTGTAGGTGGTGATTTGAATGGGGCAAGAGGGAATCGTTGTAAATAAAGTCTGAGAGGAAGATAAGAATTCCTGATAAATGAGATGACAGGAGTCATCATCAGAGGGCGGTTGCTTATTCTGTCTTTGTGATTTCCTTGTATTTCGTGACAACGCTTGCCGCTTCTATTATTCTTAACCTTTAGTTGTTATTCTATATATATATTTAACTTTAGTTGTCATTATATATATATATATATATATATATATATATATATATATATATATATATGGGTAATCCTTGAGTGTGTAAAGGAGTAGAGACCTCCCGTGGAGCTGATATGACAGAAATGCTTCGCAGCATTAAAGAACTATAAAATCTTGCTGGCTTTCGACTGTTACAATTATTATTATAATGACCCATAATTTTTTCAAACAAACAGTATCTGGTGACTCTCACTGGGGATCGGCAACAAGGTTACCTAATATTTGTGCGAAGAAATCATGACCAGATAATAATAATAATAATAATAATAATAATAATAATAATAATAAGTACTGCCTCTCTCTCTCTCTCTATAAATATATATATATATATATATATATATATATATATATATAGCATTGTAACTAAGTTGTTGATGCATTTACTTTTATAAAGAGTGCTCGATACAAATGTAGAACGTTATACTGTCTCGTATATATACTGTCTCATATATATACTGTCCAGTATATACTGTCTCGTGTATATATATATATATATATATATATATATATATTGAATCGAAAGCTAAATCCTAAAACGAGGGTAAAAGGAGACTCAAAATCGTAAAACCTTGGGTCTTCCTTACCTGGATACATACATGCATACATACATATATATATATATATTGAATCGAAAGCTAAATCCTAAAACGAGGGTAAAAGGAGACTCAAAATCGTAAAACCTTGGGTCTTCCTTACCTGGATACATACATGCATACATACATATATATATATATAGATTACTTTAGTAAAAATAAACATATTTGGTTTAGTATAATGCTGTCATAACTAATATACTTTCTATTTTAATTAATTTTATTATAATTTATTGCCTAATAATTTTAATTATGATAAATTAATATAGTTAATTTTTTTCTTATGAGAAATATAACTTGAGATTAATATATATATATATATATATATATATATATATGTGTGTGTGTGTGTGTGTGTGTGTGTGTGTGTGTGTGTGTGTTTGTGCAAATATATATATATATTCCAATTTTCAAGTTGGCAATCGGTTAGTCATTAATACAGCAGTAGCAACAGTAGTAGCAGGAATATCAATAACAACTACCTAAGTCAGCGTAATTGTTATTTCCCTTTGCATCCTAAAGTCAGTTCACGAACTGATCGCACACTTTTAACAAACAACTTTCATATGCTTCTGAATATTTACTGTACATGTGAACGACGAATTTTTTTTTCACTTTGGAATTGAGCGATTACGCAAAACCAACTGAGAACACAAGTTGTATAGGAAGTGAAATCATTTCACGTGATTATATCTAACAATTATAAAGTTTCATAACAAAAACATCAGTTATTGAATGTTGCAGTTTCCGCCGATTAAATTGCGAAATTGAAATCGTGGGGAGACTGGAGAAAATTCTATAATTCCTACGCAAAAATATAAACGAATATAAAAGCATCAACAGTATTTATTATAACTAACAATCATAGAATAACCCAGATTAGCTTTAGCGAACTCGAGCTTGTAATATTTGGTATCTAATTGACAAAGAAGTGGATACAAGTATTAGCGTTGAGAGGAATATTTTATTTTCTTATTTTTACATACTTTCGTGTTAAGTGTCTGCTAGCAAGAGAACACATGTTGCCTGCTTAGAAGCTAGAGAGGGACTGGCCAATCCTTTAGGTCAAGCATGGGTCAGGGAGATAGAGAGAGTAGGGGGAAAGAGAAATAGTAGCAGAGAAAGAAAAGGGAATAGATTTGGGTATCTTAGTTCTTGGGAGTTATTTAGAGACAGAGAGGGTAAAAGAAACAATGTATTCTCTGCATGGTAGTAGTATCTGACCTGAGGTCATTTTGGTTCATTCCTACAAGCTAAAATTAATAATCAAAGTAATAAATGTATCAAAATAAATGTATAGAGGTAATGCAAGTGACTCAGAGGAGTTTTGATGTTAAATGATCTCAATTATAAACTGTTATATATTACTGAGTGAGGGAAATTTCAAATAATATATTACAATCATGAAGAAGCTTGGTGACAATGCTACATTTCTAAGAAAGCTTTCTTTTTACATTTTATCTCCAAGTGAGGCAATAAAGACTTTAATGCAGAAGGATTTACTAAGAGTCATTGTGTCATACAACGGATTGAACTCGTCCTTCTACTACATCTACTCCAATAGTTTCTTTTCTCGCACTTCCTGCCTGCGGAATTCCTTTCCGTATGCTTGCTTCTCCGACAGCTACAATCTCCAGGAGTTTAAATGTAAGGTCAATAGACACCTCCTAACACACTAACTCGCACCCATTCTCTGAAACACTCTTCCCATCTAAGCAACCCTCATCCTCGATATCCTTACCCGTCTATCACCCTCCTTCTGACATTTCCTCTATCTAACCACTCGTTCTCGTCACTTTCCTCTATGTAACCCCCTAACCATTCTTTCTCATCACTTTCCCCTATGTAACGCCCTAACCACTCTTTCTTATCACTTTCCTCTATAACTCCCTGCTCAACAGTGGCAGTGAAATGCCTTGCTTGGGGTGAAATGATTAAAAAAATTTAAAAAAACATGTACTCCTTACAAGTGATAAACAGAGAGCGATAGGCAGAGAGAACCAATATTGCTACTGTACTATCATTGCGAGTCCCAATTATAGTATTACTAACTAACATTCTATCCTCAAGCAATTCAATAAAGACTTTAATACACAAGGATTTACTAAGTGTCATGGTGGCATCACCTATACAACGGATTGTACTCTTTCTTCTACTACATATACTCCTCCCCACAAGAGATAAACAGAAAACGATAGGCAGAAATAGCCAACACTGCTACCGTACGAACATTGCAAGTCCCAATTATAGTATTACATCCTAACACGTATTATCGCTCTACTAACAGAGCTCAATTTATCTGTATTTTGTTGTGTTTAATACACAGATCGTTATTTCCTATTTGGGTTATTGTTGTATTATTTCCTGCTGGACTCTTAACCGGTTCCAGGACACTAAATTTGATAGAATATTAGAAAATAACTATCAATAAAAGAGGGTAATGAAAGAATAGCTGTAAAAGAGACAGTAGATAACGATTGGTATTATTATTTGAATTTTGTAAAATTAAAGTTGACTGAAATGAAACAAACCGAAAGAGAGTTGTAAAAAGGAGATGTGCAAGAGAGAACTCGTTTAGCATGGATCTTACGACTACATTCAGCCATTTTAAGTGTAATATGATAAGATCTTTCCGACAAATCATATAATTATTCTGCTTGTTCCTTCCTTAGTTAGTTACTTAGTTCCTCCGTCATTTACGCCAAACTCTCTACACGAGCTTTTCCTTCCCCTCTATCTTTTTACTCTCCTCAGCCTTTCTCTCACCTTTGCTAAACGGAAGGATAGTAAAGAGTGAGAGAGTAGCAGTAATTGTGTGTGTGTGTGTGTGTGTGTGTGTGTGTGTGTGTGTGTACTATACTGTATAGTAAAAATAGGTAGGTTCGTTGTTGTATACCACGACGTAATAACGAAATTTCTGGCATCTACACCTTTGGCCATTACTCAGTTGCCTTTTATGTTTACATGTGTAAGGCGGTCAAGCACAACACAAAGTACAAATTCACATAGCGGCAGTCGTAGCAATTGATTCAAGTTCAACGGAAAACATTAACGAGAGAAGACGCAATGTCACTCTTCCTGGGTTTATAATCAGCAATGTAGGTAGAAGGCTAAATGGTTGTTTCAGGCAATTAAAAGGAAAAAGCTTGATTTTAAGGCTTTAAGAAGACAAAAACATGTCCCAGATCACAACAGATTATTTTTCATTTTAATGTTTTTGCATGATTTTACTATTTTAATACTATTTCCTTTAAGTGCATATGTAATTATATTTTTCTATGATCTCCACCAGGATGTGCGTTGTGGCTCGGAACGAGAAATCGTGGAACCGAGTTCGAATTCCAGTTGAATTCCTTGCATTCACTTACGCGCAAATATCCTTGGGAAATGTATTAATCCGTCTCTTCCTTCCAGTTATGGGTTAAATAATAGGACAGATTGGGTTCTATAGCCTTGTCGGCAACCAGTCTACCGCAGAAAGCAATGGCAACCTACTGCGGTATAATCTTCTGCCCAGTCAGTCATGTCTCTTTCGAGACATGATCGCCCAAAGCGTGTATCGCGCATGGCACTTAACTAACTGACTGATGATCTCCTTTCATGATCAAATGTAATTTGTTTCAAGATCACAAAAAATATGATATAAAAATTCCTAATTCTTGTTTCTACGCCTTGTATTCAGAAAATCCCTTCTATAATACTTGCTAACGCTCAAGATAAGATAATCTAATCTACTCTGATATTAAATCCAGAGATTAGGATTCATACTTTTCTCATGAGAATTAGTGTGAAAACAAATGCGAAAAACAAGGCTGGAATTTGAACTCTGTTAGCCTTTTCACCTTTTCTAAACCAAAACATTTACGGTACCCAAGCTTACCACCAGATGTGTGGAAATTTAATCGCACTAAAACTCAATGATTTGCAATCACACGCTCTCCAGCGAAAGTAATCTGATTATTTCTGCTAATAATAATGTTTTGTCTTGATCAATTAAGACTGGATAAGACAAATATCTCATTCGTTATCACATATATACTTATCAAATGCATAATATTAATCAGTTACATATGTCTCCTAATGAGCAGACAAAGTGGATATCTCTGTTCAAACATTATATGGGAGCATCATGGCCGAGTGGGTTGTTTTGATGCGGGTGGTATATTGACCCGTAAACATATATTGAAAGACATTAACAAATAAAACAAGTACTTGACTAAAATTATATATGTTGCCAAATTTGATTTCTTAAAGAAAATACAACGAAAAAATAAAGTTGCAGTCAGTCAGTTAAGTGCCATACGTGATACACCCTTCGGCGATGATATCTCGAAATAGAAATGATGATTGGGCAGAAGATTTTCCTGCTATCGGTTGCCATTACATTTGCGGTAGAATGGTTGCCAACTAAGGCTACAGATTCCAATCTCTTTTGCCATTTAACCAATATTCAATTTACGATCGGCCAAAACGAGTATGAAGATCTTTCAGCTGTTTCCGGGACAACCGCCAATTTTTGGCAACCTTAGCATTCAGCATAATTTGTGTCTGTACGATCACGTTTAAAGTCAGAATGCTACAATTTAACCGTTGTTTCCGACGGAGCAGAGCCCGAATAACAGTTATTGATGCATTGCTTAGCTTGAAAAAAAATTTTTTTCAGAATGCAATGCTTTATTAACAAACGAAATTCAATTTTTTCCATTGTTTTGAAAATTTGCAACAGTAGCTTATAAGTATAATTGTAAACTAATAAACTGACTGGGCTCAAATTTTGTCACGTTCCATTTGAAAATTAGAATTCAGAAAAATTATCTAGATCTCAGGCCTGGGACTTATTAAGTGACATGTTAAGAATAAAAAAAACGAAAATGAGAAATTAGAATCTTTGTCTTTAATTGGCATCATATTATTGAATGTGTGAACCAGATTCCGCTATAGCAAACATTATTATTATTATTATGTCATTTTTCATCATATTTCGATTTCTGCTTTGGTCTCACTACCAACCAAGTCTGCGGGGAGACCTAAGGCAGGTAGTGGCGTGTTGTTATGGCTCCATTTCATGTTTTTCTGTCTTCCCTATCATCCTCAGCATTACATAGATAAAGTTTTCCTTAGTGTGTGGGATGTACTTAATAAGACACTTTTTTGTATGTCTCTTAAGCTGGGGTTTCCAGGGATTCTTTCAATGTGTTGTTTTGTTCCATTTTTTATCATTCCAAGTGCACCTACTATCACTGGCACAACTCTTGTTTTCAATTTCCACATTTTTTTTTTCAATTTCCAGGTCTTTATATTTTGACAGTTTTTCAAATTCCTTGATTGCTATGTTACAATCCGCTGGACAAGCCATATCAATTAATAGATAAGTTTTCTCCTTCTGGTTTTTAACAATAATGTCTGGCCTGTTTGCTTCAATTTTTCTGTCTGTGTAGATGGTGTAATCCCATAGAATGGTTACATCTTCTATTTCTGTAACCGGTGCTGGATGATGTTCATACCAGTGTTTGTTTACAGCTTTTCCATAATGTTTGCACATTGTCCAATGTAAATATTGCCCAACTCTATCGTGGCGATTTTTATATTCGTTTGGGGCAAGCACAGAACAGCCTGAGATTAGGTGGTCTATTGTTTCTTGGTGTTTATCACATAACCTGCATTTTGGATCCATATTATTATGCATAATATTTGCCTGAAAGTTTCTCGTGAAAAGACTTTGGTCTTGTGCTGCAAGTATAAATCCTTCAGTTTCAGACTTTAATCCAGATGCACGTAACCATCGATGAGTATTAACTTTGTCAACATTGGATTTATTGGCACGTACTGGATATTGGCCATGCAGAGGTTTGTCTTGCCAGCGCTGTTTCATCTTTTCAAGAGCTTTATCTTTGGCTTTCATTTTCATATTTTTTGCCGCAATAGTTGGTTCTTGGCTTCTGTTTTGCTTTTCTACAGAATCTACTAATTATTATTATTATTATTATTATTATTATTATTATTATTATTATTATTATTGTCGTTGTTAGTTTTTTAAATTTCGATGAATATTTTTTTTTATTCTGGGTGCCAATCTAAGACCCAAAATCTAAAATGGCTTCATGTCATTTTCCACTGATCATTTTTGTAAAAAGAAACCTAATATTACAAATATTTTATATAGAAACAGCTCTTCGTAATGTGTGCGCTGTATTTGTGACCTCAATTCTTTGTTTCCTTTGGTGCAAAGGCTATCTGGGACCCCTATAAAGATCACTCGGAAATTTTTTCAGTCAATCCGAGGGATCCAACTATGGCTGGAATTATAGGTGTTCTTTTTGACATCTTTGAGATTTACAATTCCATTTTTATTGAAGATATTCGAACATGCGTTACAGTCTGCAGATACTTCGAAGCCAATAAGAAAACACTTACATTTTTCGGAGTTTTGGAAAATTTGCTTTGATTATTCTTTTGTGTGTACTCTAAATTCTCTTAAAATTGTGACAATTCCTACCTCTGAAACAGTGTTTGAGTTCTCTCCATACCAGTTTTATTTTTAAGTTTCTTGCTTGAATTATTATTATTATTATTATTATTATTATTATTATTATTATTATTATTATTATTATTATGTCATTTTTCATTATCAGTCAATTTCTGTTATGGTTGCACTACATACCAAATATGCTGGAAGACCTAAGGCAGGTTGTGGTTTGTTGTTATGGTTCCATTTAAATTTTTTTATCTCCCCTATCATCCCAAGCGTTACATAGACAAAGTTTTTCTTAGGGTAGAAGCTATATTGACAAGACAGGTTTTGTATATCTCTTAAGCTGTGTTTTCCAGGGATTCTTTCATTGTGTTATTTTGTTCCATTTTTTATCATTCCACGTGAACCTATTATCACTGGGATGATACTTGTTTTCAATTTCTAGATTTTTCTATTTCAATTTCCAGGTTTTATATTTTGACAGTTGTTCGAATTCCTTGGTTCCTATGTTACAATCCGGTGAACAAGCCATATCAACTAATAAGCAAGTTTTTTATTTTTGGTTTCTAACAATGAAGTCTGACCTATTTGTTTCATTTGTCTTTATACATGGTGTAATCTCATGGAATGGTAACATCTTCTATTTCTGTAACCGGTGCTGGGTGATGTCCATACCAGTGTTTGTTTACATATTTACCATAGTGTTTGCACATTGTCCAGTGTAAATATTGCCCCACTATATCGTGGCGATTTTTATATTCATTTGGGGCAAGTACAGAACAGCCTGAGATTAGATAGTCTATTGTTTCTTGGTGTTTATCACAAAACCTTCATTTTGTATTCACATTATTGTGTATAATATTTGCCTGAAAGTTTCTAATGAAAACACTTTTGTCCTGCATAGCAAGAATATGAACTTCCGTTTCAGACTTTAGGCCAAACGCACGTAATCATCGATGAGTATTAACTTTATCAACATTGGGTTTATTAGCACGTTCTGGATATTGGCCATGCAAAAGTTTGTCTTGCCAGCGTTGTTTCATCTGTTCAAGAGCTTTATACTTGGCTTTCATTTTCATATTTTTGCCGCAATTGTTGGTTCTTTGCTTGTTTTGCTTTTTTGCAAAATCTACTAAATGTAAATCTTGTTTGTATTGACTGCCTTCTTTCATTATTGAATATTTTTTCTTTCTGTTTTCATGTTGTTTAACTAATTGTATCATCCAGTCCTTTGTTGTTTCTATGCATGTTAGTAAGCCAATAGTTGTTGTCTTGTATGACAATTGCAGCTGAATAAGACCTCTTCTATTTACCTTAAGGTGTTTGTATAGACGGTGTACATCAGCATTTAGATGATGCATCTTATGTTTAGAAAGAAGCTTTCTAGTCTTAAAATCCATTTGTCTGATGTCGTTTAGAGTTCAGTTCTAGATGTTAAAGCTATATTAGACAACTGAGATGGCAAGGTTATTAATGGCCGTAATTATGTTCTGAGAAGTCAATTCAGTTTTTAATATCAGTCGTAACCTTCTATAGTACTCTTTACGCACTATTTTATCAATTATGTTTATGTATTCTTTCACTCTCATTTACACCTAGGTACTTAAAAGATTCCTCTTGCTCAAAATCTTTTAATATCACAGCAAGGTCTAAGCTAATTGAGGCTGTTTGTTGTAATTATCCTCGTAACTTCATCACATCTATTCAAATTGAATTTCTGTTATGTCGCCAAGTATAAATGAATAACTCAACAACAGAACCAGAATATAAGTTGTATTACGCGGAAAGACGGTTAGTGTGTACAGAAGTGATTAGTAATATTTACAATAGAAAGATACAAGAGTCCAATCCGTCGTAAGACGTGTGTATACGTGATTACTTCCGGTACGCCACCGGAAGTGTGACTAATTCTTCACTGACTCGCACTGACTCTTCAGTAACTCATTAGAGACTCTCAAGTGACTCTCTACGACTCTCACAACTCTTCGGAGAGAGTCCACCATTGCTATATATAGCAATGGGAACAGTCCATTTGTGGTCAAATAGGAGCAGCACCCTAACAATTTCATTGCAATATCTTCAGTGAAGCATTTTACAGTTTGCAGAAATACTTCCAGCTTATTATCATTCTTAGGATACAAGTTTAATTCATCCATGTAAAATAGATGGCTTATTTTCTTTTGAGCTATTTTATAACTACATTCTGTCTTGTTAAGTTGAGAGAATAATGCTATTACTGATATGCAAAATAGTAAGGGAGACAAAGAGTCACCTTGGAATCTACCTAAGTTGAAGGAGAATCTGTAACATGATAGGTCCCGACCTGGTAGCTCGGCTCTAGCCACTTTCTCACCAACGGTATGTGAATATTCTCTGTCTATTCTGTATAGATTTTCATGGCTTCTGCTGTGACGAGCTTAACTCACTGATGCACCCTCCAAATGAATTTACTTGAGCAACCAGACTGGCAATAATATCCCACCATTTTACATTTAAATCAACTAAATGCACCCGCCACTTCTATATGCATACCATGCAAACTCTCTAAGTACATTAAGATCTCGTATATAATCACGAATGTAGGATAATTTCATCAACGATGAAAAATAGATTTGAAGTGTCAGGGATAGGATTCAACCGAAGGTTGCTGAAAAAGACAGTCAATCTAAGAAACGAGAATGTTTAAAAAAAATGGGATCTACAATCAGAAAAGCAGATGATAATTTCTTAGTAAATAACGAGGAAATAAATCTTTGGGAATATGTTATTCACATCTTATACTTAACGCTGTGGAAACGGGTAAACAACGAATAAATCACAAGCAAATCAGTAGCAGAATAAGAACAAAGAAAGAAGATATGAAAGTCTTTGATCCTCCACATCATGGACGGGCATGGCGTAAGAGAGATAATTTTAGTGTAGGTTTTCAAGCAGTTCATAGGTTTTTTGCCAATATTTGATTAAAAAATCTACGCGATGTATCTTCAAGAAATAAACAGGTTATTTATTAGTGAATACTATTTTATATTATTCAGGCAACCGTTTCATTATTTCGATAGATGCTTCTATTTAAAAATTCTTCTTCTTCTATGTGCCCTATCCCTTCATGACGTAGGCGATCATGGCTTTCCACGTTTCGCTATCTCTGGTGTCTCTGAGCACACCTTCTCCAGTTACAACATGCAATCCTCGTTCCGTCATCCACCTGCTTAGGTCCTTCAAATATGTTATCCGTTGCCTTCCCCTGTCTCACTTTCAATCTACCTGGCCTGTTAGTATCAGATTCTCCAAGCCCTGCTTCCTTATTGCGTGTCCCAGTAACTTTAGCTGTCTCTTCCTGATGCTCAGTATTAATTTCCTTTTCGTTTCCATGATATCCAAGACTTCATCATTGCTTGCATGCTCGATCCATGATATTCGCAGCATCCTTCTGTAGAACCATATTTTCAGTTGCTTCAATTTTTTTTCTTCATCTTTGATGGTATTGTCCAGCATTCACTTCCATATTGTAGGATGGACAGCACGTAGCAATCCAGTACTCTCTTCATTGTTTCTAGGGAAATTGTCCT